>CM031917.1:629237-717564 GCA_018703695.1 Prunus fruticosa
AGTCGTTATCAAACAAAGTAGGAAGCATGCTTTGTTGTCGTGGTTCAACCAACAAGTATAGCAGGTTGGATGCAAAGCTTGAAAAGAAAATGGTTGAAGTTAAAAGAGGTTCCTTGGGCCATAGCAATTTCAAGTCAATTGACAGCATAATCATGAGGTTCCCTCAGTTCAGGGAGGAACTCAAGAAAATAAGGGATGTCTTTGAACAGTATGGTAAGTTTTGAGGTGTTTGAATTATTAAGGTTTTCACCTTTCTAAGATGCTATCATGGAGGTTTACTGAAAGTTCTCCGTATCACCCTGTCTTTCTCTCTATCTCTCATAGATGAGGACTCAAATGGAACTATTGACCTTGATGAACTGAAGAAATGCTTACAGAAACTGCAACTCCATCTGACAGTGGAGGAGATTGAGGATCTTTTTCATTCATGTGACATGGATGGGAGTGAAGGGATACAATTCAATGAATTCATTGTTCTTCTATGCCTCATCTATCTATTAAAGGAACCTTCATCCTCTCATAATGTAATCACCATAAACTCTATTTTATTTCTCTCTTTGGAAGCAAATTTATAATGTCTGTATATATAATGTCTTGGGGATTGTTTCAGACATCCAAGATAGATTCGCCACAGCTTGAAGCAACTTTTGACACCGTAATTGAAGTATTCTCATTTCTGGATAAAAATGGTGATGGGAAACTGAACAAGACAGACATGGTGAAGGCGTTGAATGAGGCTTATCCTTTGGAGAAATCTCCTGCACATGTCACCAGGACTCGATTCAGTATTAATTCGTTTGCTACTATGGTTAAACTGGTATTTTTCCTTTCTTCTATATGGTTTTAAAGTTCTCATAGTCCATTTTTGTTTATCTGTGGGTTGTTGCAGAAGAAATGGATTGGAGCAAACGTGGGAAGGTCAGTTTCAGGGAGTTCCTCTTTGCTTTCATCGATTGGGTTGGAATTGACACAGATGAAGAAATGTCTCCAATACGAAGTTCAAGCAACTAATGTACAGCTTAGAAATGCGTGCAGTAGCAGTTGTTCAAATGAGGTCAGATTGATACATTTATATATGTATATATTTCTAAAGCATTTTAAGTTTGTATAAAACAGTTTAGCTGTTTTATCATGTTTATGTAATGTATTATTTTCTTTACTAGTTTGAACCATCTTGTGAATCACTATGAGAACTAAATGATGGACGGTATTTTCACTTTTTCCTGTATCTGCTCTTCTGTGTTCTTTGTAAACAAAATTGGAGAAAATTTGTATCTGTGGATCATGGCATTAGATATGGCAAGGACATGTACCCATTTAGAGCTACGCTACTTCACAAAAAAAAATATATATAAAAAAACGTGCAGACATGATCCTCTTTAATTTGTTACACAAAGTCTAAAAGAGTAAATACAAAACTTCTGTGCAAAAGATAAAAAGAGAAATCAATTTCTCCATTAACAGAGCCTTCGGTATATATATTATCTATTTGTCCCTCTGTTAGGCCGATTGGGTGAGTTTCATTGTATTCCTAGAGCTTGGATCCTCTTGATTAATGACAAGGAAGAAGCATTCATTTGCCTCCATTCTTTCATACTTTCCTTCTTTTCCCCTTCTTCCATGAAGCATTTGTCGTTGCCATCAAGTATCCTTACTATCTGCCTCATGTTTGGTCTTAAACGTGGATTGGAGTGTGTACAGCCAATTCCTAGTTTAATCAGTCTCATCATTTCTTTGTGATCGTACGCTCCATTCAACCTAATATCTGCCAGTTCCTCCAATGGTCTTTTGCGTGCCTCAAATTCATGGACCCTCTTCACCAGTAGCACCTCAGGCCGTCGAAAGTCTACTGCCATCTGTCCACTAATGATCTCGAGCATTACGATGCCAAAGCTGTATATATCAGCCATCGGCGTTGCTTCCCCAGATTCCATATATTCTGGTGACATGTAACCGAAAATCCCACGAACTGATCTGCTTGTGTTAGCAGTTGCATGATGGCCATGGTCTTTTCGTGTCAAGAATTCAGCAAGGGCAAAAGAACTGAGCCTTGGGTTCATGTCTGGATCAAGAATAACAGCAGAAGAGGTAATGTTTCTGTGAATTACTTGCTCATCCCATTCCTCGTGGAGATAAAGAATGGCAGAAGCAAGCGATTTGATAATGCTGTATCTGTGACGCCATTGTAGGATAGAATTGCCAAATCTGTAGTCATGATGGAAAAGCAGGTGACTCAGAAGGCGATCTGCTAAGTAATCATAGACAACAAGCATCTCTCCTTGCTCAGTGCACCATCCACGGAGCTGAACCAGGTTTCTGTGGCGGAGCCTTCCTAAGTTCTGAAGTTCATTTGAGAATCGTGCCCGCAGTGCAGGGCATGTTTTCATGCCAAGCCGCTTCACCAGGATATGATGACGGTTGTTAAGAAAGCCCTGGTAGGCTGTCCCAAAGTCCAGCTCTGCTACCCTTTGAGAATCTGCAAAATTATTTGTGGCAGATATAATTTCCTTGTAGGATATTTCTCGTGGAGTTTCTATCATGGGAAATGTTGATTTTTTCTGACGGAAGCTTTCAGAAGAGCTGACATCACTGCCTACGTATTCAGCAGTTGCATAGATGGTTTCTCCAGTGGCTGTGACAAAAGTCGATGAAATAGATGAAATGGTTGTGTTGGTAGTGGCTATTGTGTACCTGGTGTTGGTGCTGCCGTTGTTTGTGCTAGTAGTGGTGGGAGAGGATAAAGTGATGTACAGAGGGTGGCACTGAAATGATGGGAGGCCAGGCAATTTTCCATAAATGTTGCCAGAAAGTGCTTCCACAACCCATTTCATGTTTGGTCTAGATTGCGGGTTGTGAAGTGTGCAAAGAAGCGCAAGATGAAACAGATGCTCCATATCAAAAAGCTTGTAAGACCCATCTGGAATCCTATTATCCCCTGCTTGTAGAAGCTTCCCTTCATCAGATAGCCTTCGGATCCAGTCGAGCAATATGATCTGATCATCTGGGCAAGTGAGGTCAACTGCCCGCCTACCTGACACCACCTCCAGCACAACAATCCCAAAGCTGAAAACATCAGATTTTGCAGTAGCAACACTTCTTTTTTGGAAGCTTTCTGGCGGCAAATACCCAATTGTTCCACCAATTCTGGTCGTCTCTGCCAGCCGAAACTGGTGATTTTTCATTGATGGTGTCTTTGTTTGGTACTCAAGTTCATGTTCTAGCCACCGTGCCAAGCCAAAGTCACCAAGCCGAGCATTGTAATGGGAATCAAGCATCACGTTACTGGTCTTAATATCCCGATGAATGATCTGAGTTTCCAACTGTTCATGCAGATAGAAAAGCGCTGCTGCCAAGCCACTGATTATGTTCCTTCTACGATCCCAATTGAGAGGCGCTGACCCAATATTTTCAGGCCTCCTGAAAATTATGCGGTCAAGGCTGAGGTTGGGCATGTAGTCATATACCAGAAACAACTGGTTTTCATGAACACACCATCCCCTTAGCCGGACAAGGTTCCTATGGCGGAGGTGAGCCACAGCCAATAACTCAGCCACAAAAGTCTTCTCGAATTGCTCTCCTCTCTCCACCAAGCATTTAACAGCAACCACAGTTCCATCACTTGGCAGAACTGCTTTGTACACTTTGCCAAATCCTCCACTTCCCAGAACTCCATCCTCACTAAATCCATTAGAACCGATATAAAGCTCGGAAAAGCTAAAGATCCTCGGATTGTCTCCTCCAACCTTGTCCTTAAGTTGTATCCCATCCATGTCTTGAAACACGCCGGAGTGCTGTTTCCTTCGTGTACTGTCATGGTGACAGAAATGGATCCATTTCAAGTCATAATAGAGCCTGCGTAGTGAATCCTTGATGAAAGCAAGAATATGACTTGTACAATAACCACGAGGATTCTTTTTGATCTCTTCTTTTGTGGGTTTCTGCAGCTTTTCGCAATCCAGCGGCTCGATTTCATTGAAGTCAGCTGGTAAAACGAAGCAGAGACGGTTCAGCTGCATGGTGACGGTGGTGGTGGCTGGAGATTATGGCTTGGAGAAGCACTAGTTGGACATGAAGGAAGGTGGTGAGAAAGATTTGGAGAATTTGGATTTGTTTATAGCATGTAATGTCAAATTGTCATGCTCCATGCCTTTGTGGTGCGTTTATTTTATCAACAGGCTTAGGTTGCATGGTTGAATTGAATGCATCAACCTGCCGAATTGGAACCTACCTCTTCCTGATGTCATAAAGAAGATTCTTTAAGTCGATCTTTTCTGGAACATATACAAACTTCAACGATAATGTTTTCACGTGAGAGAACATATTGTCTTTTCATACTTGGTCTTGTAAAGCGCGTGGGGACATGCTTCATCTTCGGCTTCTATCATGATGTTAATTATCAAAAGGGGACCCAAATTGCGACCCCCTTCACATTAATTAATCCCCAAGACTTTAATGTAAAACAAAAGTCTAATCGCCGTTTAATTATTCTCAGAATGAGACAAGCTTACAGCTCGCCTTGTCTCTTTTTCATCCCATCTCAGTGTTCCTTAGCTTTATGAAAAACATTTTTTCAAAGAAAAAACCCATGTATGTGAGTCGTTTGTTTTATTTATGTTGATAACTTGATACTATTTTTGTGGTAAAAACGATCTTGTGTATTGGGTTTATGGCTAAACGCTAGGATTTCGAGTTTTTATTTATTTTATATATATAATTAAAAATGGAAAAGTTTAGCAATCGCTCTCAAAGCTACGACTTTCAATCTCGTTTTAAGCCCTCTAAATATTTTAAGACATGTCAATTTACTTCTCACCGTCAAAGTTGTCACATTTCTGTTATTTTTAACTGGCAAGCAATGTCTACTGAATAGATAAAGAATACCCATCAATTTGAAAGACAAATTGACAGATTTCACTACATGAGACAATTTGGAGCGCATACATGTGGGATGCGAGTCTCCAAAATATCCCCTACATATCACATCTAGATTAGCTGTGGTCCACTTTGCACCTGACCTGAATGACTCATCACAAATCCCAAATTGCCGGCCGAAGAGAACCCATCCAATTAGGCAAATTACAAACAATATTTGGCGTAATTGAAAGTAAGAAGCAAAAAAGGACGTATGAATGACATCCTTGTTTACTTTACTAACCATTAGTGCTTTGCTTTTATAGATGGCAGACAATTGACATTGAGATTAAAACAACATTGAGATTTTGTAATTGGGTCAAATCAAGCATCTTTCTTAATATTCAAGTGATTAAGAAGAAAAAAAATGGATTTAGTTTATGCAAACACAACTGAAGGCGCAATCGGTGTGGATAGGTAGGGATAAAAGTCAATAGCAATGGGACCATTTGATGGTGCCAAAAGTTTATGCAGATAATTTAATAAATAAGTGAGTGGGTTTTGGAATTCATGGTAGTTTGTGTTTGGTGATTGGGTAACCTAATCTTGCGGCTGTTTCTAATACGTCTCAACTTCTCAGCCTCTTTCGTTCTTTCATTCTTGCGGTTGAACCTAAGACCAACAACCTCCATATCAGAATATGTGTATAAGCTAATTCGTATTTCCTTCTCATAGTTGGAAAATGTCTAAGTTTGAATCTTATTTCTTGATTATTGGATGATACTCCTAAGGAATTGGGGTAGATACTTTGTTGTAATTCTTTGGAGGTGATGTAGTACCTTTTTACTTTGGCCGGATTTTTCTTTTTCGGAGATATTTTTATAGTTAAGGTTTTAATAATGTCACTTTTTAAACTCTCGTGTGCCGGACGTTGCTTCGTTGAATGAAAATGCTTCAGAATCCTTAAAGCTACAAAATGATGTATATGATTCAACCAAATATAAAGATTTGGAAGTTGATGACCACGAGTTACCACCATATTGCATTCTCTAAAAGTACGCAGAATAAAATGAAAGTTGAAATATTGCAACAAGCTGGCTGTTAATGTCCAGACAAAGAGAGTGGATACGTCAAGGGGTTACAATTGCTGTTCAACTATTTTACTAACAACCAACGAATCACCCTCGATACAAATATTTGTTGATTCTCCTAACTGCTTTGCCCAAATAAGTCCATATTTTAATGCCAAAGTTTCAGCTTCCAAAACAGAGACAAAACCCAAAGGAATTTGCACCTGCAAGTTTCATCTGGCCTTTGCAATTCCTAACAATGAATCGAGCAGCTGGTCTTCTATCACGATATACAAAACCATCAAAGTTAATCTTCCAAACTTGATCAGGTTCAGGGAGTGTGGGATCCAATTCATGCATAGCTTGCTTCATTGAAAAATAAATAAATTGAATTGTAAAGCATCTTCCTAATGCGTAGGGTTTGAAGTTTGTATGTTTTTTTTCTTTTCAAAATACAGGTGATATTCTACTTTAAATCTAAACTATAAGGAGGGAGATTTGAAAACTTGGATGCAAGTGTGGAGCATATTAGTTCTAGCCAACTTGGATAAGTCCATATATGCAATTTGAAAGTTTGAACTTTGATTGGATTTTACATCTTACCCCTTCATAGATAAATTACAAGTAATACACTAAGTCGGAAATTTGTAACATCAAAAGGATAGAGACAAGGGACCTTAAGGACGACCTAAATTGGTTTGAGTTTAGGCATATTAATATAAGGTATATTGAAAGTAAAATTGTCAATGTAATTTGTCATCTTCCACTCATGATAAAGGAGACACATATGAAGATTTATTTAAACTTTTGGGCCGTCTTAAAAAGGTCAGACTCTTGAGCTTTTACTATTCGTGAGATTTGAAAGCGAAATTGGACTCTCACGCGTCTTGACTGTTGAATGTCATGGGCTCATAGCTCATGCCAACCAAAACACAAAACTGGGGAGGTGGGAGGGCCAACCAAACTCCCACCAACTGCACCTTTCAACTAATCCACTGAGCTCAGAAAAAAAAAAAACTATCCGATAATATTAGTTTGACACTAATTCCTTCCTTTTGTTTTTTTTTTGACTTTCTACGAATTACAATTTGATACATATGCAATTATTTTCATTAAACCATGAAAAGAGAAAAAAAGAATTCAGCACACATAAACATAGTAGGAATTTCTACTACTGTTCTGGAGGAAGTTGACAAATATATTCCTGATTGGTTTTTGGTGACAAGGGGGCGCAATGCCAAAAGAAATGAAAGCAGCTTTGATTATAAAAGGAGAACAGTTTGCCTAGCTCACCAGACTTTAAAAAAAATTAATTTATGAGAAAAGTAACTCAAAGTGATTGAGATACCATCAACTTTTTACTGTTTCAAGTGCGTAAAAATTTGTTCACGAACATCTCATTATATAAAGTTCCACAAACCTTTCAAGTATAGGGCCCCTAAGGAGGAGATCAACATAAAAGCTAGGGTTAAGAAGAATTAATGGTTGAGAGAAGCGATGATGATGATGATATATAGTAGAAAGAAAGAAGAAATCCTCCGTCCAAGCATTCTCTTCATCTCTATCTGGTCATTAGGTCAGTTGGGAGGAGAGACTTTACTTTTAATAAGTCTTGCCTCACGAACATAATAGCTAAATAGGAACTTCTCAGTTCTTGTACCCCGTCCCACTGCGCTTCCCATTTGAGTATACCATTCGCCAATGGATGTGTTCTGGATCATGTCTTTGCCAGATATAAGGTCCTCAATGGTACACAAAACGCCATATGTACAGAAAGATCAGCTAAATTAGGGTTTGAGCCACCAAGAAATGGCCTGCCTTTAAGAGCATCCACCATTGTTTCAGCAGCTTCATACAAGGCTGCACGCTCGTCGCCGATATTGTGCTTCTCCTTGAGTTTCTTTGAATCAAAATACATAGCTGCACCTCCAGCATACTTTCTGATTATCCTCACATACAAACTCCACTGCTCCCTGTCAAAACATAGAGAATATTGAGAGGAGAGAGTGGAAAGTGTAGAGAGAATGAGAGTTGTAGAATATTTTCTGATTTTCACTTATGTCTTCATTACTTACAATCAACATATATATAGTTTCCTAAAACATTAGGTAAGCCCCCAAAGTTAGGCAACCTTGGAAATTCCAAGGTCAAGTCTACACCAAACTATTAGGCAACCAAACTATTAGGCTACCAAACCTCATTAATGACTAAACAAACTAATTCATTAATGAGCTAGTAGACAAATTCAACATATGACAACTTCTAACATTCCCCCTCAAGTTGGTGCATAGATATCACCGATGCCCAACTTGATCAGTGAGTTGTGGAATACTCTGCTAGAAACTGCTTTTGTCAAAATATCTGCCAGCTGGTCTTCGGACTTGACAAACGGAAGCTGAATTTCTTTATTTTCAACTTTCTCTTTAATGAAGTGTCGATCCACTTCAACATGTTTGGTGCGATCATGTTGAACTGGATTGTGTGCAATGGATATTGCAGCCTTGTTATCACATTGTAGATGCATTCCTAATGTAGGTGCATATCCAATCTCTCTAAGCAATTTTCTCAACCAAAGAAGTTCGCAAATTCCTTTGGTCATTCCTCTGAATTCCGCTTCTGCACTAGACAAAGCAACAACATTCTGTTTCTTGCTCCTCCAAGTAACCAAGTTACCTCCCACAAATGTGAAGTACCCTGATGTTGATCGTCTATCAGTGACGTTCCCTGCCCAATCTGCATCTGTATAGCCACTGATATTCAGATGACCTTTTTTAGAGAACATAAGTCCTTTTCCTGGTGCGGACTTCAAATATTTAAGAATCCGAAGAACCGCATCCATATGATCTTCACTTGGACAATGCATAAACTGACTAGCAACACTTCCAGCATACGCGATGTGGGGTCGGGTATGGGATAGGTAGATCAGTCGTCCCACCAATCTTTGATATCTTTCTTTGTTAGTGGGTACTTGATTGGGATATTCCCCAAGGCGGTGATTCTGAACGATTGGAGTGTCCCAGGTTTGCAATCTAACATTCCAGTTTCTGCCAATAAATCTAGAACATACTTCCTTTGTGAGAGGAATATACCTTGCTTTGATCGAGCAACTTCAATGCCCAAGAAATACTTGAGTCCACCAAGATTTTCACCAAGATTTTTCATTTCAAATTCTTTTGCCAAACATTTTTGTAGTTGAGAAATTTCCTGCTTATCATTCCCAGTAATAATCATATCATCAACATAAATGATGAGAGCAGTTACCCTTCCTCCCTTGTGTTTTAAGAACGGAGTATGGTCAGAATTACTCTGCTTAAAACCATAAGTCTTCATTGCCACAGTAAAACGCCCAAACCATGCTCGGGGAGACTGTTTCAATCCATATAATGCCTTTCGCAATCTGCACACCACATTAGCAGGAGTAGATGTAACGTATCCTGGTGGGATATCCATGTAGACTTCTTCTGTGAGTTCTCCATGGAGAAAGGCATTCTTCACATCAAATTGGTGGAGAGGCCAATCGAGATTTGCTGCAATGGACAATAGCACACGAACGGTGTTAAGTTTTGCAACTGGGGCAAATGTTTCTTCATAGTCAATACCATATGTCTGTGTGTATCCCTTTGCCACAAGTCGTGCTTTGTATCGTTCAATTGACCCATCAGCATTGTATTTCAAAGTGTAAACCCATCTGCATCCGACAGTCCTTTTTCCTTGAGGTAAATTCTCCAGTGTCCATGTGTGATTTTTCTCCAGAGCATGCATCTCCTCCCTCATTGCTTGAACCCATTTTGGATCCTTCAATGCCTCACTCACTTTGGTTGGAATATGAATTGCGGATAACTGGTGTACAAAGCCTTGGAGGGGTGCATATAATTTTTCCGCAGAAACATAGTTTGCAATTGGATACTTTGACGCCTTGCCATTATCCGGTGAATACCGAATTGGCGGTTTTCCACGATTCTGCCTCTCAGGTAATTGATATCTAACAGTTTCATCAACTAAAACGGTAGATGTAGTAGAATCACGTACCTCAGGAGTATTCTCAGGAGATTGATCAGCTGGTCCTGAGATGTGAGGGGGGTCTTCATCATCGTTGGTGAGGTATGAAAAAAGGTTGTGCTCTCTCCTGTGGAGCGACCGGTCGCTGGTTTCCTCGCGACCGGTCGCATTTGGGCAGTTTCGAAAACTTCCAGAAATTTGGGGCGACCGGTCGTTAGGCTCCTGGCGACCGGTCGCATTTGGACAGATTCGATGTTCAGCTTCAGTACTTAGATGCGACCGGTCGCTGGGCTCCGGGCGACCGGTCGGATTTGGAGAGAGTCGAATTTCAGCTTCAGTACTTCTATGCGACCGGTCAGTGGGCTCCTGGCGACCGGTCGTGGTGGGCATGTTACATTTCCTTCTGGACTTTTGGGATCCGTTTTGCTCCAATCTTCACTTTGTTGAATTTCCAGAGCCTCTTTGCCCATTGTTTCTATGTGGATGTCTCTTTGAGGCGGAGAGTTGGACATCGGATCATGAAAGAACATTTCAGACTCCATAAAAGTGACATCCAAAGTGACATATGTACGACGACTGGAGGGGTGATAGCATCGGTATCCCTTCTGATGGGCAGCATAGCCTACAAAAACACATCTGAGAGCACATGGATCAAGTTTGCCACGTTGATTCTTATGGAGGTGGACGAATGCTACACAACCAAAAACTCGGGGCGGAAGCATCTGAACGGAGGGCAAGGGCCCATGTTGGGCAAGTGCTTGTAATGGAGTCCGGAAGTCTAAAACTTTGGAAGGCATTCGGTTGATGAGGTAAACTGCGGTGACTATAGCATCATCCCAATGGTGGCGAGGAACATGAGCTCCAATCAAAAGAGCTCGTGCTGTTTCAAGGAGGTGTCGGTTTTTTCGTTCCGCAACACCATTCTGTTGGGGAGTTTGAGGACAAGTGGTCTCATGGATGATGCCATGCATCTGGAAGTAAGTCTGGAAATCATGGTTGATATATTCACCCCCATTGTTAGAACGAAGGACTTGAATCTTGGTAGAGAATTGAGTTTCAATTTGCTTGTGAAATGACTGAAATATAGGGAACACATCAGTTTTATTTTTCATCATGAAGAGCCAAGTCATGCGGGTACAATCATCTACAAAGGTGATAAACCACCGGAAGCCAGAAGTTGTAGAGATAGGTGAAGGACCCCAAACATCAGAATGTATCAAGGCAAATGGAGCAATACTTTTATTTGTACTTGATGGATAAGAGACTCTGTGGCTCTTGGCTAAGATACAAGTATCACATTGGAAATCAGTGGTACGGGAATTTGAAAACAAATCTGGAAATAGATGTCTCATATAGCCAAAAGACGGATGCCCCAAACGCCGGTGCCATAACCAAAGTTGTCGATCCTTCCAAGTCGATGAGTGCTTCACACTATGTGCCTTTCCCATACTGAAATCATCCACATAGTACAACCCCCCTCTCTTAGTACCACGACCAATGATCTCCTTGGTGAGAATATCCTGAAATAAACAGAAATCGGGATACATGAGTACACAACAATTTAGTTGCTCAGTAGCTTGGCCAACAGATATCAATTTATTAGACAACGATGGGACAAGCAAAGTATTTTGAAGAGTAAGGGATGGAGAGAGGCCAATGGTTCCAGCACCAATCACAGGAGAGGTAACACCATTTGCGTTGGCAATACTTGTTCGTTGTGGTGTGGTTGTGCTTAGAAAAATCGGTTGGATCAAACGTCATATGATCTGTGGCTCCTGAATCAATAATCCAACCTGTGGAGTCACTTGTATATGATGTATGAAATACATATCCGCAGTTACCTAAGTTCCTGAAAGATGAAGAGTCCTTTTCTGATGTTGAGGTAGACTCTTCATGAGGAATTAACGTTACCAGAGGATCCGTGGTGACAAGGGCAGCACGACCCGTTCCTCAGCAGCAAGTTTACGAGCCTTGAGACCATCCCACCAATCTGGATAGCCATGTAGTTTAAAACAAGTTTCTCGAGTGTGCTTTGGATTCCCGCAGTGAGTGCAACCATTCCCATCTGTGGGAGCCTTGGGTCGAGAAGGTGGAGTAGTCTTATTGGCAGCTGTCTGTAGTTGGAGATGAGTAGTTGGAATTGGGCGAGAGGGTCGGTATGTTCCTTTTGTTGCCAATCCTACTCCGGTTGGTGTTGGAGCTCCTAACATCACAGCTTGTCGGATATCTTCTCGTCGAACATGAGCATAAGCTTGCTCTACTGTAGGAAATGGACTCATTTGGAGCACATCACTTCGGGCTTTGTCTAGTCGATCATCCAAACCATCCAAGAAAATATAAACTCGATCTTCCTGGATGATATCATAGTATTTTTTGATATCCAACTCGCACTTCATCTCATTTGGACGACGAAAATCGATTTCTCGCCATAAGCCTTGGAGATCATTGTAGTAAGCTTCAATCGAACCTCCCCCTTGTCGCATACGGGAGATTCGCCTTTTAAGATCATACACCTGGGAGGTGTCAGAGCCATCAAAGTAAGTTGTGGCTATTGCGTCCCAAACTCCTTTGGCCGTTGAGAATCTAATGAAGTTGCCAATTAACCTTGGCTCCATGGAGTTGATTAGCCACCCTTTCACGATTGCATTTTCTGTTCGCCATCGGTTGAATGTCCAGTCCGTCTAGAAGGTGCTGGGAGTTCACCAGTGAGATATCCCAGCTTGTCCTTGCCAGCAACATACATCTCAATAACTTGAGACCATAAGGCATAGTTGGAGCCATCCAACTTAATGCCAATTTGTGCAGGAGAGGTTTCATAGGTAATAGTCGGGGTCGGGGTCGTATTTGATGTTGATGCTTGTATCTTCATCAACTCAGCCATTTGAGCAGCAAATTCAGTGAAAGTAGTAGGATCGATGGTGCTACTTTCAACATGGGAAAAATCATCTTCTCCCATGATGGAAACAACAATTCAAGACTAGAGTCAGCAAGATCGCTGCTCTGATACCATGTCAAAACATAGAGAATATTGAGAGGAGAGAGTGGAAAGTGTAGAGAGAATGAGAGTTGTAGAATATTTTCTGATTTTCACTTATGTCTTCATTACTTACAATCAACATATATATAGTTTCCTAAAACATTAGGTAAGCCCCCAAAGTTAGGCAACCTTGGAAATTCCAAGGTCAAGTCTACACCAAACTATTAGGCAACCAAACTATTAGGCTACCAAATCTCATTAATGACTAAACAAACTAATTCATTAATGAGCTAGTAGACAAATTCAACATATGACAACTTCTAACACTCCCCAGAGGTGATACAACTATATCTCTCTTTTGGTGAACGGAACCTCCATGAATGTGTCTGAAACCTTAGAATCCGTGAAAAATGCGTATGGAATCTTATAATAATCCAAGAAAGCTGAGATAGATAAAGAAAGAAAGAGAGATGAAATCAGTGATGAAAAGGACCAAGAGCATAACATTCGGCAAAGAGAAATTGAAACATAAGGATCAAAATCATCTTACATCATGGCTTAATTCTTTTAAAACAACAACAACAAAAGAGCAAGCATTCGTATTCCAGATTAGATTCATAGATAGGGCATTAAGTTTACTTACCTCTAATCTTGTTGGAGAAAAGGCAATCTACGTACTGGTTCTACTCTATGTTGATGATATCATCTTGACTGGTTCTAAAGATAGTTTACTTACCTCTAATCTTCTTGAACTAAACTATCTTTAGAACCAGTCAAGATGATATCATCAACATAGAGTAGAAGAATGACACTATCTGAACCAATATGCTTAACAAAGAGACTCGGATCAGGATGAGAAATAGTAAAACCAATGGCTGGAAGATGACATGTGAATTTAGCATTCCAAGCCCTTGGTGCTTGCTTTAGCTCATAGAGAGATTTTCTCAATCGACAAACATAGGTTGGATATGCAGAGTCTTCAAAACCTTGAGGTTGTCTCATAAAAACTTCTTCTTCAAGGTCACCATGAAGAAAAGCATTCTTCACATCAAGTTGTCTAAGAGACCACTTGTTCATTGCTGCAATACTCAAAATAATCTAACTATTGTGTACCTTACAACAGGACTAAAGGTCTCACTAAAATCTAGACCAAGAGCTTGACTGAAACCTTGTGCAACTAGTTGAGCCTTATGTCTTGCTACAGACCCATCTGAGTTCTTCTTTACTCTATAAACCCATCGGCTACCAACAATGTTTTTATCCCTACATCATCGCGAGCACGATGATTTGATCGGATTGACAATGTTCGTTCTGTCTTGAAGTATGTTGTTTCCCATACCGCTAGGATCCTGTAGAAGTTTACAGATCTAGAATATCACATTATTGGTAAGGGGGAACTCCTCAATTTTAAGGAGCCAAAGCAAAATATAACAAAAGGCAAACCTTCCCTTTACAATCAAATCCCCTCTCCTTCTTCCAATTTCTTCTTGTGCTCCCTTTCTTTTCACAATTTCTTCATGTCACTTCAGTTCACAGGAAAATAGCTAATGTTAATTTCTTAGGTAAAGTGTAAGGGATTTTGTTCAATGCAAAGTTGGCACAGGAAGATGCATATAACGTGTCGAGTTTAGGGTTTGAAGTATGATGACCGTGGTTGTTGTGGGAACATATATAACCAATGGATGGGTGACACGTGAAAAAATGGAATATTCCTTAGGTCAACTAATTATCCTAATTAAATCCTATTTTATCCCATTTAATTTAAGATAGGAATATCTTCCTAAATCAAGGATGAGATTTCCACCAAATCTCCTTGATTAATTCCTATTACATATTTTTGGGTAAGAATAATCCTAACTAAATAGTAATTATTCATCAAACTCTAGAAGGCAAGATCTCTATAAATAGATGGCTACACAACACACATGAGGTAATTCTAAACTCAATTCCCAAATCCCTAGCAATTTCCTCTCTCTCTTGCCGCCCTCTCTCTCCTCTCTCACACGGCCACAGAAGAATAGAGAGAAGGAAGCTCAAAGGATGAAGAATCTCTTGCGAATATTCCCACGTGAGATATTTGCACAAACAAGTGCTCTGGATTTTGTTTGTTGTTCATCTTGACAGCTATGAAATTATCAACTTACAGCCACCATATACAAAAACAAGAAGGAAAAAAACCCCCAAAAAGAAAAAGAAAAATGAAAAAGAAAGAAAACAAAAGCTAAGGTTATTTCTCTTGGGTTAGTTGTAGGCTTTAGAGAATCAGTTGCGCTATATTGTATAATATATAGTAAACTGTAGGGCACATGAACACGCTTTCTTTATGCTGGAACATGTTCTTGTTGGCGAGATATTATCCTATTCTATTAGGGTTTTATTTATTTTTCCTTTTGTATAGATATTATGTAATTATGATTCCACTTATTTCCTAATTAAACCCTACTAGGGTTTGTAACCTTGTATTATAAATACCTCATTTCGGAGAATGAAATCGATCTGAAAATATTCTACCATATTGTTTGACTTGGCATCAGAGCCGACTTTCTAGTGACCTGTGTGTTGTGCCCATCCGTGTTCTACTATGTACCATAATTTCTTTTAGGGTTCTTGTGCCCGTGCATGTGCTGTGTTTATCATCTCTACTTTGTGTTGTGTTTGTTTTCGCTGTTATCATGGGTGATGATTCCAAGGTTGTGATTGGTACTAGTGCGTCTACACCGAAGGAGGCATATCCCTCGCGTGATTACTCTACCCCGATTACGTCTGACAAATTGGATGGCTCCAATTATGCCTCTTGGTCTCGTGGTGCTCGTATTTCGATTACTAGTCGTCGTATGGCAAGTTGGATCAATGGGAAGAAGCCTCTCCAGCTCCAGATTCTGATGCCTATGCCGAATGGGAAGAAGCTAATTGCTTGGTGCAGTCATCGCTTCTCAATTCCATGACTAAACCAGTTCGTGCCTTGTTTGATCATGGTGATACTGCTTTTGATATATGGGAGGCTGCTCGAAATACCTATACTGTGACTCAGAATAGTTCCCGGTTGTTTCAACTCCGCGACAGTTTATACTTACAAGTCAGAATGGTGAATCTGTGAAAGTGTTCTATGAAAAACTCCATGCTATCTGGTAGGAGATTGATTGTCTGCGTCCACATGAGTTTAGTTGTTCTCCTGATGAGGCTCGTCGTCTGAAAGAAATTGAAGCCGATCGAGTTTATGATTTTCTTGGAGGACTTGATCCACCATATGATGGTGTCCGTAGCCGTATCCTTGCTCTTAGTCATATCCTGCCTCATCTTGAAGCCTATGCCATGATTATGGAGGAAGACACCCGCCAGTTTGCTATGCTTGGAGGACCGTTGGCTCTCAAAGTCGACCCAGCTCGCCAACGACTGGTTGCCCAGCACAATGCGACCGGTCGCTCGCCGTCCAGAAAATTTGGTTCTTCCACCTGGGTCTCGTCCTTCCTGGCTCTACCCCAAGCTCTTTTGAAGGTTTGCCTAAGTGTCGCAATTGTAATGGGAATCATTACTATGAGAAGTGTTTTAAGGAACATGGTTACCCTGATTGGTTTGCTGACTACAAAGTTCGTATGTATGGCCCCAAGGCTACTTACACTGTGACTCCTGATGAGGCCCGTTCTCCAGCTCCATCTGCAAAAATCTGTGCTTCCGATACTATGCCTGGTATGGGTTCTACTACTTGGATAATTGACACTGGTGCTTCTGATCATATGACTTATAATGATAATATGTTTGATGAGTTGTCGCATAACCCTCGTGACCCCTATATTACTAGTGCTAATGGTTTACCTTCCCCAGTTACCGGTGAAAGTACCATCCATCTCACTCCTTCTTTACCTCTGTCTTATGCACTCTTGGTTCCCAATATTAATTACAATTTGTTATCTGTTGGGCATTTACTTGATACACTTAACGCGTCTGCTACCTTCTATTCTACCCATTGTTTTTTTCTAGGATCTCAGGACTTACGAGAAGATTGGGCATGGTAAACGGATAGGGGGGTTGTATTACTTCCAGTTGCCGGTTGCAGCAGTTCGTGGTTGTGTCGCTAATAAAGCTCCGAGTGGCAGTGTCAAAGACAAGCAACAACTTTGGTTATGGCATCGTCGCTTAGGACATCCGTCGTTTGGTTATCTTAGACATTTGTTTCCATCATTATTTAGTTCGTGTGATGAGTCTAGTTTCAAATGTGAGACTTGTGTAATAGCCAAGACCCACCGTACTGTTTTTCCCTTCAGTAATAATAAAGCTGCTTTGCTGTTTGAGTTAGTACATTCTGATATTTGGGGTCCTCCTCGTGTGACTTCTCATGGTTTCCGTTGGTTTGTTACGTTTATTGATGACTTGCACTCGCTTAACATGGGTGTATTTGATGAAGAATAAACATGATGTTGCCTATATTCTTCCTGACTTTTGTGCCATGATGTCTTCTCAGTTTCATGTTAAAGTATTTCGGACTGATAATGGCGGTGAATATGTGAATCATACCTTGACCCAATTCTTTCGTGATCAAGATATCATTCACCAGACTACCACTCCATTCACACATCAACAGAATGTCGTGTTTGAAAGGAAGAATCGTCAGTTACTTGAAGTTGCTCGCTCTCTGATGTTGGATATGTATGTTCCCCATAATCTTTGAGGCCGTGGTGTCTTAGCTGTCGGCTACTTGATTAACCGTACTCCTAGTCGGGTTCTTGATTTCAAGACCCCACTTGATGTGTTGTGTGCTCATACTCCTCCGGTTTCAGTCTCTAAGTTACCTCCGAAGGTGTTTGGGTGTGTTGCGTATGTTCATGTCTACTTCCATCAACGGAGTAAACTTGATCCTTGTGCTCTCCGCTGCGTCTTCATTGGTTATTCTACTAATCAGAAGGGTTATAAGTGTTATTACCCACCTACTCAGAAGGTACATGTCACTTTGGATGTCACCTTTCATGAAGAGGTACCCTATTATGTTTCTCCGTCCTCTTCAATTCATGGGGAGAGGGGGAGTGAATTGAAGAGTTTCGGAGTGGAAAATATGGAAGATCTTGGACCTGAAGTAGGAATTTCTGCAAAATAAGAAGCGACCGGTCGTAGGGATGAAGCGACTGGTCGTGAACGAATCTATCTGGATACGACTGGTCGCATAGAAGTGAGCGATCGGTCACTTGCTTTGACGAGCGAGAACAGTACCACACGAGTGCAACGACCGGTCGCCAGGAATGTCACGACCGGTCGCCTACCTCGACGAGCTACAGGCAGTACCGATACGAGTGAAGCGACCGGTCGCTAGACAGAATTCTTGGATTTTTCGAGCCTCTCTCGGAAGGACATAACAGTGATACTAGCGACTCTCGTACAGATGAAATTGATACAGAGACCCCCCCCTGCCCTGCCATTACCTCAATCAAGTCGTGATAATGAGGTACTTTCTAGTGATGTGCCTACCTATTCTTTGCCCCCACGTACTACCCTTGGGAAGCCTAAATTGCAATATTCTCCTGATATACATGCCAAGTCCAAATATCTCATTAACCATTATATGTCAACTCATCGTTTATCTAAGTCATATGCATCATATTTGTGTCAATTATCTAGTGTATGTGTGCCAACTAAGTTGCAGGATGCTCTATCTGATCAAAACTGGGTAGATGCAATGCACGTTGAGATGGAAACCTTGAACAAGAATGCTACTTGGGATTTAGTTTATTTACCAAAAGGAAAAAAAGCTGTTGGGTGCAGATGAGTGTTTACTTTGAAGCATAAGGCTGATGGTTCTATTGACCGTTACAAAGCAAGATTGGTAGCAAAAGGGTATACTCAGACATATGGAGTGGATTACACGGAGACTTTTGCTCTAGTAGCTATGCTCAACACTATACGTGTACTCTTATCCTTAGCTGCTAATCATGACTGGCTGCTGTTACAATTTGATGTCAAGAATGTGTTCCTCCATGGTGACCTCAAAGAAGAAATATACATGGATTCTTGTTGCATTTCTAAGAGGACACAAATTAATGTGCAAAGAATCAATTAAAAATACCCGCAAGTGCACGAATCTATTGAGGTATAGATTATATAAGTACGGGGTCGATCCCACGAAGAACTTGTCGGCTTCCTATAAGTTCTAATTTGAGTACGTAAAGAACACTAATTTAACACACCACAAATGCACAAATGCAAAATGGAAACTAAAAATGAATAAAGGAAGGTAAAAGAAAAGAAGCAAAACAAGAAAACTAAAGAAAAACACAAACATCCCTTTCTATCACCCTTTTATCACATGCGAACAGGTACATGAACAGTGAACAGTGCGACCGGTCGTGAAAACAGTGATGACCGGTCGTTTTTGCACAGAATCGTTTCTCTATTTTTCAGTTTCGACCTCTGTTTAGTTTTTAACCTATAACTTTCCAACTGTTTATCCAAATTTCACGTTCTTTATACGGTTGGATTCATCACAGAAAATTCAAGAACACAACGCGGACCAAAAGTCCAAAATAGTTACGGAAACAAATAAAATTCAGTAACAAAGACACATAATGTGTCGAACACACAACTCACACACACATTTGAGGGGGGGGGGGGGGGGGAGGTGTTTGATTTGTTTCAAGTGACCTATTTCTATTGCATGAAATTAAATGGACTTTGAATTTAAATGAGAATAGCAGAGATGAATTATCAAAAAGTGGAATTAAAATGTAACAAACACTAGGGTTACAGATTTTGTGAACATGGGAGCTCAAGGTCTTCAATGGTGGAAATCTCTTCCACTCCTTGCTTTGTTGCCCTTGTCTTCCTCCTTGAGCTCCCTAGCTCCAAGCTTCATCTCCAGCTCCAAAATCTCTGCAACATTATGGAATGATTCTCATTGCAATGGCTGATGCTCTTTGCACTCCTCTCTCCTCCTTTCCAGCTTTTCCAAAATATCTTTTAATATAAAACAATTACTTTTGTTAAAGCCTTAAGCCTTGTCTCCTTGCCATGATGGGCTCTTTTGTTATTGTCTTCACCAAGATGCTCTTTGTTTCAGATAATATCTCTCAACCAAAGTAATTTCTTGTTACCAAGTGTTATGGTAGCAAGAAGAATCAAGATAACATTATGGAGGTAAAAAAACTGGCCTACTTCGGATTTCCAGAGCTGCTGTAACATATAGGATCAGTTGGATAGGCTAAACGTGTCCAATGGAGCTCAAATTTGGATATGTTGTAGTTAACATTCATTGGAACAAGTTTCATGAAGATCTTCACCTCATCCGAGCATTGGAGCATGCTAATCCAAGGCCAAGAAGTTGACCTACGAAAATGAACAAAATCAGAATTTATAACCAATAATGCACTTTTAGCTCATTTTCATTCCAACCAAGGTAAAATCTAAGAAAACACAAAAAGGAAGTAAAAAGCTATAAAATGTCAAGAACTAACTCAAAATAGTGGGTGAATAACATGAAAAATCATGTGTAAAAATGAACCGGACAATCCTCCACCGGGTATCCTTGTGACCTCTAAGGAGGGTATGGTATGCAAGCTACGGAAATCATTGTATGGATTAAAGCAGTCTCCAAGAGCTTGGTTCGGGAGGTTTGCTACATCTATGAGGAAGTCTGGGTATGTACAAAGTAACGCGGATTATACTTTGTTTCTGAAACGTGGAGAGATAAATTGACAGCTTTAATAATTTATGTTGATGATATGATTGTAACGGAAAAAGATGATCAGGTAGAAATACAGAATCTTCAGAAATATCTTGCATCTGAATTTGAGATGAAATCATTAGGTGACTTGAAATACTTTCTTGGGATTGAGGTTGCCAGATCTAAGCATGGTATTTTTTTGTCCCAAAGAAAGTATGTTTTGGACTTGTTTGCAGAAACTGGAATGTTGGATTGTAAACCCATTGATACTCCTAGTGAACAGAATCACAAGTTGGGGTTGTATCCTGATCAAACTCCTCCTGATAAGGAGCGCTATCAACGACTTGTGGGAAAATTAATTTATTTGGCTCATACACGTCCATATATTGCATATGCAGTGAGTGTAGTGAGTCAGTTTATGCACTCACCTAGTGAAGATCATATGGGTGCCGTGACACGTATTTTGAGATACCTCAAAGGGGCTCCTGGCAATGGGTTAATGTTTTCCAAGTACGGTCATACATATGTGGAAGGGTACACAGATGCTGATTGGGCAGGTTCAGACTCCAGATAGGCGCTTGACATATGGGTATTTTATGTTTGTTGGTGGCAATCTTGTTACGTGGAGGAGCAAGAAACAAAAGGTGGTGTCTCGATCTAGTGCTGAGGCTGAGTATCGGGGAATGGCTCATGGTGTATCTGAGTTACTATGGTTGAGGAGATTATTGAGAGACCTTGGTTTTGGGCTTAAGAAACCCATAGATTTATATTGTGACAATACAGCTGCGATTGCAATTGCTCATAACCCGGTACAACATGATCGTACAAAGCATGTGGAGGTTGATCGAAATTTCATTAAAGTAAAGTTGGATGCAGAGATTGTTTCCTTTCCGTTCATCCGCTCAGAATCAGTTAGCCGATGTTCTTACGAAAGCTGTTTCTACAAGTATCTTTCGCAACTCGCTTGACAAGTTGGACATGTGTGACGTCTTTGCTCCAACTTGAGGGGGAATTGTAACACCCCGGTCCTAAAAAGAAGTAAAATAATTAATTAAAGAGGAAATAAATTGGAGTAAACAATAAAATAAAATAATTTGAATTAATAAAGGTTTTTGAAAATTTAAAATATTATTTAATTAAAAAAAAAGGGGCAAAAAGGTCATTTTAAGTTCGGGAAGGAATTTGGGACTTTCGTTTGTACCGTTGCGTAGAGCTCGTCGATACGAGTTCGTAGACATGCGGCATGCCCAATTCCGATTTGTAACGAAGGAGGAAAAGTCTGAAAACGAAAGGGACATAAATGGAATTTTTTATAAAATTATTACTGTAGCTACAGGTACCAGGCAGTTTTAATATATATATATATTTTTTCTTCTTCTTCCTTCTCTCCCTCTACACTCGACCCCTCTCCCCTGTTCCTGTTCATCGCGGGGTTTTTGGGCCGCCACCACCACGTCCGGCCACCAAAGTTGACGGGCCGGTACCAAATGACTGGGCCGCCGTCCTCTTCCCACTCCAGCCAGGTCCCGCCGCCAATCGCTGCGATTTCGCCGGAATATCGAGAAATATCGCCGGTTTTACCCAAAACTGCACAGAGCTCGTTCGGGTGATTCCGGGCACCAAATTTTGCAATCTTGGTATGTTTTTCTAACCTCTCGATGTGCTCTAGCTGATGGTTGGGTAGGAATTGTGAAATTTCTGCGTTATGGTAGTTAATTAAGCGATTGAAAAATCTGCCGGTTTCGACCTCCGTTTTCAGCTACTTCCGGTCACTTTTTGGGGTATGCCCAAGAACAAAAGTGACTCCAAATTTGGTGTATTGGAGTAGGAGTTTGGAGTCAAGATGTTGAGTTTTTCAGGTGAGTGGTTATCGCTTTGGACACCCACACTCTGCTGGCGCGTGTGGCATGGGCACTAGCAGAGAGACATTTTTATCCTAAAATGATCCTTGTGTTGTCACGAGCGCGTAGGAATTTACGGAACTCAATTCGGATAACGTTTGAACCCGAACGGATTTTACGTATTGTGTGAATTCCGGATTCGATATGTTAGAACCGTTGGATCGCTTCCAATTTAATATATATTAATCTAGGTGTTCCTAGGATCGTATAGGAATTCGCGGATAGGGAATCGAGAGCCCCGGATGTTCCGAATTTAAATAGTTAAAATTGTGTTTTACGTTAACCATCCGAATCGTGCGATCGTGAGCGATCCGGCCGTCCGTTTCAGACCAAACTTGCAGGACATGTATCTTAGACCTTGTGGAACTCATAGGAACTTTCGGACCAAATTTGGAAAGTTTGACCATCGGTTGACCGTGAGTCTTCCGAGGTAGTTCCACTCTTCGAGAAGTACTAGAAGGACCCTTTTGGACGAGTTTTGACTGTCATTTAATTTATATTGATTATGTGGATCTATGAAATTATTTTTATGGTTTTGTGATGGAAATCTTGTGATGCTGAATTTAATGGTTTATTTAATTTCTTTTATATTTAAATGTTTGAATTCTTTATTTTGTAAAGTTTTTGTGATATAAGTGGGTTTGACATATTTGAGTATCCTGAGTCATATATATATATAATATTTGAGGAAATACTATCTATGTTGATTTTGTGTGGGGTACTTGGGTTGTTGATGTGAGATGCTAGGAAGACAGGGGTTAGAATGTCAATTTGAGTGCTATTAGCACTACCTTAGGTACCCCATGGAATACAGGTTATGCTTGAGATTTTACTAGCCATACTATGAATAGGTATTCTTGGGAAAAATTGGATTAAGGAAGGGAATATTATTTTTTTATATATAATATTTATATAAGGGATTACGAACTCCACCATCATACGTACCTCCCCCTTGGATGATGATATTTGGAAACAGTGGATATGGACACTGGGATACATGGAAATGGATATATGGATATGTTTTGGATATACTATTCACACACGTGCCGGGTTTCGGGCGTGTGGACTTATTTGGTCATGGATCCCGGAATTGTGGGATGCCGGAAAAATTGTGGATATGGTATGGATATGACGGAACCCGGGGCATACCTTAATGGGGTGTCGCTAGACCCTTAATTGGGTAGTCTGCTCTCGTAGGGCTGTTTTCAGGCATACGAGTCTTGATTCTTCGTCCGTACGTGCTGGTTGAGTTTAGTCCCCCAGTTGGACGACTCATCCCTAGCCACATAGTACTTTTGAGGGCTGATAATTGTGAGCTAGTCAACAATCCCCTATTGGATTGTTTCCCCAGTACATGATGTGCAACATCGCATGTACCTCCCCTTGGATCCTGATACATGGAAATTATGGATATGGTCTAGATATGACGGAACCCGGGGCATACCTTAATGGGGTGTCGCTGTAGACCCTTGATTGGGTAGTCCGCGCGCGTATGACTTTTCAGACGTACGAGTCTTGATTCTTCGTCCGTACGGGATGGTTGAGTTTAGTCCCCCAGTTGGACAGCTCGTCCCTAGCCATATGGACTTTTGAGGGTCGGATAAGTGTGAGCTAGTCAACAATCCCCGGTTAGATTGTTTTCCCCTGGTACATGATGATGGTGAGAGGTGGGCGTATGTGGATGTATTTATGTATATATATATAAATATATAATTATTCTTTTCTTGTTATTATATTACATATATGTATATATGGTTTTGATTCTGGATTTGAGATTCGTAAGTTTGTACTTTGTGAGTACCCTGTTTGTATATGAATGTTTGAGCCCTGGATTGGGAAGTGTTGTACGGCAACATACGCTTTGAATAGGGTATGGTTGCAGGATTGAATGGATATAAATGGAAGAAATTGATGATGTGTTTAATGTACATACGCCTTGGATAGGGTATGGTTACGAGATTGAACTGTTATAAATGAAGAATTCGAGAATGTGTTCATTGTGTTTTTGTCGGATTTGGAATTGTGTCAGATCTGAAATGTATAGATGGTTCTGTTGTAAATAATTGTTTATTATCGGAGTTGTGACCGTTGAGATGAGAACTACGTGTGGCTTGATCCCTTGTCCAAGGGTACGTAGGCAGCCTGGTGTTCGGTTCATTTTTACACATGATTTTTCATGTTATTCACCTTTTATTTTGAGTTAGTTCTTGACATTTTATAGCTTTTTACTTCCCTTTTGTGTTTTCTTAGATTTTACCTTGGTTAGATTGAAAATGAGCTAAAAGTGCATTATTTGTTATAAATTCTGTTTTTGTTCATTTTCGTAGGTCAACTTCTTGGCCTGGGATCAACATGCTCTGGTGCTCGGATGAGGTCATGATCTTCATGAGACTTGTTCCAATGGATGTTAACTACAACATATCCAAATTTGAGCTCCATTGGACAAGTATTGCCCATCCAACCAATTCAGCATGTTACCATAGCTCTGGAAATCCGAATTTGGCCAGCTTTTACCTCCAATGTGTCACTTGATTCTTCTTGTTACCATAACACTTGGTAACAAGAATTTACCTTAGTGAAAGAGATATTTTCTGAGGCAAAGAGCATATTTTCAAGGACAAAGCTTCATCATGGCAAGGGGACAAGAGCAAAGGCTTTAGAGGAAAGAATGAGTTTTATATTAAAAGTGTGAGCTGGAAATTGATGGGCAAGGGAAAGGTGATTGCAATCTGAAGTGGGAGAGGTTTTGAACGTGGGTAGCAAAATCATTCTATCATTGCAGAGATTGAGAGCAGATTTTAGAGAGTTTGGAGCTTGGAGAAAGCCAAGGTGCAGCCAAGAAAAGTGGAGAAGAAGACTTCCACCATTGATGATCTTGAAGCTTTCATCATTTTCTGAAAATCTATAAACTCTTTCTAATTTCATTTTGAGTTTGTATTCGGAATAAGTATGAGCAACTAAACTCCATAGCTAGGGCTTAGGTTGAAGCCCTAAACATGAATACTCAATTGTTTTGATGCTTGAGTGTATGAATTTCTAGATGTTGTTGATGAACCCCATTCACTAATTGAATTTTATGATATGTGTTTACTTCCTTTGCTTAATCACCTTAGGTTGTATACATGTAGCTAAAGTTGAGAAGTTGTGTAAGATAACCAAGAACATAACTTCTAATTAGCAACAAATGATTGAACTTGTTTAAGTGAGCATCATGTGAATTGGTTTCTTGACAACAATTGATGAATTCTAATTCACCAAATTAATCTATCCTTGATGTGTGTTTTCCTTGATTGATTACCTTTGAAAGCATGCTTCTTGAGGTTGTTGGGATTATGTGTATCTTCATGTTTTCCTAAGCAATAAATGGATGAAGTAAGAATCATCCATGTGAATTGGTTTCTTGAATACCTAATGTAAACACCATGCTATTAGGATTCTTGTGATGTTCATATTCTCTTTGAACTTAATGGGTTTTCCTTGTAATTGAATCGAAGTACGAACCATACCTAGGTTCGGTTATGGGGAGGGCACAAGTATTGTAGCACGAACCATGCACTTTACGTATATTAGAGAGAATCAATGCGTCTTGAGCCCCGACCCATGTTCTTGATTGCGAACATCTTCATCAATACGTTTAGAGTTCATCACTTGAGTATTTATGAACTTGGGTAGAATTGTTTAGGGTGGATTCCGACACCCTAGTGTTTGTTACATTTTAATTTCACATCTTGATAATTCATCTCTGCCATTCTCATTTAAATTCGAAGTCCATTTACTTACATGCAATAGAAATAGATCACTTGAACCAAATCAAAACCCCCCCCCCCCCAAAATGTGTGTGTGAGTTGCGTGTTCGACACGTTATGTGTCTTTGTTACTGAATTTTATTTATTTTCGTAATTGTTTTGGACTTTTGGTCCACGTAATGTTCTTGCATTTTCTGTGCTGAATCCAACCATATAAAGAACGTGAATTTTGGACGTACGGTTGGAAAGTTATAGGTCGAAAACTGGACAGAGGTCGGAACTGAAAAAGCAGAGAAAAACGATTCTGTGAAAAAGCGACCGGTCGCTCATCACAAATTTCACAATTTTTGATTCTGTGCAAAAACGACCGGTCGTCACTGTTCACGCGACCGGTCGTCACTGTTCACTGTTCACGACACTGTTCACTGTTCACGTCACTGTTCACAAGTGATAAAGTGGTGATAAAATGGCGATAGAAAATGCTGTTTGTGTTTTTGTTTAGTTTTCTTGTGTTGTTTCATTTCTTTTACACTTCTTTACTCATTTTTAGTTTTCATTTTGCATTTGTGCATTTGTGGTGTGTCAATTAAGTGTTGTTTACGTACTCAAATTAGAACTTATAGGAAGCCGACAAGTTCTTCGTGGGATCGAACCCGTACTTACATAATCTATACTTCTATAGATTCGTGCACTTGCGGGTATTTTTAATTGGTTGTTTGCACATTAATTTGTGTCCTCTTAGGAATGCAACACCTGGGGTCTCCCTAGGTGCAGCCGCGGAATATTATTGTGTTTTTAAAGGTTTGATCGGTTCTGAGTATGTGTTTGGATTCTGTTGTGGTTATTGAATTTGAATTCGGTTTAATGACTTCTGTGGTAATTGTAAAGTTATTTGAGATCATGAATTACATGGTTTATGTATTAATTGACTGAAGAACATTGCTGGTTCTGTTTTGAATTATCTGAAGGCCGGAGGCCTATTATATGTTTGCATGTTGATAACTTGTGCGTGCTGCCTGTTGGGATATTAAAATGTGAATTTTGTGCAGGTTGAAATTTGGGAAATGTCCAATTTACAGGGGAGACTCTGCCGAAATTTCGGTAGGAAGTCTCGTGCCCTGAATCCTTTTTGGGAAAAGAGGTTATAGTTTCAGTGAGTGGGCCCGACATCGAGTGATGTCGGGAATTCCACAGGATTCGTCTCAAGTTCCAAGGAATTTGGGGGCGGGTCCTGCCAGGAGTGTTGGCGAGATATTATCCTATTCTATTAGGGTTTTATTTATTTTTCCTTTTGTATAGATATTATGTAATTAGGATTCCACCTATTTCCTAATTAAACTCTACTAGGGTTTGTAACCTTGTATTATAAATACCTAATTTCGGAGAATGAAATCGATTTGAAAATATTCTACCATATTGTTTGACTGTTCTAGGGAAAGATTCTTATGTATTTTATTTATTTATTAAATACCCAACGTTACAAGGGAATTTATTCAACATTAAATATAGAGGTATATCTTTCCAGGCGATATAATGAGAGCCTAACCCCTTTTTGCAAGCCAAACTCTAACTGCACTGCAGTCAGATTAGACCGATCCTTCTCGCATGATTTGAAGGCCCACATACCTGCCAAAAACACAAATTTGAAGGAATATTCAAAAAGAGCAATGGGAAACAGTAGAACGCCATATTCAACCAAATAATTATTGAGAATCTTATCACATACCTGCCTAACATCATAATGTAGCCCTGAGGATGGCTACATGGTTCGTAAGGGATTGTGGAGCCATCAACAACGCGTAATGCTTTGATCCCTGTAACACGGAAATTACCATCAAGCACCTTCCCGACGAGGCTTCCACCGTGGTAATGCCAGTATGAGGCTACATTATCTCGACAAAATCTTTCCAAGGCTTTATCATCGTTTTGGTTCCTTGGTAAAGGTACTCCCAGATAATTGAAACCTTCAATACCCGGCACATTTCGAGCTTTATATGGTCTTAGTGCCTCTGTCATTAAGACCTCACCAAGCCTCTTCATGCCTCTAACACAAAGAGCAAGGTCTGTGGGATTTGAAAAGTAATTGAATCTAACATTTGGAGCGATTTTCACGTTAGATGATGAATTTAGCGTAATAGAACCATAAGACAAAGGTCCTGGAACTTGACTAACAATATGAGCGAAAGTCGAATTTGGGAGGGGGTAAGATGTTGTAGGAAAAAGACTAAAGGCTGGTTTCGAAAGTGGCAAGCTCGAGAGAGAAATTTGGTAATATTCACTTGCAATGCCTAAAACAGTTACAACTGATGGTTCGATTGGACGTGGGGGCAAAATGTTAATGAAATTACGAGGATTGTCATACACAAACTGCCCAACGTGAGGATGGGGACGAACAACTGGGATTCTCTGCGATAATAGGTAACGCTCTGGGCCAACACCACTAAGTAGTAGAAGTTGAGGCGTTCCGATTGGCCCTGCACTCAATATAACTTCTCCCTTACCGCGTACAAATGCCCGATGAGGCCTTCCGAAAGAATCCCTATAAATGACTCCTATAGCTGACAGATCTGCATTAGAGAATGACTTATAGTTAATTATTATCAAACAAATCAAACGGAAATATATAGGGAAATACCACAAATGCAACACACTTGATTTACTGGAAGAGAAGAGGATCTTATCTACTGAGGCATGCACTGCAACTCGCAAGTTTTCAGGGTTTCCTTTATTAAGCAGTTCATCAGCTGCATGTCTCGTTCCATTGTCAAAAGTTGAGCCGGTAAGTCTAGTTCCCCGTATGTGATCCAAACTAAATCCATTGTTTGGAAGAAAACCAGCCTCCAAGTATGCCTTTCCTATAACAGATTGCCAAGACTGAGATTTTGGCTTGACCACAAGAGTGTCCTCAACCCACTGATATGCCTCATTAACCAAATTCAAGTCCCAATTAACTCCTGATTGACTATAGAATGAGGTGTTAGCTCTGGCGTGGACGCCGGCACCGATGGTGCTGGTTCCGCCGAGGACCCTGCCTCTTACATTATCAATACCATCTTGGGACACGAACCTTTCGACTGGTGTCTTTCCATTATCTTCCTGTTGCAGATTAGCTGCAAACCCGGATGAAGTCAACGTGTTCGGATAGTCTATGGGAAGACTGCCCCTTTCGAGAAGGAGCACCTTGTATTTTGCTGATAAAGTTGCTGCCAATGGACACCCCGATGTTCCTCCACCAACTACAATGTAGTCATATGATCCTTCCAACCTTCGATCAGTGGCGTTGTACACAAATTTCAAGTAGCGAAAATCTGCGAAATGTGAACGAGATGAAGATTGTTTTGAACTATGCATGAAGAAGCGTATGCAATGATAATATAAAGCACATGCACTTATTTTGAATTAGGGAGGAAGTAATTTACCATGAGGATGAGAATTGGCAAGCGAGTGAACCCCTGAATATTGAAGATGAACGAAAAGAAGGTGCAACACCAATAGTAATGCTGACATTGTTGATTTCTCCATGTTTTTGAAGCCAGACAGACAGGCGTGTGTTTTCTCCCTGGAAACTTCAAAATAGTTTCTTCGTTTAATCACATGTACTTTCTTGTTAGAGGACACTATCTATATATAAACTGTTGTTCATTAAAAGACCCTTAAGATAATTTTTCGTTTATGCCCCTACTACTAATTGTGGTTATTTCAGTACAACTTTATCATAGTAACTAGTTACGTTTGGGAGTGACAAACTTATTTATTATGCGTGTAAAATACAAAGAAAGCATAGTAACTAGTTACTTTTATGGGTTACATTCAGGGAGTCAGGATTTTTACTGTGGGGAGGTCAAAACATAGAAAGCAATTAAAAGAAAAAAAAGGAGAAGAAAAAAAAGGAGAAAAAAAAAATATTTTTAATATTCATAAAAAGCCAAATTATACAAAATAAATTGTGCACTTAATTCTTTTTTTTTTTTAAATGACAAAAAATGGTGGCAAAGTGTGCAACCACTCCGAGCTTGGACTGTTTACGGTAAAGCTCTCCCTAGGGGGTGTTTGTCACAAGATGAGTTTTGAACGCTGGACCTCAATAATGTTTTAGGATTTACAGATTTACAATGTTTTAAGAAACTAATATCTCAACAATAGTATAGAGTAATGACAGAATAAATTGTGCACTTAATTCTTTAGGTTTACCGATTTAGATTATTACAAAATAAGGTTAAATACCTTTTTGGTCACTGATTTTTACATGAAAATTCAATTTGGTCACTGAGAAATTTTTTTTAGCCAAATTGGTCACTTTGTTTCCCAAAGTTTACAATTTATGAACATTCTGCTAAGTGCAGTTTTTATTTTTATTTTTTTAGGAAGCACATTAAGTCTTCTTCCTCTAACTAACTTCATATTAAGCCCAAACTAACTTCATCTAATGTCTTGAAACCAAATGTAAATATGTTGAATTGTAATGAAGCATAAACCCAATTCCCTATAGTAAAATGCATTTCACAGAATCACCAACTTTGACAAACTATTGGGATATAAGAGATCCACCCCTCCTTGTAAGGTAATCTGTCTTTGTTAATAGTGCTTTTGGTAGGAACATAAGAACTTATCCAACTATTTTATCGCCGCTAAAGGTAGAAGAAGTCATGTATGTGTGTGTTTGGTTGCGGGGAGTGGTTGTGTGCACGAATCTGGAGTTTGGATATGAAGAAGATAAAGCTCTGTTCAAATTAGGATGTACTCATTAAAATTACATTTGTTTCACAATTCAATATATCTTTTTTGGTCATTTGATATTAGGATAAATTAGTAATTTAATAAATAGTTTAATAGTAGGATGTACTCAGTTAATTTTAGGGTTCGTTTAACAGCACCCAATGCTCAAACATGTGACAAGCACATGCCACTTTCATCAAGCAAATAGAAGGAATTTTGGGTATGTACTTAAATTGCAACAATTGACATACTACTGTGGTAAAATCGTCAAAAATTGAAACTAAAGGAATTAAAATAGAGTTTGAGCCAAACTACACGGACCAAAAAAATGAAATTTGACCTTTAAATAATTGACCAGGTACATGACTCAGTTAAAATTACCACCTAACTTTTACCCAAGTTCGAGATATAATCACCCCATTGCTCGGGTTAGTAGGGGCACTAACTCTTTCTTTTTGTTTCCTTTTTTATTTTGTTTCTTTCAACTCTTGCAACTCACCCAAAAGGCCTGAGTTAAAAGAGTTGAAAGAAAAAAAAAACAAGTGGCGCTTTGTAAAGGAGGCCACGGCGTCTATAGGAACAATGGCTTCTGATATATGAGGAGTCAAGTATTATCCAAATTTCTCGGCCGAACATTTCACCTCTTTCTGAACTCAGTTTTACAACTTAATCTTTTTGCTTAATTTAGTTAAATAATTTCCCTACCTAAACATTTCCATTTTTATGTACTCACTCAAATTTTTTTTTACTGAATGTTTAGAGACCTAGTCACCCCACCTAAGCTTTTGACCCCACCCCTCATGTTAGGCTTTTGCTTAATTTTGTAGGGGTGGGCACGGGTCGGGTTGGGTCGGGTATGAGCGCAAACCGTACGCCGACCGGAGGTCATCGGCATACCCATTTTGGAGACTGCCGCCGCGCCGAGGAGATGCAAGACCGACTACAATCGGCACGCCGAGGAGTCGGTGCGGTTTGGTTTGGTTCGGCGAACATCGATGGAAGAGGATTGAATTGGGATTGAGGGCTTGAGGACCACTTCGTGGTTGGGGGGTATGGGGAGGAAGAAGAAGCCGAGGAAGAAGATGGAGAGAAGAATGAAAGAAGAAGAAAATGCAGCCAGCGGGATGAAGAAGAACGAAGAAAAAGATGGAGAGAGAAGAGAAGAAATAAGAAATGATGGCTGAGAGAAAAAAAGAAAAAGCAGATGAAGAAGATGGGAGAGATGGATAGAAGAGAAGAAAGAAGGAAAGGAATGATGACGGTTGGGAGAAAAGAAAAAGAAATGAAGAAGAAAAGAAGAAAAAGCAAAGGAAGAAGATGGAGAGAATAACGAAAGAAGAAAAAGATGGAGAGAGAAGAGAAGAAAGAATGAAAGAAATGATGACGGTTAGGAGAAAAGAAAAAGAAAAGGAGAGTTTGTGGGACGGTTAGATTGTAATAAATATTACAATTGTATGATTATTTCACAAGAAGATGCATCAGTCTAGTGGTATTTGGGACTTGGGTTATTACAATTGTATGATTATTTCACAAGAAGATGCATCAGTCTAGTGGTATTTGGGACTTGTACCCAAACTCTGACTAGAGTTCGATTCTTCATGAGCGCACAAACTTTAAATTTTTAGGCATTTTACATGGAATTCGGTCCGGTTTCGGGTTTCACCGGTTTAAAAAATTTCAAACCAGTTCAAAATCAATTCACCACCGGTCCGGTTCGGGTTTCTGCTGATTTCAATAATTTTAGTTTAAAAACCGGACCAACCCGCCAAAATCGGTCCAGTTCGGCTGGTTCGGTCGGGTTTTCAGAAAAAATGCCCAGCCCTATAATTTTGTCACATAATTTCTTCATCGAACTTTTCACCTCTTTATGAACTTACCTAATCACTAAATTTTGTACCTAAATTGTTTTTTCATAGGTGGGTATAATTTAGGAGTGCTTCTATTTTCACCCCCTTCTTCTATTTTCCCACCCACTTTTTCTTCAAAATTTTAAAAACAAAATTACCTCTTTATAAAATGACTTTTGACACCTTATCTTATTTCCCGTAACCCACCTATTCTCCCCTCATCCCTGTCAAACACCACCCCCCGGACCAAACTTGAAGCTCAGTTTGCAGTCCCTTCAGTATAAAGTCATTGACCCACAAATAAGTTGTCGCAGTTGATATTAGGGTTGATAGAAAGGACGAAATCAAAACTCAAATTGAACTTTGCAATGAGTCAATGACAAAAGTACACGTATCACCCTCCTCTACACCATAAACTGATTCGCATCCTGGGCTAGTTTGTTTCTTTCCAAATTCCAACTGCAACATTAACGCATGTATTACAAATGAACTACGAATCTATTTCAATATTTTTGTGAAACTAAAAATAAATAATTTTAAAGGAAATAAAAAATTGAGTTAGGAATAATTCTTACTGCCAAGTTGTCTCTACTCTCAGTCATGGAAACCATTATATATATGTAATTATTCTATGATTTTAGTAAGAACTCTGTTTTGTCCGGGTAATGAGATTTGACGATAGTGCAGAGCCATATTTATAGGTAGAGATGGTGTGTCTAGTTACAAGCCGGCCTGTCCAATGTCACATGTTGTATTTCTGGAATTTTTCTGGAATTGTGATTGAAGAAAAGAATTGGAAGAAGAATCGGAAGAGGTTGTTGGGTTTGTTTGGGGTTTTTTTTTTTTTTTTTAAATTTTTTTTGCTTGATTTCTAGGTTTTACTTGAATTAATAATTAAACGGTATTTTAAGAATAATGATGGGTGGATAGATAGGATTGTGTTTTTTCAAATTTATATGGTGAGTGGGAAGATGAGGTGAGTGGGGAATTAGGACAAGCAGGTGGAAATAACAACGCTCTATCACAAATTCACACCTTGAAAAACTGGTCACCTAATCTTACAATACCTAAATTGTCATTTCATTTTCTCTTTCAAATCTTTTTGTTCAATTTGTCAAATACTTTCCCCCTATCCTCCCTCTAACTTTACATCATCCTCTAATTTCCCCACCTAAATTTTTCCCTCTTTGTATATATTTACTCAAATAATATCTTTTAACCGAATGTTAGAGAGGTCCCCACCTAAATTTTTTACCCCCACCCCTCAAGTTAGTAGGGCGCACCCCTCTTTAACTTAATTTTATGACATAATTTTTTTGCCTAACTTTTCACCTCTTTATGAACTCATCTAATGTTGTTACGTAATATCCTCACTTTTTCACAATAGCAAGGCAGCCCCCAATAGGTGGGTAGAACATCACGAAGTCACACATTGAAAAACTTGTCACGTAATCTGTCACGCCCCGGACCCGGGAGTAGGTGGAAATTCCGCGCCCGGTGCGTGAGTAAAATAAAATAAAAAGAATACAAAGAAGGGTTTAAACTAAACTTCTGTTATAAAAATAGCTCCCAAAATCTTATAACTTTACATGAAATAATAAAGCTCTATCACTCTCATCTAATTCAGCCTCATCTGGTTTAGTTCTTGTCTTGCCCACTAATTCATCTGAAAAATTAAACAGGGGTGAGGGATGAGCAACCACCACTCAATAGGGACATGAGACCTTACCACAGTAGATTGATATAACTAAATTAAGTGACATGCAATCACACAGCCAAATATCATATAATTAAGAATAATGCATGAATGAATGCTCTTCATCTAATCCCGTTAATTCATATAACTGGACAAGCAAACTTGCACGTCCCATACCATGCTTATACCACTTGGTCCCGAATGCCCATTTATATGAACTAAGACCCATCTCAATCATCCCATAATTTCCCCTTTCGTTAGTCATTGTCTAACTCCCTTTCGCCAATCCCGAATCACCCAATAAAAATCATGTGCACGGTGGGATTCCTTAGACCTGGTACCTGCCAAGAGTTAGACTCAACTACACAAAAGATTTTTCCCATTACCCTATTTTCCATACTTTCTTTATCAACCCAAGAATTCCAGCCATCACCGATAACATATGATCATGTCAATATTAATAAAATAATATAGATCATTAACAACACTTCAACACCCAATATCAATAATAATCAAATAATATCATGCATAATATAATGCTCACGAAATTTAATTAGATCAATCTTCATAAAGGCTCCCAAGAAATCCCTACCTCGTTTTCAAAGCTTATTCCAAGTTAAGAAAATACACAAGCTGGGACCTCTACTCCTCCAGGAACTATATCACCACTAACCTACTTTCTTCCTTTATCTTCTTCCTCTCTTTCTCTGTCTCTTCAAGAACTAACTTTGCATGGCATGCAATGTGCAACCTCAAATACAAAGTTTTTGTGTTTTCAAATAAGAAGCAACGGATACCTATTTATACTAGAAGAAGTCGGTTGCTACTAGCTCCTTATTGGTCTAATAACTAGAAGCAACTATTAAACAATTAAAGGAGAACCTACGTACTTGTTCTCCAAGGAATAGAACTACTTATTCTCCAAGGAAATATAAATATCTACTATATTTAAAGACTAAGTATTTGCATGTGTGTGCATATGTGTCAATAAGATGAATTTACACTAGCCACCTCAAGCTTAAGATGACTTCCTACGTGTTGCTTTCACCAAACTTCTATTACTAATTAAGAATGCATGCAAAACCTCCAATCCTATACAACTTTTCTTGATGAATTGACAAAGCTAGTATATAGCCATGCTAACTTAGCATTTGTTTTCCTTTGACACGTCTACACTAACAATGACTATTAATACATAACCATATATATATATAATTAAGATATAAATATATTTAAAAAAATACGGGGTTTCACATAATCTTACCATTTAAGGATCCGTTTAATAAGCACTTCAAAAGGAGGTGAAAAGTTTATCATCTAATCTATTGAGAAACTTATTGGTCTGTTTTTATCAAAGAATCATGAGGTGGATTGTTACATACGTTGGTGGTGACACCATTTCTTGTTTACTTAATGGACGTGTAAATACTTACGGCCCGTTAGGATCCAAGGATTTGGATTTGAATTTGTATTGAAGCCCATTCAGTTCAAATCTATGTATTCCAAATATATAGCTTTTTTTTTTTAAGTACAAACGATAGTCTAAACTAGAAGTGAGGGGGATTTCTCATACACACAAAAATGAAGTCATAGAGGTTCGAACCTGAGTCCTCTTGTCTACAAATTAAGGTCATTTCCACTAGGCTAGACCCGTTGGCAAAACAAATTTAAGCTATGGATTTCAATATATCAGATTTTAAACGATCATTTAAAAGGCACCATCTGGATTCACGTACCCAAACAAAACACAAAGATAAGCATCTCATGAATCACGTTTCAACACTGATATGTAGCTTTATTAGTTAGCGCTCTATAGTAACTTTCAGAGATCTGTGGCAGTCAAGAAGTGTACCACCGTGCATGACTCCTCCTATGTGAATCGAATCTGCAACAACATGATGAAGTCCAGCAAAGTATATAACTTTCTTGTATAATAAACAATGATACAAAGGCCTAGAATCGAAAAATACATTAATTTTTAGAGTATACTTAGACAAGAAGCACGAGGAACTTTACAGGAGAACAAAGTGATAACTTGATATGTAATTATTCCAGCGCATTTCATGAATCACATTGCATGAGTGAGTGTATACCATATGGAGAGAGAAACTGAACTTGCATCTTCAAGTCCACAGCTGAGCTAGCACAAGCATGCGTTGCACGATTTTGCTTTTGATTGCTTTTCGGTACAAGAGGTTTTTGTCGCTTGGAACAAGCAATGCCTTCCTTCTCGGAAAATATATAATAGGAAGCACCCCCTTTGGAAAGTAGGATAAAGAATAAGCTCATCACTCCCCGGGATAATCTTTTGTCTGCCTTTTTTCTTTTTTCTTTTTTTCTTTTTAATTTTTTTAAAAATGTTAGTTTAAACGATCTAATAAGATACTTAATCAAAGTTAGTTAATTGGACAGAATTAATCTTTACTCCATCAGCATAACATAAATAATAGCAAGCCAAAATTATATTAAGAAAATTTCAAATTAGCACACCACAACAAATGAAAACTAAAAACTATGATTATCAAACGGGTCCTTACTTTTAGAATGATTGATCTTTGAAGGAAAACTTAAAGAAGGAAAAAGGTCATTGACTTTCGTATTAGAGGTCTCACGTTCAAATTCCCATGACATCATTTGTGTATTTGTGAGAAGTCCATCTCCCCTATAGTTTAGACAAGCGCTTGTACTAAAAAAAAAAGATATATATAAAGAGGGGATGGTTGGATATATAATAATTCTCTCGAGTGGTATCGCAAACTTTAAAGGTTTGCTATATATATATATATATATCGCATTGCTCATACACTAGCTGCCGGCAGACATGGATACAGAGGTTGAATCCCAAAATGACACGGTTTCACAGGAGGAAACGAGCCTGTTCGACAAAGCGATGAACGGCCAGTGGGAAGAAGTTGTGGACCTCTATAAATCATCAGAGAAGGTTCATGATTTGCGTATCACCAAAATGGGGGACACTGCTCTACATATCGCTGCTTTGGATGGCGAAACAAAAATTGTGCTGAAGTTGTTGGAGCTCATTGGAAACAATGCATCCAATATATTGCAAATAAAAAACAACAAAGGCAACACACCTCTCCATTCAGCTGCTGTAGTGGGGGATGTGAAAATGTGTCATGCAATGGCCACCAAAGACCGCAAACTCGTGTCGTCTAGCAACAATGAGAATGAGACCCCTCTCTTCTTGGCAGCTCTCAATGGGCATGAGAAGGTTTTTCTTTGCCTTCATACTCACTGTGATGAAGAAAGTTGCTATTCGTTTAGAACAAGTAAAGGTGATACCATTCTCCATGCAGCTATCTCCGGTGAATACTTCAGTAAGTGTGTGGCCTACCCACTTCTTAAGGAGTGCTGCTATTTGTACCATCACATTGTTGATCACGTCTCGAATATAAGTGGGTCCTATATATAGTAGGGTTCACTTCAGCAAAATGATCAATAAATGTGGCACAAATAGCATTAATATTACTTCTTATATATATATATTAACTTAATATCATTTTTTGTTATTAATTTCCTTTTTAAATGTATAGGTTTGGCATTCAAGATCATTCTGTGGCACCCAAAACTTGTTAATAATATTAATCAGAGTGGCTTATCTCCCCTGCATATTCTAGCCAAAACTCCATCAGCATTCAAAAGCAGTAGCCGCCTTAGACTGTTGGATCGTCTCATATACCAATGTAAGAATATCTCTATCGATTTTATTTTTTGGTCTATGATCAAGCTTTTGGATGTTTAATTCATGTAATACAATGCTAATGCATTTGCACTTGGCAGTTTCATGTCTCACTTCGTAATTAATTACAAGGCTTACAGGGGACAAAATTATTAAAAAAAGAGAACTATGATGATATGACCTCTTTAAGTACCTGTTTTTTGAAGAGAAAATAAAAATATATATAGTTGTTTGATCATTATAAGGGTGTTTTTCATGTTTCCAGAAGAAAAACTCAGTCCCTAATAAAAGTATCGCATACAATCAATAAATCCAGGAACGGAATTAGAATTGTAAAGTTGAGGGGCCGAAGTAGAAAATACAAGTATATTCTATATCTTGCAACTGTAGGGACCTTGGTATATCTTGCAACTGTACTTCTGTCCAAATAAGTTTTTACATTTCATTTATCAGGTTTGATTGTCGAAGAGCTAAAAGGGGGAAAAGAGGACAAAAAGAGTATTTGTCCCCTCGAGAAAAGAGGGAGAAATACCATCGATACGGGTTCTGAATCTCATCAAGCATTAAGTGAGTGCTCGTCACCTATCCAATTTAGATGTTGCTTTTTCATCACCGTACATATTTACTTACCACAAGTCTAATAGTTTCTCCATTTCCAGCTAAATCATGGGGAAATAGGATGTGTTGTTCTCTAAATCTAGCTAAGAGAGGAAATAAAAAGGAAGATGCAGAGAATCCCCAAGAAAAGAGCAGCTCAAAGCCAGGTAACCATAATATGTCCTTTGAACTTGTAGTGAACCTTATCACTTCTCTTGAATGGTGTCTCCATGATGCTTTCTATGGAAAACAACCTTTAAACTGTAAAATACATCTCTTAAATAGAGAAAATAAACCTAAACAGAAGCACATGAGCAAAAAAAATTACATTTTCACTATTTTGAAAACAGAAAACGAAATCTATTACCAAATATGTTTTCAATTTTCAATTATTGAAAACTGAAAATTAAGGGCCCTTTTGATAACTATTTCAATTTTAGTTTTTATTTTTCATTTTTTTGTGCTAGAGTATAGAGGAAGAAGGGGGAGAATGAAACTGAGAATGAGAGTGGAGATGAGATTGAGAGAGAACATGAATGGAGAGGATGAGAGGGAGGAGTAACAAAAGTGAAAACAAAAACAAAAACTGAAATCTATTTGAAATTGTTTTCACTTTCAAGTTTTTGTTTTCACTTTTGTTGCTCCTCCCTCCCATCCTCCCCTCTCATCCTCTCTCTCTCAATTTCAAGTGGTTATAATTTCTTCGTCTAATAAGTAAACATGGAAAATAAATAAATAACATTAAATTTTAGTAGTAATAATGAAAATCCCTTTATTTTCCCTATATCAAACTCCCCTAGTCAGAAAAAACTCATCCTCGAATCTGAATTTTCGTTGACTCCATGATAATCTTGAAATTGAAATTTAATATAAAAACTCCGAATATTTACAAATTCTTAAAATTTTCTGTGATCACAACTGCACAAAGTGCATCTTGTCAAGGTCAATAATTCAATTATAAGACATTACGAATACATTGATAACATGTTTAAGACTGACTTTTGGATGCCCATTAATTTCAATATGTGCAACTTTTTTAGCATTGTTTTCCTTCCTGTTTTTCAAATTGTAGGTATGAACCAACGAGAGGAACGTGGGAGAGAAAGTCATCCCAACTATATTTACTCCTCATGTGTTAAGTTTTTCAACTTAATCACGGCTGTCTTGGAAGTGATCAATGGTTCTCCGCGAAGCAGTCAGTACTATCAAACTTTGTGGTGAATCCGTTAATTTACACTTCCGTTTATGAGCAAAGTTTGGCTTCTTAAAACTAAGGAGGAGCTTATCCTCAAAGAAAATGGAATTTTGACACTTGGAAAATTCCAAAACAAAGAAAATTAAAAGAATTTAAGGAAAAAAGAAAAGAAAAAGAAAAGTCAAAATCTCATTTGTTCTGAGGAAGAGCTCTTCCTCAATTTGAAGGAGCCAAATGAAAGAAAATTAATGTCATTAAGAAAAATCAATTGCATATATTTGTTTGAAACCCCCTCAGAGGCATGCTAAAGTTGTTTTAATTTAGAATGTCATCATTTGTTTTTCTAGCAATTTGGAGCATAGATAAAATCCAAGACGAGAAAAGGCGACATTTATGGGCTACTCAGGTCATGAAGAAATTGGTTGAGCATAGTAATTTATACAAGAATGTCGTACAAAATCCTGGAGAAACTCCAGACGATAAGGATAAATTTGGAGATGTTCCTGATCCTACCAAATTGGATCCGGAGGAGCAAAGTGGAAGTACAAGTCATACAGAGAAGAAAGACAATAAGGAAGATAAGAAGAATGACAATTTGGAAGACAAGAAGAAGGATAATTTGGAAGATAAGAAGAAGAAGGACAAAGATAATAAATTGGAAGATAAGAAGACACCAATATTAATTGCAGCAAAGATGGGAGTGAGTGAAATGGTGGAAACAATCTTAGAAAAATTTCCAGTGGCTATTTACGATGTGGACTCAGAAAACAAGAATGTTGCACTGTTGGCAGTCGAGAACAGGCAACCCCATGTTTACAGTTTACTAGTGGACAGGAAGAAACAAATCACAAGATTGTTACGTCAGGTGGACAACAATGGTAACAATGCATTGCATCTTGCTGCTAGATGTGGAAGTCATCGGCCATGGCTTACTCCTGGTGCCGCACTACAAATGCAGTGGGAACTCAAGTGGTACACGGTATGTATATATCTAACAATAATCTTATTTGTTTTAATGAAGCACCGTATTTGTCTATTTTGTTGGTCCCAATTAGATGCCTTAATGATTTTCAATTTGCATGATTTGATCTATGAATGAAGATTTGGAAAATAGATGGTTTTGTTGAAATATGGGTGTCCCTCGAATAAAATTATTTGAAGAATCCCTCATTAAAAGGGGAAATATATATAAATTTGCAATCACTCAGACAAATCAAGAATAATACAATATTTCAACTAAACACTTAAATTTTATAATGATAATCAAATAGTGAAATGGTTTCTTTTTCAATTGAGACTTAACTCAAACTAATAAGGTCATTAATTGAACAGATATCAATCTTTGAATAAAGTTTTAAATTCTCTAAATTTTATTGTGCATGGATGCAGTTTGTCAAAAATTCCATGCCACCTCGTTCATCTGTTCGCTACAACGAAGAAGGTCAAATGCCACAGGAGGTCTTCACAACTTCACACAAACATCTTCGAAAAGAAGGCAGTGACTGGCTCGTCAAAACCTCCGAATCATGCTCTGTGGTTGCTGCGCTCATTGCAACAGTTGCCTTCGCAACATCAGCATCTGTACCGGGTGGACTCGATGATAAAACTGGTTCACCGATTTTGAAAGACAAGCCGGCATTCAATGCCTTCACCATCTCATCACTGCTTGCTCTCTGCTTGTCAGTAACTGCCCTGGTCTTCTTTCTAACCATTATCACGTCTCGATATGAAGCGCATGATTTTTCCATCAGCTTGCCCCGGAAACTTTTGCTGGGTTTAAAAACACTCTTCGCATCCATAGCTGCCGTGTTAGTCTCATTCTGTACTGGCCATATTTTTCTCCTTGATCGACACCTCAGACATGTGGCATATCCATTATATGCAGCGACTTGCTTGCCGGTTACCATTTTTGCTCTTGCCCAGTTGTCCCTCTACTATGATCTCATAAGGGTCATCTTCAGAAGGGTTCCAGAGCGCAGCTACGACGAATATACTAATTAAGTGGGACTCGATCATCTATTTGGCGCTATAAAATTGTGTTTTTCCAAGGTGTGTGTGTGTGTGTGTGTTTTTTTGTTTTGTTTTGGTGTGTGGAGGAAACAAGTATTAACTGGTTTGAGTGTGTGTGGTTTGAAATTTGTTTCCGGAGTGAGGTGAGGCTTTTGTAAGAAGTGTGCCCCAATTAAAACCAAGTCGTATGATGTAAAACCCAGTCTAAGATATATGTATGTTCAAGAATAAAAGGGTGAAGAATAAACAAAGATTGTTTTTACAAATAATGCCTGATCTTATAATTATATGCCATATGCATGATGAAATATATTAAAAGATAATTAAGCCAGGGTTAATTAGGGTAATACATTTACCCTTCTTCTGTGACTGATTTTTCACCAGTTTTTTCTCCACAAACACCCTCTATAGTTGCATACTAGTTAGTCAAGGGGAGATTCATGTGAAAAATGTGCAAACGTGTATGCCAATATCCACACTGGCAGACCTAATATATATCCATGTATAATATCGAATTTGATTAAGGAAAAATTGATGCTTATAGCATTATAACTAATGTTAGTACGTAATATCTTAACACCACACCACACAATAACATGAATCCATATTGACATAAAAGCTAGGTCCAGTTTACTAACAAGAACAATGTACATAAAAGATTCTCATAATTTTTAATAAAATTTAATTTTCGGAGCTAATTTAGTGTTGGAGGATGAATTTGGGCTTGGGCTTATTAGATAATGAATGCTGAAAAGTCCTATTAGGAAAAATTAATTTTACTGGGCTTAAGATAAGGCTGAAAACTGAAGAAAGTGAAATGAAATGAGCTTAAACCTGTTTTACTGAATAAAATTTTGGGCTAAGGCCCAAACCGAAAAACCCGCAAGAAGCGTACATGTCCAGATTGGTTTGGTTCTCCTAAGAATTTTAAGTCAAAATTGGATCAAACCAAACCGCCCCCAATTACAAGTAGGGGTGGGCACTCAAACCGGAAAACCGGAAAATCCGAAGCCGAACCGTACCGGAAAAAACCGGAAAAAAAACCGAGTTGACCAAAAAGTCAAAATCCAATCAAAAACCGAACCGACCGGTTCTGAACCGGTTCTGAATCCGGTTCCATTCCTTCAAAAACAGAACCGGGCCGAACCGGACCGGCTTGAATATAATTTATTTTTAATTTTAATTTTTATATCTATAGTGGGCCTTACACCTAAAACCCTAGCCGCATGCGCATCTCTCTCTCTTTCTTTCTCTTTCTGTTCTCTCTCTCCCTTTTTCTTCTCTCTTTTTTCTTCTTCTTTTCTCTTCTCCCTTCTCTCTCTTTCTTTATCTTTTTCTTTCTTCTCTTTCTCTTTTTTCTTGTTCTTCTTTTCTCTCTTCCCTGTGTAGAGCAGACACTCTCTCTTTTCTTCTACCTCTTTTGTTTTTTGTTTTTTTTCCCTCCTCTCCTCTGTGCTGCCGACGCTTTCTTCTTTTTTTTTTTTTTTTTTTTTTTCTTCTTCTTCTTATTCTCCATCGCCTTCCTCTGTGATGCCGACTCTCTTTCCTCCCATTTCTTCTCTCATTTATTTTTTCTTCCTCTCTTTTTTCTGATTTCCTAGTACTCTGAATTTTTTTTCTTCGTTTTATGTTTCTCTATCTCCCTTTATATCTCCTTCTTTGCAGATCTGGGTTCTTGAATATCTTGGGTTAAGTTCTTGAATATGATTTTTTTTATTTTTTGAATATGGAATCTAATTTTTGAATATTTTGGTTCAGATTCGTTTTGCTTGGGTGGTTTATTTTAGTATCTTTTAAGGTAGCTGTATGCTTTAGACTCTTTTAAGGTAGCTGAATACTTTCTCAACAGTGGAAGCAAGAAGTTATTACATTTTCTCAGTTTCTTGAGAGGATTTAAGGCTAATGGGTCTTCCTCTGCTGCCCCAACATATTTCGAGAGGATTTACATCTCGAAATTTAAGTTTGCTTCATTAGTTTGCTTCATTACATCTCAGTTTCTGGAGTTGTAATTTAAAATTCGGTTGTAATTTTAGTTTGCTTCATTATATGGATTATTTTATTATTTTTGCTAAAGAATGATTGCTTGATTCAATATGTTAAATGGGCCAATTGTGATTTTTAAGCCCAAAAAGTTTAAAAATTCAGTTGGGCTTGAAGCCGGAAATATCCACACAAAAAGCAAAAACAAAATTGGGCTTAAAGCTAGAAATGTAGAACAAAAAAAAAATAAAAAAATTGATTGGGCTTTGGAGTCGGCCCAAACCTGGAAAACCGGAAACCGAAACCGGATCTAATTGGTCCGGTTTGATTCGGGTTTGTTATTAAAATGTCTTAAAATCCAAACCGAACCGGACCGGTGAACAGTACCAGTTTCGGTTCTATTTTTGCTTGAGAACCGGTCCAAACCGGACCGTGCCCAGGCCTAATTACAAGGCCTCTAGTGTAGGAGAATACACAAGAAGGTTGATAAGTGATGACGAGGAGGAATTTTTTAAAAAGTACTATACTAATACGTACGTATCAGCTTTGTCTTCCTCTGTTGGACAACAAGCACGAAGATGAACGTGACAGGAACAAAGTGATAACTTGATATGTAAGCATATATTTCATGAGCAGAGCATAGCACAAGCATAAGCATGCCTTGCACAATTTAGCTTTTGATTGCTTTTTGGGTACAATTCGGCTAGCTAGCTTAGGACTTTAAACGTCGTCATTTTGAAGTGTCCTGTTACTTTAGACAACGAGTACGATTAAATTGACTTGACAAGAGAACACAATGATAACTTGTTATTCGAGCATATTTCATGAGTCATATTCAGGACGGGCCTATTCTTTGACTAACTTGGACTATAACCCAGTGACCTTGTCTTTTTAAGCCTAAACTAATATACCCATCCCACCCGCACTCTCATAATCCTCCTTCACCTTTGTTTTTTTCTCTCTTTTTTCCTTTTGGTACAAAAGGGGCCAAAGGCCAAACACAAACAACCCATGCTTCTTTTATTTTTGTTCGACAACAACCCATCCTATTTTCTTTTTTGGTAGAAAATATAACCTCCTTCACTTCACACACCCTTGCATGTAGAAAATAGAAAAGAACTATGTACCAGATGCGTTTTTAGAGGTAAAACTCATTATGTCATCATGATTATTAGAGCATCTCCAAGAGAGTTGCTATCCTCTCATCCCTAGATATTTTGGTTAAAAAGAAGGAAAACCCTAATTGCAGCAAACTCCCCACTTTGCTCTTTATTTTAGAAAACCAACTTTTGGCTTGCTACATCTAGTAAGGAGGAGAGAGAAAGTGAGCCTTGCCAAATGGAAGCTGTGCGAGAAAGAGAGAGAGAGAGAGAGAGAGAGAGAGAGAGAGAGATTTGGGAGGTTGGTTGGGTTGGTTTTAAACTTTTCCTTTTAATATATTTCATTTGCAAGAGAGAGAAGAAAATAATAAAATATTTGAGATTAGCCAAAATAGAGAACATTGCTGGAGAAAACACATTTTAAATAGTTTGCTATAATGACTTGCTAGCTATTTTAGCCAGAATTAGCTAAAATTTGGAGACTTTCTTGGAGATGCTCTTAGGTGTAGTCTTTTGTTATCATTGAATTTCACTTTGTATTGTCAAGGTTAATAGCTACGTGCATAAAGTAAATTTAGCTCATCCCAATTTGAAATCTTGGATCCATATCTGGTCACATTTCATGAGTTGTACGTGTATGAGAAATGACGTCCAGCACAAGCATGCGCTTTATGATTTCGCTTTTGATTGCTTTTATTTTTATCTATTTTTGGTTTTTGGTATGCAAGGCTTTTATCGCGCTTGGAGTTTGGATGGAACAAACAAAGAGCAATTAATGCCTTCCTTCTGAGAAAATATATAATAGTAAGTAGGCACCTTTGGAAAATAGGAAAAATCTTGGATAAAGAATGAGCACAATCCAAGATATCTTTTGTCCCGAGTTCTCTGCCATTTTCCTTTCCTTTTCTTTTTTGAGCAGATGCTTCTAGAAAAAAAAAACATAGAAATTCGTTATTAATCAAAGTTAGTTAATTGGAAATAATTTACCTCTACTCCATCAGCATAACATAAGTAATAGCGAACAATATTGTATAAAACAAATTTCAAATTCATGCACCACTATAACTTAATACAGCATGAACATTAGCATATATAAATTTATATATACACCCGCATTGTGATTTCATGATCCGAACTATATATCTATTTTTTAGGGCCTCCCTTCAAACATCATTCTTGCAAAAAATAAGTAAAATTGTAAATCTCTTATATGTGTATATATAACAATTCTCTACAGTGACGTCACAAACGCTTTCTTTGCTATATATATATATCGCGTAATCATTAGACTAGCTAGTGCAAGAGGCCAGACATGGAGAGAGTGGAGGAAGTGGTGGAAGTGTTGGCCTCTGACTTGTTCGATAAAGCCATGAACGGCCAGTGGGAAGATGTTGTGAGGGTCTATGGATCATCAAAGAATGTTCATGATTTGGTAATCACCAAAATGGGGGACACTGCTCTACATATCGCTGCTTTCGATGGCGAAACAGAAATTGTGCTGCAGTTGTTGGGGCTCATTGGAAACAATATATTGAAAATAAAAAACAACAAAGGCCACACACCTCTCCATTTAGCTGCTGTAGTGGGGGATGTGAAAACGTGTCATGCAATGGCCACCAAAGAACCCGAACTCGTGTCGTCTCTCAACAATGAGAATGAGACCCCTCTCTTCTTGGCAGCTCTTAATGGGCATGAGAACGTTTTTCTTTGCCTTCATAGTCACTGTGTTGAAGAAGGATGCTATTTGTTTAGGACAAGCAATGGTGATACCATTCTCCATGCAGCTATGTCCGGTGAATACTTCAGTAAGTGTGTGGCCTACCCACTTCTTAAAGAGTGCTGCTATTTGTGTACCATCACATTGCTAATCATATCTCGAATACAAGTGGATCTCATATACATTAGTGGGGTTCACTTCAGCAAAATGATTAATAAATGTGACACAAATAGCATTATTATTACTTCTTAAATATATATTATTTTTTTAAAACTTAATATCATTTTTTATTATTAATTTCCTTTTTAAATATATAGGTTTGGCATTCCAGATCATTCTGCGGCACCCAGAACTTGTTAATTATATTAATCAGAGTGGCTTCTCTCCCCTCCATATTCTAGCCAATACTCCATCAGCATTCAAAAGCAGTAGCCGCCTTAGACCGTTCGATCGTCTCATTTACCATTGTAAGAATATCTCTACTGATTTTATTTTTTATTATTTGGTGTATGATTTTGGATGTTTAATTCATGTAATACAATGCTAATGCATTTGCACTTGGCAGTTTCATGTCTCACTTCGTAATTACTAGGCTTCCAGGGGACAAAATTATTAAAAAGAGAACTATGATGATATATCATATATGACCTTTTTATGTATGTATGCACCATACATGTACTTGTTTTTTGAAGAGAAAATAAAAATATATATAGTTGTTTGATCATTATAAGGGTGTTATTCAGGTTTCCAGAAGAATAGTCCCTGATAAAAGTATCGCATACAATCAGTAAATTCAAGAGCAGAGCTAGAATTGTAAAATTGAGGGGCCGAAGTAGAAAATACTAGTATACTCTATAGCTGGCAACTGTAGGGACCTTTGTTAATTACTCTATATCTTGCTACTATACTTCTGTCCGAATAAGTTTGTCCATCTCATTTCTCAGGTTTGATTGTTGAAGAGCTAAGAGGAGGAAAAGAGGACAAAAAGAGTATTTGTGCCCTCAAGCTAAAAGGGGGTTCTGAATCTCATCAAGCATTAAGTGAGTGCTAGTCACTTATCCAATTTATACGTTGCTTTTTCGTCACCACCAGTCTAATATAATATAGTTTCTCCATTTCAGCTAAATCATGGGGAAATAGGATGTGTTCTTCTCTATGTCTAGCTAAGAGAGGAAATAAAAAGGAAGATGCAGAGAATCCCCAACAAAAGAGCAGCTCAATGCCAGGTAAAGTTGGGTAACCATAATATCCTTTGAACTTGTAGTGAACCTTATCACTTCTCATGAATAGTGTCTCTATGGAAAACAACCCTTCAAACTGTAAAATACATCTCTTAAATAGAGAAAATAAACTAAACAGAAGCACATAAGCAAAAAAAAAAAAAAAAAATTCATTTTCACTATTTTGAAAACAAAAAACGAAATCTGTTACCAAACATGTTGTCAATTTTCAATTTTTTTTAAAAAAATTGAAAACTGAAAATTAAGGTCCCGTTTGATAACCATATCAATTTTAGTTTTTAGTTTTCATTTTTCATTTTTTGTGCTAAAGTATAGATGAAAAAGAGGGAGAATGGAGAGTGAGGATGAGAGTGGAGATGTGATTGAAAAGAGAACACGAGGAGCGGATGGGAGGGAGGACTAACAAAAGTGTAAACAAAAACTAAAAATTGAAATTTATTTGAAATTGTTTTCACTTTTGTTAGTCCTCCCTCCCATCCTCCTCTCTCATCCTCTCTCTCTCTCTCTCAATTTCAAGTGGCTATAATTTCTTCGTCTAAAAAGTAAACATGGAAAATAAATAAATAACATTAAATTTTAGCAATAATAATAGAATCCCTTGATTTTCCCTATATCAAACTACCCTATAGCCAGAAAAAACTCATCCTCGAATCCGAATTTTTGTTGACTCCATGATAATCTTGAAATTGAAATTTAATATAAAAACTCTGAATATTTACGCATTCTTAAAATTTTCTGTGATCACAACTGCACAAAGTGCATCTTGTCAAGGAAAATAATTCAATTATAAGACATTACGAATACATTGATAAAATGTTTAAGACTGACTTTTGGATGCCCATTAATTTCAATATGTGCAACTTTTTTAGCATTGTTTTCCTTCCTGTTTTTCAAATTGTAGGTATGAACCAACGAGAGGAAAGTCATCCAAATTATATTTACTCCTCATGTGTTAAGTTTTTCAACTTAATCACAGCTGTCTTGGTAGCGATCAATGGTCAGTACTATCAAACTCTGTGGTGAATACGTTAATTTACACTTTGGTTTAAGAGCTTCTTAAAAGTAAGGAGGAGCTCATCTTATAAAAAAAAAAAAAAAAAAAAAAGGAATTTTGACACTTGGCAAATTCCAAAACAAAGAAAATTAATAGAATTTGAAGGGAAAAAGAAAAAGAAAAATAAAAAATCCCATATGTTCTGAGGAGGAGCTCTTCCTCAATTTGAAGGAGCCAAATGAAAGAAAATTAATGTCATTAAGAAAAATCAATTGCGCATATTTGTTTGAAACCCCCTCAGGCATGCTAAAGTTGTTTTAATTTAGAATGTCATCATTTGTATTTCTAGCAATTTGGAGCATAGATAAAATCCAAGACGAGAAAAGGCGACATATATGGGCTACTCAGGTCATGAAGAAATTGGTTGAGCATAGTAATTTATACAAGAATGTCGTACAAAATCCTGGAGAAACTCCAGACGATAAAGATAAATTTGGAGATGTTCCTGATCCTACCAAATTGGATCCGGAGGAGCGAAGTGGAAGTACAAGTCATACAGAGAAGAAAGGCAATAAGGAAGATAAGAAGAATGACAATTTGGAAGACAAGAAGAAGGATAATTTGGAAGATAAGAAGAAGAAGGACAAAGATAATAAATTGGAAGATAAGAAGACACCAATATTAATTGCAGCAAAGATGGGAGTGAGTGAAATGGTGGAAACAATCCTAGAAAAATTTCCAGTGGCTATTTACGATGTGGACTCAGAAAACAAGAATGTTGCACTGTTGGCAGTCGAGAACAGGCAACCCCATGTTTACAGTTTACTAGTGGACAGGAAGAAACAAATCATCACAAGATTGTTACGTCAGGTGGACAACAATGGTAACAATGCATTGCATCTTGCTGCTAAATGTGGAAGTCAGAGGCCATGGCTTACTCCTGGTGCCGCACTACAAATGCAGTGGGAACTCAAGTGGTACAAGGTACGTAAATATCTAACAATAATCTTACTTGTTTTTAATAAGCACTGTATTTGTTTATTTTGTTGGTCCCAATTAGATACCTTAATGATTTTCAATTTGCAATCACTCAAACAAATCAAGAATAATGCAATATTTCAACTAAACACTTAAATTTTAAGGAAAATTAGGTATTAGACATAATTAACTTCAGTAATTTGGATATGAGACATTAGGTATTTTGGTTTGGGTTTTAATACCCAAAAAAGAATAGGTATTTTAGATTAGGCCAAAGAGTAGGCCCAGATTTATTGGGCCAGCTAAAATTAGATAATTATACCCTTTTTATTAAAATATTAGGCTTGGTCTCCCTTTTTATCAAATTAGATCCCTCTCTCTCTCTCTCTCTCTCTCTCTCTCTCTAGGCAGCAACGACGACCATAGCCTTCACTTGTGGCCGCGATGGAATTCTCAAGCTGCTCATCCCTTCGGCCTTCACCGGTAACTCCAAGGTCTTCTAGCTCAAGATGAAGAGCGATTACGATCGCTATCTTGATGAGTCTCCAGATCTAGCATCTGCTACTCTTGGTTGGCTTTGTGGTTGTGGATCTGTGTCCCTTGAGCCATTCTCTTGCGCCATTTGTGATCTGAAACAAGAAGGGATGAGAACACTATTAGGTCAAGTAAAGATAAACTACAAGGAAGAAGTATAAATGGTTGAGCAGAAAAAAGAAAACATCAAACATCAAACATAATAGACATATAATATGAGTTTCTGCGATGCAGTTTGTGTTTCTGCGATGCAGAAAACCAAAAGGAAAACGAAAACGAAACCTCAAACTGGAATCTAGATGCAGAAAACCAAAACCAAAACCAAAACGAAACCCCAAACCGGAAATCTAGATGCAGAAAACCAAAACCAAAACCAAACGAAAACGAAAACGAAACCAAGATCTGAGTTGATTCCTTACACTTTTTTGCCGAAAGTGAGAGTGAAGACTAGGAATCTGAGATGGTCGTCGCCGTTGGCTGAGATTTTGGGGATTTGTGGAACAGTTGAAGAGGTTTTTTGGAGGTGAAGTTGAAAGGTCGCGCGAATGGCTGATTCAATTTTGGTTTTGGTTTATATGTCGTTTCTGCTTTCAGTTTTGGGTTTGATGTCGTTTGTCCAGCTTTGGTTTAAAATTAAATACTGAAAATGGCATATGTTGTAATTTTCATAATTTGTAATGGTATTTTTGTTACATTTTGGTGTTTGGCCTTTTGCTAATTAGACAAAATTGTATTTCTTTCTACTAAATTAGTAAACTATATTATGGTTTAAAACTAAAGCTCCCTAAATTTTATAATGATAATCAAATAGTGAAATAGTTTCTTTTTCAATTGAGACTTAACTCAAACTAATAAGGTCATTAATTGAACAGATATTAATCTTTGAATAAAGTTTTAAATGATCTAAATTTTATTGTGCATGGATGCAGTTTGTCCAAAATTACATGCCACCTCGTTCATGTGTTCGCTACAACAAAGAAGGTCAGATACCACAGGATATCTTCACAACTTCACACAAAGATCTTCGAACAGAAGGCAGTAATTGGCTCGTCAAAACCTCCGAATCATGCTCTGTGGTTGCTGCGCTCATTGCAACAGTTGCCTTCGCAACATCAGCATCTGTACCGGGCGGGCTCGATGATAATACTGGTTCACCGGTTTTCAAAGACAAGCCGGCATTCAATGCCTTCACCATCTCGTCACTGCTTGCTCTATGCTTGTCAGTAAGTGCCCTGGTCTTCTTTCTAACCATTATTACGTCTCGATACGAAGCGCATGATTTTTCCATCAGCTTGCCCCGGAAACTTTTGCTGGGTTTAACATCACTCTTCGCATCCATAGCTGCCGTGTTAGTCTCATTCTGTACTGGCCATATTTTTCTCCTTGATCGACACCTCAGACACGTGGCATATCCATTATATGCAGCGACTTGCTTGCCGGTTACCATTTTTGCTCTTGCCCAGTTGTCCCTTTACTATGATCTCATAAGGGTCATCTTCAGAAGGGTTCCACAGCGCAGCCACAAGGAATATAGACACTAATTAAGTGGGACTCGATCATCTATTTGGCGCTATAAATAAATTGTGTGTTTTCCAAGTGTGTGGTTTATTTTTATTTTTATTTTTTGAGGAAACAAGTATTAATTGGTTTGAGTGTGTGGTTTGAAATTTGTTTCCGGAGTGAGGTGAGGCTTTTGTAAGAAGTATGATGTAAAACCCAGTCTAAGATATATGTTTGTTCAAGAATAAAAGGATGAAGAATAAACAAAGATTGTTTTTACAAATAATGCCTGATCTCATAATTATATGCCATATGCAGTTAGGTTTGGTCTAAAGTTGAGTGGAATGATGAGATTAATATTTCAAAAAGCAGGCTGGGCATGTGAATTTAACTTCAGTTTTAACAGAAACTAACAGAAGGATCATTTTGATGGGTGGATGACAACCTAAAGGACTATTAGTGTCACAAAAAAACCTGAAGGACGATTCGTGAAAATTTTGTAAACCTGAAGGACCATTTGTGATAAAAAGCCTAAAAGATAATTAAACTAGGGTTAATTAGGGTAGTACTTTTACCCTTCTTCTTGAAATTATCTGTAGAATGACTAAGAATGCCTAGAGGGGGTGAATAGGCTATCAATAAATATAAATAAACTTCGGTAGCAGGATTGATATGGCTTATCAATCCTGAAACGTGCTGAACATAAAATAAAAGATCACACAGAGAATTATTTTACGTGATAAAACCCCACCTCTGGGGAAAATCCACCGAACTCCTTAGTCCAACACAAATCCACTATAGAACAATGAGTACAAGAAGTACTCACACACTTATCCTAAACACATTCTCGATAATGTTTACCGACTTCTTCGTAGCTCAACTTCTGTCATGGGATGATCTTTCGACGCTCCTTATGTTGAACGCAATCCTGGTCACAATTGCTTCAAGCTCGCCGGAGTTCTTCCAACTCTTCTTATGTTGAATATGATAATGGTCACGATCGATTCAAGCTCACCAGAGAAAAATCGCCACCACGGTCTTGGTGCCCTCAATCGTATGAGTCACCGAACTATGCAAATGAATGCAATATGAATATAAAAGTGTTTGATAAATCACCAAGTAAACATGGAACACTTGATTATTTATCTCAAATAAAAACTCAGCTTTTCAAAGTTTATGGACTGAAAATATGATCGTGAAAGCTCTCCAAAACAAAGAAGACAAAGGTCTTACTTTATAGACTTTTTCTTTACAAGAAAGAAAATACGTTGAAAACCAAATCTCCAATTTCTAAGGCTTGATAGAAAATCACGAAAGTATCTTTCCTATTCTAAAGATTGGTCACATGTAGTCCAGCCAATAGGAGATGAGATATTTAAGACAGGAAGATTTTTATCAATCACAATTTCAAATGAATCCTTACACTACTACAAAAAACGAAATAGACGACGGGAATTCACCGTCGTGTATCATGGTTTACAACCGACGAGAAATCGACCGCCGTCTATTAACACATGAAATAACGACGGTAAATAACCGACGTGGTTAATATATTACACGTCATTTAAAAAACTAAAACCGACGTAGATTTCATACATAAAGCATAGAAAGAGACCTTTCGACAATAATAGACGACGATTTTAGCAAAACACAGACGTTTAAATAATGTTAAATGTCAAAAACAACTACAAAATTGACGTAAATATGTTTATCAACGTCTCTAAATCAAACAAAACCGACGTGTAAAATGTTCACACCACTTTTGCAAAACCCAAGGGAGGTGTCGTATAGTAGTGTAGCTCGGAAGCCCGAATGTCGTATCCACAGAGAGCGGTGTAAAGATAACAGAGCTGAAAAAAAAGAAAAGAAATTATGAGTGAAAAGTAGATTTATGCAAGATTTGATTTCAAGAAAATTCAATTGATTAAAACACTAAGGCATTGGGTTTCCACTTTTAACATAAGCATGCAACACTCTTAATAATTTGATCCACAAAATATTTTTCATTGTAGTTGTTCAAAATAATTAAAGCTCTTTTTAATTTCCTTTAGAAGTATTCTAAGCATAACTTGTACCATTGGCAACAAACTATCCAAAAATAATCTTCATCAAAATTCTATTAATCCTTGGTAATTCTCTTCTCTTTTAAAAGCATGAAATTTTTTACTACACAATGGGAAAAACATGATTGAACCCATGAAATAGATTATCAAACATTCATCAATTAATTAAAAAGAAAACTACAAATTCCATTTGAACAAAAACTACAAAATCACATTAAAGCTTAAGTTTGGATCAAACTAATAAAAATTACACACTTATATTAAAAGCTTTCTCCCTAGCCTTAGCTAGGGAGTTAGTTCCCCATAATAAAATAAAACTAAAAACAAAAATTAAAACTTAGAAAGATGGAGGGAATAGAGAAAGCTCAAGATTGTGGAGCTTGGTATATTTTTACAATGCCTTAGCTCCTCCTATTTATAGGAGGATGGGAGCAACTCTAAATTCATCAAATCCCTCTATTCATGAATTTAATATGTCTTCCACTTGCCATCAAACCAATTGCCAACTTGCTTCCTTTACTTAATTCATTGTGATGATGACTCCTTCTCTTTGTCGGGTATCATTCTTGAATTTCCCCACACTCTCTACACTTGCTTCTTTGCTCAAAGCTTTTATCATTTCAAATAAGTATCCCATCATTTTCAAATATATTCCTTAATCTTGGCCTACTTCCTTGACTTTGGCTTTCACAAAAATCTTTATTTTTGTCTTCTTATCATTTAATCCATCTCATCTCTCGTGTCTTCTCATAAAAACTGCAGCAACTTTCCTCAAATTGTAGCTAGATAACAACTCAAGCATCATCATTCTTCTTTGCATTCATTGGTTGCAAGTAGTCAATTTGAACTTCTCCTTCATTGTTTATTCATTCTCTCTTTATTTCTTCAAGGATGGAAGCTTGCATGCATGTCCTAGAGCATATTAATGCAATTGATTGCTTCTTCTTTGGTTTTGGCTTTGAACCACACGTTGTCTTGAGCATATTGCCTTGACCATGGCTGCACACATTTTCATCTTTCTTCTACCTTCTTTTTGCAATACATTATTTATTCATCCTCCTCCTCATGCCATTGGTGGAAGATACTTAATATCTACAAACAACCACTCAATAAATGTAAAAACAAGATTGAAAAAAAAACAATATAAATATTCTAATAGATTTACATAAAACAAAAGAAAATACTAACTATAAATTTAAGGATAAAACTTGTATTAATTTTGTGCTCATCATAAAACTTAGAACCCGTCATGGTTAATAAATACTACGTTCACTAAATAAAAAAACTGACGTCTAAAATATATAACATGACATATATTTACTTTCACTGACGTAAAAACAATAATAACCACGACCCTTTAGGTCACCACAGACGTTGAAAATTATTTTAACGGCTTGAACACACAAAAAACGACGTAGTTAAGATATTACACGTCATAAAGAAACTAAAACCGACGTCGATTTGATACATAAAAGTATAAAAAGAAAACTTTCGACTATAATAGACGACGGCTTTAGTAAAACACAAACGTTTAAATAATGTTAAATGTCAAAAACAACTACAAAACCAACGTAAATATTTTTATCAACGTCTCTAAATCAAACAAAACCGACGTGTAAAACTTAGAAACCGTCGTGGTTAATAAATACTACGTTCACTAAATAAAAAACTGACGTCTAAAACATATAACATGGCATATATTTATTTTAACTGACATAAAAACAAAAATAACCACGACCCTTTAGGTCACCACGGACGTTAAAATCATTTTGACGGCTTGAACACAAAAAAAACGACGGGGATTTAACATTACACGTCGGTTAATTAAAATACATGTCATGTTTAATCCATTTACTACGGCCTAGGAGTCACATTTTAGGACGTTGTTAGTGCTTTACAACGTCGGTGGTTGTAGACTTTGACGTGGTTGACATTTTAAAAGTCTTTTTTGTGAGCCACTTAGACGTGTGTAATCTCTGAGACGTCATTGCTTTTAGCTTAACCGTCGTTAATAAGTAACGAAACGCCTTGAGTTATGCATTTGACGTCGGTTATTATAAAATGTAGGTCGTGGTTATACTTTACTATGTCCCAAGAATATAATTATTCGACGTTGTTATTTCCTTACTACGTCGATTATTTATTTATTACATGACGTGGCTGGTCTTTGTTAAGTCTCTTTTATAACCTTTTTTGACGTGTGTATTCTCCGAGACGTCAATTGTTTAATTATAACTGACGTGCAACAATGTTTTTACGACGTTAATCATCAATTGATTATATCCCTAAATTCGTCGGTTTGAACTCTGCCGTCGTGTTATACATTATTGTTCGTCGTTGATTATTTTATTTACCGTCGTTGTTTTAAATATTTAGTAACTGTTTTGAAATGAATTTTAATTAACCGACGTGTTTTCCTTTTCAAATGGCAGTTTTTATTTCATTTTTTTGTTGTCATTCCACGTCGGTTGTGAAAACCCGACGTTGGTTGTTTTGTAGACGTCTCTTTTTGCGATTTTTGTAACTTGATCGTCGTATTTTCAGCTTTAACCGATTATTTTTAATTTTTGATTTGTCGTGCCCAAAGCCTGCAGAATGAAAATGTGATTGGAATTAAAATGATATACAGAGCTATGAATTAATGTCATACAATTAACTGCATAACTAATGTCATACATTACAACAATCAATCAATCCTTATATCTTCACACCCATCTCTAATATTCTCACTCCCAAATTCACCCACTAGGTCATCAAATGTGTCAACATTTGGTATCCCTCTAGAAAATGGCTCACACTCAATTCTAATATCACCTAGCACATCATCACTAATAACATCATTATATTCTCTATTAGGCATTGATAACACTACCGACCAACCACGATGCATTGGGTCGTCAACATAAAATACTTGTTTGACTTGAGAAGCCATAACAAATTGGTCATTCCTATGTCCAATTTTACTCAGATCTACAAGGGTAAATCCAAGTTCGTCGACTACAAGGCCCGAAGTGTTATCTATCCAATCACACCTCAAGACTGGGATTCTAAACTTTTGGTAGTAAAGATCCCAAATTTCTTGAATAACCCCATAAAAACCCATATTTGTGACAATAGGGTTTTTATCCTTGGCACTAGCAACTTGCATAGTATGTGCAAGTAAATAAACTCCATTATTTTGGATAGTTCGCACATCATCTAGCATTGGTAGTCCATTCCCAAGGTTCTCTGTGTCATGTCCAAATCTTATAACTTTGGTCAATTCCATTAAAGTATAAGTGTTCCCTTATAATTCCAATCCCAAACAATCAAATATTCCCACATTTAACACATGGACAACGAATCTCAGTTGTATTTCCAACATTTTCTGACGCAAAATTCAAAAATCCTTCCACCCCTAACTCATATGCCTTCGATCTTCTATCCGCATGCATCCATGACTTATCCATCTCACACTCTATAAAATTCATATAAATATATATATATATTAAAGTGGAAAGACCAACAATGAAACACTACCTCATTCAAATAGCAGAGAACAAAATGAAAATTAAATATAAAACATAGACAAGACGACGGTTTGAAAAAAATAATCGTCGTTTAATATTCATTCAGACGACGACATCTATAGTCACCGTATTCATTAAGACACCCAAACCCAGAAATTTGAACGATGTTCTGGTAGCCTAAAGACGACGTTTAATGGAGAAACAGTCGTCTTTAGGCTACCAGTTGCAGCTTAAAACTCAGACGACGGGAGTAAATTAACAACCGACGTATAATAAACATTTGGACGACAGTTTGATCATTCAACCGTCATCGTAGTAAAAAAAAAAAACAGCTTAAATCTCCCATCCCCATTCCTTTTCCAAGAACCCATGGCAAAACAAACATAAAAGAACCCAAACAAAGAGTAATTATTACAAGAATGCAAACACCAAAACATAAAAGAATCCTAATATAGCTACCAACGAAAACATTTATGGATTTAAGAAGAGATTAGGGTTGTACTTACATGGATATTGAGAGAGAGCTGCGAGAATATAACAACTACTTGAGAGAGACTTGGAGAATCTACGTACCCAATGCTTTGAGAGAGATCTTGGAGAATCTACGTACCCAATGCTTTGAGAGAGAGCTGAGAGAATTAGGGTTAAAGGGACTAGAGAATCTACGTACTTACATGGATATTGAGAGAGAGCTGGGAGAACGAAAACTTTCAGACAAATTTATGTTGAAGAGAGAGAATGAACTATTTGAGGGTTGAAGGGAAATTCTGAAAATTTTAGGTCGCGGTCAAAAATTTTAAAGTACCGCGTTTTTCAACGACGACGGTCAACACTTACATGGACGTCTAATTCTTACTTACAACGGCAGTGTCTATAAAAGACCGACGTTGTAAAATAAAGGACGTCGTTATTCAATAACCGACGTCATAAATCGAATACAATTAGTCTTCATTTATGTAGTTGACCAAAAACAACGGGAGAAAACCGGAGTCGTTTCAAAAAACCTGTTGCGTAGATTTAGCTGCACCAAAATGGATTCAGCTGCATCCTCAAATTGTGATACTCGCAAGTGCACGAGCCGTTGGTAGTTTAGCATATGTAAGTGCGAGGTCGATTCCACAGGGATTGGTGATTGAATGATCCAACTCAGTTTTCCTACACAAAACAAAAATGAAAACAAAAGAAACAAAACAAGAAGAAAGAAAGTAACTAAGACAAGATGGTGTTGTTTTAGAATCCACCCTAATTGTTCTAATCATGTTATGGCAGCAAGTAAACAAATTGATTCACTCATGAAGATGCTCACAAATAAGTCCATGGTGTTTGGATCAAATTGCATTGAACATCACAAGGACCCCAAGCATGGTGTTTACATTAGGAGACCTAGAAACCAAATCACATGAGTTGCTAATGGATGGAATGAAGATGATCCCCAAACCTTCCCAACAAGAGCAAAATGCATAAAACCTCAGGTGATCAATCAAAGGATGCAAAAACAGCTCCATTAAATTAGTGAAGAAGAATTCATGAATGAAATCAAACTTTATAAACTCAAACCATGATACAAGACTAGCAAGATGTTTATTACAACTAATAACAGAAAACAAAGTAAACCAAAGAAAATACAAGAAGAAAATAAAAGACAAAGGGAGGAGAAGAAGATAAGGACAACATGCTAGAGATTGAAAAGATTCATTTCCATGGCTGCCAGGAGGCCAAAGCCTCCCAGCTGCTGCCTTCTCCCTTCTCTCCCTTTGTGACTCTCAACTTTCCCTCTCTTTGTGTACAATGGAAGTGTAAATTATGGAATGAAATTCTGGCTCTCTAAGCTCTCTAGAGACTCCCTATTTATAGGCACAAGGGTTAGGTGAATCAGATTATACAATTAAGTTCACCAACCACACAAATTTCACCTAACACACTTGCATTAGATAATATCAGAAATGGTTGTTGCACTTCACCAACAAATCCCACCAGCAGCCATAACTCATCATTATGTCAGCATGACCAAGCATCCATCAGCTCATCCTTATGTCAGCATGATGTGTATTTTCATGGGCTTACGAATTGGGCTTGGCTGAATCAAATGACAACTTTAAGATGTCCATTGTGAAGTTCAGAATGTCTCTGATCCAACCACACAAATATTGGCCCAATCCAAGCTCGGATGAAGAAGATAACGCTGAAATGAACGTCTACCTCAGTCTCCAGTTCTTGCACGTTTTTGCACCATTTGGCCTTAACATGCTTTAATTGCATGAATTATGCTCTCTTGCTCTATTGGCCTACAAAACACACAAAGAGAGGCAAATAACTCAAAATTCTAAGAAACTAAGCAAAAGAAGTAAGTAAATAGGGTACGTATATGTATGAAATTATGAGCTTAACAAACCCTAAACCCTAAACCCTAAATTTTACAATAAATTTAAAAAAATACACAAGTACGAGAAAAATGTATCGAAAATTGCTATGGACTCCTTACAACAATGCCTTCTACAATAGTAGGCTAAAATATGGATTTCATAATTTTGAATTTATGGGCACCAATGGATCACATAAACTTTAGGGTTATGTTATGTAAAGTATAAGGAGTACCATGCTTTGTCTCTAAATTTGTTTGAATTTTGTTATCATTCGAACTTTGAAAACTAAAATTACATTTTTTAGGCCTTAGCGGGCAAGATATTGTCTCAATCAGTGCATAGAATTTGCCGGTATATTTTTCGGATTTTGTTTTGAATATATTCTTAATATTAGTAATTAAATACAATAAAAAAATATATCCAAAAATATATTTTTTAAAGCTTTAGGATAGAGACAATATTCCAATGCTTGGTAGTTTTCAGTTTAATTTTTGGATTTAGTTTTGAATTTAATATGGAATTAAATAAAATATAAAATTCATTAAAAATTAAATGAAAAATGACCTATCTGACGTTGTATCCATTTACAACGACGTTAAACATCACAAACTGACGTCGAAACTAATATAAAACGACGTCTTTTTATAACAGACGTTGTTTAATTATACAAAGGCGGATATTTAATAATATCCGCATTCGTATATTATTAAAACGTCGTAAGGTTATACTAACTGACGTAGTATATGACTACAAAATTCATTTATACAGGATGAATTAATTATAAACCGTCGTTGTTATGTCTATTAAACGTCATTTTAGTGGATATAACCGACATTGTTTACATATAGAAAGGCGGATATTTAATAGTATCCGCATTTGTATATCATTAAGACGTCGATAAGGTTATACTAACCGATGTAGTATATAAGTACAAAATTCATTTACACAGGATGAATTAATTATAAACCGTCGTTGTTATGACTATTACATGTCGTTTTTAAGAATTGCTGTCGATGTTATATTTCAAGTTACTGCAAGACGACCATTGTGTACACATATGAGACGTGTAAATTAGAATAGAGACGTCGGTTTTTGGGAACTAAACAAGTTTTAAAACAAAATTTAATTTTTTTGATGTTTGTTCGCTTGATTACAACAAAATATTTATGTACATTTTAAATAAACTAAAATAAACCTAAACATTGTTCATAAATATTTATCTACATCAATTATCCTTCGGTAATAAGTTGTTCACGAATTCTGCCTATTCATGCCTAACTTCGTCAATATCCTCTTGTTTATACTGAACTTTTTCTTTTTTCTTCTCAAACTGCAAAATAAACCAAAAAACCGACGTGTTATAAAGATACAAACGATGGTTTTAAACAAAAGTATATCTAAAATGTTGCGTTTTACCTTCTTCTCGAAATTTAGGTCTGGATCATGAATTATATCTCTCATGAATCGCATCACGTAATAGCCACACTCTACACTTATTGGTTGTTCAGGAGTGCCGTGTAGATTTTTCCAAATGGCCTGCTGTTTACGTGAATTTTTATTTATATGAATGTTAAACATTTTAATTGACCTGTTACAAGAAAAGGTCAAGGGTGTTAATGACAAAACAAAATATTTAAATACAAATAGTAACCGTCGTGGTAAATCAGTCAAAACGACGGAGTTTTTTAAAAAAAGACGTGATATTTTGTTTAAAACGGCGGTAAAAATTTACCGTCGTTGTGTAACATAAATAAAACCCAAACGACGTGGTAGTTAAATTAAAACGACGTTCTTAAGAAAATACTGACGTGGTAGTTAAATTAACACGTCGATAATAACTTACCGTCGTTATATTTTAATTATAACGTCGGTATTATTAAAACCGTCGTTTATTTAAATACTTTATAGGAAAAATCTTAAATCAGAAGAAATCAACTTACGTATTCACTATATTTTTCATGTCGTCGTCAACCATGCGTTTTGGCAGTGAATTCATATAATAGGTAGTCTCCGTTGATGGTCTCACAATTACCATCACCCAATGACCCCTGCACATAATGATTCATATAGGTTAAATAGTACTACAAAGAAAAATATTAGAAGCTCAGGAAAATACTTTAAATGGTACTAACCCTGGATTATATGGGACCAAGAAAAATTGATTCCCATCTGCTGTATTCAGGCAGTTTGACAAGTGTTTTATTCGGTCTAATATTGATCCAGCTCCAGCGCTCACTAATCCAGGGTCCACCAGGCCAACAAGATTTACCATATTTGCCATTTTTAAATAGTCAAATAGGAACCTAAATATATGAAAGTCAATTAAATGAGATTTTAATTTAAAAGAAAGGAAAATGTAAAACAAAATGGGATTAGGGAGAATTACCTCATGTATACTGATATCACTGTGGTTCCAATCTCAACCATGGAACCAAACTACAAAATATCTTCAGGTAAGGGGAAGGTATCATGCTCAAAGCCAAACACTTCCTTGGGCATGTGAACTGTCACAGCCTCCTTAGTAGGCAACAACTTGGTCTGGACGTGTTGGCATAAGGCTAAGAGAGGAGGTGGCATGTCTAGCTTTGAGAGATCCTGTTACACTAAATAAATAAAGAAATATAAGTTAGTTTGTGTGTGAACTAAAATAAACAACTTTAACTAAACCCAAAAAACAGACGTGGTATATAATATAAACGACGGTTTCTAGTAAATCCTGACGGAGGAAAGGTTATACACGTTGGTAAATACATAACCGTCGTTGTGTTGAAATTATAACGTTGCTATACTATAGAAAGGTCGTATAATATAAATACAGTTAATGAAATCATGAAATAGACGACGGTTTATAAAAGAGTTAGACGACGCAGAAAACACAGTCGTTATTTTTAATGTCTAATAATTTGCAAATCAAGTAAAAGTGTCGTGGTATTTAACTAAACACGACGCGTCCTGTAAGAAACCGACGTATATACCGTCGTTATTTTAAATTTTAACGTCGGATATTAAAAGGAGCGACGTCTATTTAAATTTAAAAGGCAGAAATAGAACATAGCAGAAATTTTACCGTGTCCTCTTCCTTATCCAGCTGTATCAGCTTCAAGCTTTGGATCTTCTAATCCCAAAGCTAGGGGTCTGATACCAGTGGCCCAGAGCAGCTCGCCTTCTCAGACATTGAATTTTTGAGGTTTTGATCTTGAGGGGGTAATAGTTGGAGTAATTGGAGAAATTGGGGTTTTGAGCATCTGGCTGGGATCAAAATTAGGAACTAGTTGACGAAAATATGCCAACATAGCCTCCCTCTCAGCTCTGACTACTTCCATTATAGTTTCCCTTGACTTGGCCTTAATCCTAAGGGTCTCTTCTCTGACCGCCTCCCTCACACTTTCCTTCAATTTGTCACCAAATTTGACTCTCTCCTGTTTCGGCAAATTGAAGAACTGAGTGGGGGTAACTCCAGCACCAGCTGCTCTGACTCTCTCACCATGCTCGGGGGTTCCCAAAGCAAGAGTCAAGACATCATTGGTCCCGGAGACAGTTAGAGTGCCTTCGGAGACCTGTTTTTGCAAATCATCCTAAAAGAGAGAAAGAGAGATTGTTAGAAACTGAGCAGGGTGTAAAACAGATAAATATACCGACATTATAAATTATAAACAACGACAGTTTTCTTAAACTCCTGACGTAGTATTAATTTAAAACGTCTGTATTTAACTACCGTCGTTGTTTATATTTTACAACGTCGGTATATAAAAATACGTCGTATATTCAAAATAAAACATATTAAAACATAAATCAAAGACCGTCGTAGTATTCAAAGTAAGACGACGGACTATTGAAAAAACAGACGTAGATGTCCAATTTCATACGGCTGCACAAAATTACCGTCGTTGTATAAGCATTCTAACGTCTAGATAAGATAAAACCGTCGTAAATGTTAATGAAGAAGTGAAAAAACTCGATTGAAATATGCATTCTTTTCCAGAAATTGTGCACCACAAATTTCAGTGAAATAGACAGAGAGAGGGAGAGTGTGTGCGTGAGTAAACTTAAAACAAAAATGCTGTTCATAGAGGAATTTAATCCGTCGTATTAATTCTATCTAGACGTCTACTTTATTCAAAAACCGACGTCCTATTAATTTTTAAACGTCGGTAAATTAAACCCGTCGTGGTGTTCATTTTATAACGTCGCTTATTTAAAGATAAACGACGTCTATAACAAAATAAAACACTCTTTTTTTCAAATTTAGAACAGAGTTAGTGAGACTTACGATTAGTTTTGCCTTTTCTGCAACCTTTGGATCAGGGATGTTTCCTGTTTTATCTTCTCTTGCAGCTACGAAGGCATCCCATTGCGATTTCTCTATGAACTTATAAAGCGCAGGGGTTTCTTTTAACTTCTCCTTGTCATGTGCGAATGGAAGGATATACTGCCTAGTTACGTTATATTTGAAATCCTTCCATTTTTTGGCGGCAGCGACAAGACCATGGCTTTGTACCTATTCCCAATAACATAGGACACTTGAACAGCTTCCCAAATCTGCTCCTTCACGTCCTTGGGTATTTGACTCCATTTCTTGTCCACAAGAGGGACTCTGGTGCATGCCAAAACACCAATGAAAGACTGCATCTCAACAGCAGCCTTGCCACGTGGTTTGCCCTTTTTATTGAACTCAACCACAGGCTTAACATTCTCAATTTTCCTCTTCACAACACGGCTCATTGTGCTGATACCGCGGCCAGATTTTGGCTCCTCAACAAATGTGGCTGTGCTCGAGTCTTTCTCGGAGGCTGAGAAAATCTCATCCTCTTCAAGTGTTTGCTTTGAGTTGATTTTTCTCCTTCCACTTGAGCCTTTGAAACTGATTTAGCTTCATCCCCTTGTGCCTTTGACGCTTCAGCTTCCTTGTTTTGAGATTTTGAAACCGTTTTTAATTAATCTGCAAGGTAAACCACGTCGGTTATCAAAAAGAAACGACGTAATAATACCAAACAACGACGGTAAGACTAAAAAAGCGACGTCCTATTAAACAGTCTCTTAGACCATGAATGGAAATAAAACGACGGTTTTATATATTTCATGACGTAAATGTGTATATACTACGTCGGTTTTAATAATAACCGACGTGGTTTAAAATTAACAATTCTCCAAAAAAGACGACGGTTTTATCTTGTTTCCGACGTATTAACGGCCGTCGTGGTGTGTCCATTCTATCGTCGAAAACAAGACAGAACTGTCGTCTTTTGGCGTTGTGAGAGTATCTCCTGATGTATTTAATCAAAACCAGTGAAAGATTTCTTCAATTTGACAGAATCTTGTTTCCAGACAACTACCACATTCAAATGAAATGTAAAAAAAGGGAAGATAGGTAGAAAAAACCTTTGGCGTGCAAAGAAAGTTTCCTTTCGACGAAGACGAAGGCGAAAATGGTGATTTGGAGATGAAGACGAAGATTCAGACAATGATCAGATGCTGCTTTTGGGAAATGAGAGGTAAACTACGATACTTTATCGGTGAGAGAAAACCGTAGAATATTAGGTCAGGTGACGAAAAGTTCAATACAACGATGTTGTTATTACAAAACCGCCGTATTAGTTAGTTATAACGACGGTGTTATCACACTTGCCGAATGACTTTTGGAATTCTGATGTGGTTATGACGGCGCTTTTTTATATAACTGACGTTGTACTTGGAAATCAACAACTGTGTATTTTAATAAACCGACGTGGTTACTTTGGGTTTCTAAAACGACGTCGTTCTCTTTTTAATACGCGCCAAATGACTTTTGGATTTCCGATGCAGTTATGACGGCGCTTTGTTTATCTAACTGACGTTGTACTTAGAAATTCAACGACCTTGTATTTTAATAAACAGACGTGGTTACTTTGGGGTTCTGAAAACGACGTCGTTCTCTTTTAAATACGCCCGGGATTTCCGATGCAGTTTTGATGCGCTTGTTTATCTAAACTGACGTTGATTATTCCAATATGACGTCGCTATGTATATTAGAACCGACGTGGATATTTACGGTAATTTGTTTAAATATGATTTTTTCAGGCATTTTTTAACTCTCAGTTTTCAATTAGGGTTGCAGAATGATTTCTCACAAGAAATTGTCTTTCTGAAAGCAAATGGGTTTGCAGAATGATTCCTCACAAGACCAAGCATGGGTTTGCTACATCCTCCTGTGTAGCAAGGGTGGAACTAGCCTTAGAACCTGCATGGGTTTGCAGCCGCACTTGCCCTAAACACTCGAGAGACGGACTCAGGTGGTGGCTGTAGTGGGTTCCTCCCAAATCAGAGAAAAGTCTATTCATTCTGAACCTCACGCCCACTCCAGCTTCTTCCCAGCCCCCACTCTCCCCACCCCAAAGGCACAACCCACAACAGGTTCTAAGGCCGTTCCACCCTTGCTACATAGGAGTTTTCAAGTTGATCACTGTGGAAAAGGGGACTACAATGTAACCAGGAATCGAGGAGTGAGCTTTTCATACTTTGTTGATTTTGATTTTCTGAAATTATTAGATATTCATCTGTGGCTGTGCAGGAGCTTGAGAACAAGAGGAAGGAGAGGGCCCAGCTTGCATATGAGAGGAAGAAACAGTTGAACAAGCTGAGGGTGAAGGCAGAAAAGAAACCACGATGTATTTGCCAAATTTGTGTACATATATTGTGTAAATATTGATCAATATTTAACACGAAGAGATTTGCCTTTTAAGATGAAAATGTTGTTGATGATTGAGAATTAAATTTTGTTTTGTGTTAAGAAAGATATTACCAAAATAAAAGAAAAATTAATTAATTTTAAAAAACTATAAAAATAAGACGGCGGTTTACAGAGAAGATAGACGTATAAATTGAAAAAATACGACGATAATTTGAACTTAGGACGTGGTAAATAAACACGACAGTAGTGTTGTAGGTACCGTCGTAGTATACTCCAAAATAATAAGTCGATAAATTAATCTCTCGCGTCATGGTATATTATTTAACACGTCGTTTTTTTGTAATATATCGACGTTTATTAAATTACATTATACGACGTGGATTCCATTAAAGAATAACCGACGTGGGTTTTTAAATTACACGGCGGTATGTATATAAGCACTGCCGTAAGTTTAAAAGATTTATTGTATAAATTTGACTCTTTCTTTCAGTTTCAGTTTTCATTTAGGGTTCCAAGTTCTTCTGGTCTCTCTAGAGGCTCGTCTTCCTCTCTCACATACACACATACATCATCACTCTCTCTCACATCTCAAAGACAATAATTTGGATGTTAATGATGTATGCGTTTTGGTGTATCTCAAAGACACCAAAATGCACACATCATTAACTTTCAAAACATTGTCTTTCTCAAAGTTTGCAGTAGTCAGTTCAGTTTTGGTTTCTTTTTGGATTTTGTGTATTTAAAATATTGTCTTTCTCACTTTGGTGGTTCGATTATGATCAAGATCCAAAGATCTCAAAGGTAAGTTATCATACCTCTTGGGATCTCATTTTAATTTTCGTAGGCTACCAAAATTAAAAAATAATTAAATCTTAAAAAGGATATGTTTCTCTTTCCTATACCTTATCTCTCTCAAATGTGTTGCTTGCCCTATTACCTTGACGTATTCCCATGAAGAAATTGCTTATTTCTTGGCTCCAGATGACCCCTTCTCTTCAGGGGAAGAGGGGGAGTAAAGAGAAGTTGTGTCTTTGTGAATTAGCTAAAGTTGATATGGAAGAATTTGTCCTTGTTTTCATCTACCGTTTCTGTGGTCATTGCCGTCGTATCGGCCGTTGTTGTCGCTTTTGATGTTGCCTTTGTTTGCTTCACTTAATGTTGCTATGGTCATTGTCGATCATGTTGCTGTGTTTTGATCTGTCTCTGCAACATAAAAAAAACCCTAACCCTAAACACTACCTATTTCCACTGCACTATACATCTAGACTATAATCCTAGTCCGCCGCTGCTGTCTACCTTGCTACTGTCGCCGTTGCGGCCAGGCCGCCATTCATCACCATGCCCAATTTTGATGCCTTTATTTGTTCACTTGCTTCTGTGTTTTGCCTTACCTACTGTTGTGCTCACAGAGTTTCTATGTTCTGCCTTATCTCCTGTCGTGCTCACAGGGTTTCTGTGTTCTGGCTCATCTACCGCCGTGCTCACAGGGTTTCTGTGTTCTACCTTACCTATTGTCGTGCTCACAGAGTTTCTGTGTTCTGCCTTTTCTATTGCCGTACTCACAGGGTTTCTATGTTCTGCCTTACCTACTGCCGTGCTCATAGAGTTTCTGTGTTCTATCTTATCTACTCCCGTGCTCACAGGGTTTCTGTGTTTTGCTTTTATGTATTCTTCTATTTACCCTATTTGTTAGTGTTTGTCAGTTGTTTCACTTGTGGTTTATGACAAGGCCTTCTCTACAGTTGTTCGATTAGTCAATGTCGAGTATGGTGTTTTATGACTTACTTGTCAAGTTGGGCGTGCGAAATATATTTGCCCCAACTTGAGGGGGGATGTTGACGAGTCCTTACTTAGTTAGGATTTTGGTTCCTTATTTAGTTAGAATTTTGGTTACTTACCAATTATCATTTAGTCCTATTGTAATAGAGATTTATTTCATATTGTAATTTAGATATATTTTCTATTTTATTTAGGGTTAACACATCTTTGTACTTGTATAAATACCTCCGCATTGGAGAAGAATAAAATATGAGCATAAAATAAAAAAACGCACCTGCCTTATCTCCTGTCGTGCACACAAGGTTTCTATGTGCAAGGAAGATCAAGGAAATAAAATCATATTAAATTCCAAAAATAACATTCCTATTATGAGTGCATGAAAAATGGCATGTCTTATCCTTCATATCAAATGTCACATACGTGTTAAGTCACAATTCTGGAATTCAGGGATTGCTAAGTGTTGAGGCCCAAAAAAGTCACGAGAAGCCCAAATACATTTAAAGCCCAATATAACATAAAATGTTGGTCATGCGTTAATCCAAGCTGTATTTTGTGAATTAATTCATTAAATAAATAATAGTGTTCATGCCATGCGAGGCCAATAATACATTTTTCATATGTCAATCACCTATCAAGCTCACATGAACCCAAGTCATGTGGTTTACGTGGCTTGCACGAGGGATTATGGTGTTGAAGGTTACGGAGGTCCACAAGGCCCACGGAAGCTCTTGGATAATGGAGACTTTGGGCTAGCTACTTGGGAGCACCAAAGTCCAAGCCCATTACTTAGAGTTCTCTAATGTGGGTAAGCAAATGAGATATTTTCCAAGCATTTCCTTTTATCCATAGGAAATAGTCATTTTTCAAATGTCTAGTTTTACCCGTTAAAAATAAACCTTTTCCAGCACTCCCTATTACCCATTGGAAACAAGCCAATTCCAACACTTCCTTTTACCCGTTGGAAATAGTCATTTTCCAATACTTAGCTTTACTCGTTGGAAATAAGAATGTCCCAATGCTCCCTTTTACCCATAGGAAATAGACTAGCTCCAACACTTCCTTTTACCTATTGGAAACCAAAGAGAGCCTTCCCCTTCTATAAATTGGGAGGCATTGCCCAAGCAAAAAATAACATCTCTTGGTTGCTGCAAGCCTCCTAGCAACCATGAGAACTCACATTTCTTCAGTTGCTGTAAGCATTCCAGCAGCCATCAACCCCCTTCTTCAGCCATCAGCTCTTCCTTTAGCTGTTGGAGCAGCACAACAACTTCTTGTTTTGGCTGCTGCAAGCATTCAGCAGCCATCAATCCCCTTCTTCAGCCATCGGCCCTTGCTAGAGCAGCACAACAACTTCTTGCTTTGGCTGCTGCAAGCATCCCAGCAACCATCAACCCCCTTCTTTAATCATCACACATACTTCCTAGCTGTTGCAAGCACCCCAGCCATAACGTCCTCATCTTGAAATCCATAATCTTCTCTATAAAGCCTCACCAAGTATAACTCTAAGCTTTTTCTTCCTTCCAAGCTATAAACACCATAGCCTTCAAACCTCAACCTCAAGATTTTCCTCCCATTATCCTTTTCTTGAAACTCTTAAATCCATAAAGCCTCATCAAGCATAACTCCAAGCTTTCGCTTCCTTCCAAGCTATAAACACCATAGCCACAAACAACAAATTATCAACACCCAAACTCAAGCATATCAAACACCAAGCCAAGCACATGCATTCTCATTTGCTAAACTTATGGATCTTTAGCTCCCACACTCCAAGCTCTCATGCCAAGCTCATATAATCTCATATCAACATCAGCATCTTCAACTCTTCGTCAAGTTGCCGGAAACATCAGAACCAAACATGCAGCCTCTAGAAGAAGAACAAAGTACTCCACTGAGACTTGCTTCCCCCTCGGGATGCTTTGGGCCTAGTCCTCGCTAACTCAGAAAAAGGGGCAACGAAGGCTTGATCCACCACTCTATGGCGGTCCGAGAATCAACAAGCCCGGATGAGCCTTCTCTGATGGAAAAAGACCCCAACATAAATGGCGACTCTCCTGGGGACTAGGCCATTAGTCTTGTAGCGGCTCCTGAAAAATCACAAGCTCTATTCATGCAACTGCACTACAACAAAATTTAAAGATAAGAGCATTCTCTTCAATTTTGCTTTGTTCACTTGTTCTAAAAAAATAGGGGATGCAAAAGCATTTCTAATATTTTCTCTTATGTTGTAGATATACCTTCTCTGACAAAATACATTGCAAAAGGCCTATGGGGACTTAGGCAAATCCATCATAGCAAACTACACATGCAAACTCCAAATGACTTGGGGGCTTCATGCCAATATATTTCAGTTTTCCTCCTTATCTGGAGAAAAACAAGTTGTATGTATCTTTTCCAGCAACTCGCTTCGCCTCTTCCTTCTCATCTTCAATCTACTTCTTTTAAAGATCTTCTTTGAAGCAAGTTGCAGGAGAAAAAAATATATACAAGCAGGCCTCTACTCTATTTCTCCACCCTAAGTAAGCCAAAGAGAATACAACCCAACTCTACAAATGTAAACAACTAGATACAAATGTAACCTAGTCTAATAACCTTGAGCTTGAGAAATTACATTACATATCCTATTACAAAGTTGGCAAGGAAAGCTAAAAGAATTACTAGCTAGAATACAACTCAACAAGATGATATGTAATTTAAACAATGAATGAAATGGAAAAAAACAAAACAAAACATTGATGGAGTCATCAAACTGCTCCAGAGAAGTTGCAAAGGAGGAGGATTGCATATTATCATCACTCACACTAAAAGCAGTTACACTTTTCAAAAATATTAACGAAATAAAGCATATTTAATATGCGAAAGAAGAAGTTAGGATACAATCATAATTATGCAATGAACAGATAAACAATATTTACCTCAAGAGCTGCAAGACGATTGAAGTAGAGATCGATCCTCTCCAATTATTAAATTCCCCCAAAACATTATTCTGACATTGCATCAAACACCTAGTGAGCAGTTTTTAAAATGTTTTTAAGATGAAGAAGTACGGTTTTACCCTTAGAGCTAGCATGCAAGAAGTCCAGACTGATCGAACTCCTCCATCAAGTTTCTTTGGAGCCACAGAGATCTGAAGTAGAAGCTCCCAATCTGCAAAAAGAAGACAAACAAAACAACCAAGCACAGTCAACAAACCAGCTAAAATGGCACAACAACAACAACAACAAGCCAAATGGGAAGCAAATGGAATGGGAGGAGTAGAGTGAGGGGGAGGGTTGAGAGAGAAGGGGGAGGAGAGGGAAGCCACCCACCCCCAAAGGGTTGGCCCCTGAGGATGTTTTGCTAGGGTTTTCTCTCACCGCCCTATGCTTCCATATTTGTATTACTATTTGTGGATGGTCCCTAATGTATTTGTCATTATGGTTGATGGTTGCTTGAGTAAATTTCCGCACAGGAAATATTCGCGGGTTGATTCTTCACCATTCGAGCTTCCTTCTCTCTCCTCTTCCTTGATTCCAGCGAAAAAGACGTGAGTAAATAGACCACACTTGGGGGGTGTTGGCCAAAGGTCTTCCGATATCTAAGTCAGTTAAATGTTCTTAAAAAAGATACTGAGATAATGGAAAGGATAGAGGTCTTCTCTCACGAGGAGAACCTAGTGGCAGGAGCCGTGTGTGAGGGTGGCCGTGTTGGAAAAATGGCTCACCTAAGGATACAAGGTTGTTTTTGGCAAGCTGAAAGGAAGGATTTGAATCTGTCTAAAAGCCACCGGTCGCTGGACATTTGCGACCGGTCGTTTTTACACATAAACGAAGTCTGGAGCAAAGTCGACGAGCGACCGGTCGCTATCTCCTTGCGACCGGTCGCGGATAGAGCAAGCGACCGGTCGCACGCCGACCGGTCGCACGCCATTGCGACCGGTCGTCCTGTCACAGAATCAAACTGAAGCTTCTCTTCAAAAGCGACCGGTCGTCCCAGTCGTGCCTGTGACGTTTTCTTACGTGTTTTCAACTATGTTTTCAAGGGCTATCGCTTTCCACAAGATTTCAGAGGCTTAATGGGTCACTTCTGGGGTAAAGGAGGGTTGACTACCTGCTGGATAGTTGGGAGAGCACTTATTGCCATATTGGTTTATTTACTTCAAAGAATTCCCTCTCCATTTTCTAGTGTAAGTGGGAGGTGGCTGAGTGGGAATTTATTACCTACTTGATCTGACCTTTAGTCTAAAGTGGTGACTAAAGGAAGGAACGTGGAGGACAAGCTGATATCTTATCTCTTGTCCATTGGCTTGTGTAGGTAATGGGGTGAAGTAAGATAACACAAGAGGAGAAGAAAACAAGTTGAATACTAAGAAGCGGCAGAAGCTGGAGTTAGAGTTTATTTTTTTGTTTTGTCAAGAAAGCCAAGGGGAGAGCAAGAGAGTTCTCTAAGTGTATCAAGGTGTTGAGCAAGGGTGTGAGAGAAACTGATTGTGAGGGTAGTGTTCTAAGGGGGTTTCCTTTTGTAAACCAAAGTTGTAACCTATCTTCATTAGTGAAATTTCTCAAGGTGATCACCAAAGAGGATGTAGGCAAATTGCTGAACCTCTATAAACATTTGTGTCATTTGTGCTTGGTTAATTTCTGTGTGTGTGTAAGTCTCATCCATCATTGAGTTCTTTGTCCAAAGTCCATCAACAACAAGATCTTTAAGGGCAGTGAGTTAGTCATTAATTCACAACAAGTGGTATCAGAGCTGTGTTGGCAGCTGGAGCTAGTTCTTCTCTTGGAGTGCTAGTGTGTTGAAGATGGCAAGTGACTTGGAAGCTGAGAGTGGTAGCAGTTCAGGCATCTGAAGCAACCACAGGCAGCGAGCATGAAGGTGGAGTTAAAGCCTTTCACAGGCAAGGAGAACTTCACTCTTTGGCAACGAAGGATGAAGTAAGCTCTTACACAACAACAGCTCCATGTTGTGTTGGTTGGCAAGGAGAAGAAGCCAGCAGGCATGACGGATGATGAGTGGGGAGTACTTGACGAGTTAGCCAGAGGAGCCATCGAAAACTATCTCTCCGATGAGGTGCTCATCAACGTGATAAAGGATACAGCGAAACAAACATGGGAGAAGCTCGAAGAGATGTTTACAGGGAAGTCGTTGTCCAACAAACTCTTCCTCAAGGAAGAACTCCTGAATCTTAAGATGGAGGAGGGAGGAAATCTAATGGAACATGTAAGTAGTTTCAATAGATGTGTTGCTGACTTGCAGAGAATGGATGTGAATTATAGTCCGGAGGATAAGGCTCTTATGTTGTTGACATCCTTACCTTCCGTCCTATAAACACTTTCGAACCACTCTTATGTTCGGGAAGGTTACTCTTGATTTTGAGCCTGTGGTGCAAGACATCATGACACACCATAGGATGACTCAACGATCGGGAGAAAACTCTCAAGGTGAAGGTCTAGTTGTAAAGACCGGAGAGAGGGGTCGTTCAAAGAAGCGTGAAGGCAAGAAAGGCAACAGAGGGAGGTCCAAATCCAAGGCAAAGGAAGGTTGTTTCGAGTGTGGGTCAAAGGAGCACTGGAAAAAGAATTACCCCATATGGAAGGAGAAGAAGAACAAAGGGAAGAATGCAGCAAACACAGCTGAGGATGTCACAGAAAGTGATGGTGAGCTTTTGTGTGTTAATAGCAATGTTAAAACAAATGCATTGGCTAATTCTTCAAGGTGTTCTTCTTCCGATTGGATTTTGGATTCTGGGTGCTCATATCATATGTGCTCAAACAAGGAGTGGTTTGACACGTATGAGAAAGAAGATAGTAGTGAAGTGATGATGGGGGATGGCTCTATGTGTAGAGTCAAAGGCACCGGTACAATCAAGGTGAAGATGCATGATGGGGCTGTTAGGACGCTTGGAATGGTAAGGCACATTCCAAAGTTGCGTAAGAATCTTATTTCCCTTGGAACTCTTGATAAGAATGGTTATTCATTCAAAGCAAATGGAGGGAAACTCATAATCTCAAAAGGTTCACTTGTGATTATGAAGGGAGAAATTCAACCTAACTGTCTATATAGGTTGTGTGGTACAACAATCATAGGTGGAGCAGTTGTATCTACAAGCAATGACTCGGAAGATGAAACTCAGCTTTGGCATTTGAGGCTAGGGCATATGAGTGAGAGGGGCATGCAGGAACTACACAAAAGAAAGTTGTTGAAAGGTGTTCAAAATTGCAAGCTTGAGTTCTGCAGATTTTGTACCATGGGAAAGCAATCAAAAATAGCTTTCAAGCAGAGAAACAAAGAGGAAGAAAGCACAGGTGTGCTAGATTATATTCACACGGATGTATGGGAGCCATCACCGGTTAAATGGAAGGATGGAGCTCGCTATTTCGTGACTTTCTTGGATAATTTTTCCAGGAAGGTTTGGGTCTACTTCATGAAGGAGAAATCTGAGGTCTTCACCAAATTCAAAGAGTGGAAGGCGGAAGTAGAGAACCTAACCAGAAGAAAGATCAAGATCCTAAAGAGTGACAATGGTGGTGAATATAAGGACAGCAAGTTCCTTGAGTTTTGCAAAAGTGAAGGCATTAAAAGGCACTTTACCGTGAAGAAGACACCCCAACAAAATGGAGCTGCGGAGAGGATGAACCGAACTCTCATGGAGCGTGAGAGATGTATGAGGATTCATGCAGGATTGCCCGAATCTTTTTGGGCTGAAATAGTTAACCACGCTGCCTATTTGGTTAACCGATCGCCTTCAAGAAATCTTGAGTTCAAATGTGCAGAAGAGGTATGGTCTAATAAGTCAATTGATTATTCGAATCTTAAGGTGTTTGGATGCAGTGCATATGCACTTATTCATAGTGATGAAAGATCCAAGTTGAAGCCAAAGTCTCTTGAATGTATTTTCATCGGATTTGAGAGTGGTGTGAAGGGCTACAAGCTATGGGATCCTGTGAACCACAAGAAGATACTCAGCAGAAATGTTGTGTTTGATGAGAAGACCATACCTATGAACAAAGTCAAGAATTCAGAGGCAAAGGAGGATGTTGTTGAGAAAGAAACAACCATTGAAGTTCCACTCAAGAAGGTGTCAAGAAAGACTTCACGGAAACAGCCAACTGAAGACGTTCAGGAGGAGGTGGAGTCTGACATTGAAGAGGAAGAAGCTGGGCAGCATCAACAACACACTCAAGAAGAAGAAGAGGCTCAAGAACAGGTGGAGCCATCATCTATAGCTCGGTCCAGGCCCAAGAGAACCATCAAACCACCTCAAAGGTTTGGATGGGAGATGGATGCAGTTCACTATGCCCTAAATGCTAGTGAAGAAGAACCAACCACATTCCAAGAGGCTGTTGAGAACAAGGAACGGGAAAGTTGGATGGAAGCTATGATGCAAGAGATGGAATCTCTACACCAAAACTCAGTTTGGGAGTTAGTTCCTAAACCCAAAGGTCGCAAGGTTATTGGCTGCAAATGGGTGTTTAGGAAGAAAGAAGAAATGCATGAGAAGGGTGCCACCTTATTCAAAGCTCGGTTGGTGGCAAAAGAATTCTCCAAAAGGAGGGAGTTGATTATGATGAAATCTTCTCTCCGGTGGTGAAACATACTTCTATACGACTACTACTCTCCATAGTAGCATAAGAGGACATGGAGGTGGAGCAAATGGATGTGAAGACTGCTTTCCTTCATGGGGAATTGGAGGAAGACATCTACATGAGCCAACCTCAAGGGTTCATTGAAGCAGGGAAGGAAAATCTGGTTTGCAGGTTGAAGAAGTCTTTATATGGGCTGAAGCAATCTCCAAGACAGTGGAATAAATGCTTTGATTCTTACATGATGAAGATTGGGTAAAGAAGATGTGAATCTGATTGCTGTGTATACACTCATGCATTCAAGGATGGTAATTTCATCCTTTTCCTTCTTTATGTTGATGACATGCTAATTGCATGTAAAGACATGTCAAAAATCCAGAATTTGAAGACATTGCTTGGAAGGGAGTTTGACATGAAGGATCTTGGTACTGCACAAAAGATCCTAGGAATGGAGATAAGGAGAGACAGAAATGAAGGCAAGTTGTGGCTGTCACAAAGCAAGTACATTTCCAAGGTACTTGAAAAGTTCAATATGATGGATTACAAGCCGGTGTCTACACCTTTGGCGGAGCATTTTAAGTTAAGTGCTCAGCAATATCCTTCTACGGAAGATGAGAAGGAATATATGAGTAAAGTTCCATATGCAAGCTTGGTAGGGTGTCTCATGTATGCAATGGTCTGTACACGCCCCCGACTTAGCTCAAGCCGTAAGTGTGGTGTCAAGGTATATGGCGAATCCTGGAAAGCAACATTGGGCAGCAGCAAAATGGATTCTCAGGTACTTGAAGGGCACCAAAAGGCTTGGGATATTGTTTGAAAGACAACAAGGAAAGGCATGTGTGTCAGGGTATGTAGATTCTGATTATGCAGGAGATTTAGACAAAAGGAGATCCACAACAGGATATGTCTTCACTTGTGGTGGAGGACCGATTAGTTGGAGAGCAGTGTTACAATCGGTTAGTGCCTTGTCTACTATAGAAGCGAAGTATATGGCTCTAATAGAAGCTTCAAAAGAAGCGGTATGGCTGAAGAGATTGGCAAAGGAATTCGGGATAGCTCAAGACTTGGTGGTGAATCAAAGTGACAGTCAAAGTGCTATATGCTTAGTGAAGAATCAAGTGTTCCATGGAAGGTCCAAACACATTGATGTGAGATACCACCGAATAAGGGATTGGGTGAATGATGGAGACATCACTATAACGAAGGTTCATACGAAGGACAACGCTTCAGATTGTCTAACAAAGCCAGTCACAACAGCAAAGTTCAAGCATTGTTTGAGCTTGCTCAATCTTGTTACATGCTAAAGATTGAGGTGGAGTTCTTGAGAGTTATTAGGACAATTCTCAAGACATTACAGATGTCCTAGAAGGCAATGATATCCACAAGGAGTATTAGGCTCGCCATGGTGGAGATTGTTGGAAAAATGGCTCACCTAAGGATACAATGTTGTTTTTGGTGTTGAAAGGAAGGAGATATTTTCTGAAGTATTTGGCATCTTTGTGAGGACAAAGCTTCATCATGGCAAGGGGACAATGGGCTAAGGCTTTATCAAAGGTGGTAGTTTTATATTGAAAGGTAAAAGCTGGAAAGGGGGAGAGAGGGAAGGAAAGTCAAGGAAAATCTGAAGTGGGAGAGGTTTTGATCGGGAGAGAAAATGCATTCTATTATTCTACAACTAGAGAGCAGATTTTGGAGAGTTTGGAGCTTGGAGAAAGCCAAGGTGCAGCCAAGAAAAGTGGAGAAGAAGACTTCCACCATTGATGATCTTGAAGCTTTCATCATTTTCTGAAAATCTTTAAACTCTTTCTAATTTTATTTTGAGTTTGTATTTGGAATAAGTATGAGCAACTAAACTCCATAGCTAGGGCTTAGGTTGAAGCCCTAAACATGATTACCTTATTGTTTTGATACTTGAGTGTATGAATTTCTGGATATTATTGATGAATTCTAATTCACCAAATTAATCTATCCTTGATGTGTGTTTTTCTTTGATTGATCACCTTTGAAAGCATGCTTCTTGAGATTGTTGGGGTTATGTGTATCTTCATGTTATCCTAAGCAATAAATGGATGAAGTAAGAATCATCCATGTGAATTGGTTTCTTGAATACCTAATGTAAACACCATGCTATTAGGATTCTTGTGATGTTCATATTCTCTTTGAACTTAATGGGTTCTCCTTGTAATTGAATCGAAGTACGAACCATACCTAGGTTCGGTTATGGGGAGGGCACAAGTATTGTAGCACGAACCATGCACTTTACATACATTAGAGAGAATCATTGCGTCTTGAGCCACGACCCATGGTCTTGATTGCGAACATCTTCATCAACACGTTTAGAGTTCATCACTTGAGTATTTATGAACATAGGTAGAATTGTTTAGGGTGGATTCGAAACCCTAGTGTTTGTTACATTTTGATTTCACATCTTGATAATTCATCTCTGCCATTCTCATTTAAATTCGAAGTCCATTTACTTACATGCAATAGAAATAGATCACTTGAACCAAATCAAAAAAATCTCCCCCCCCCAAAATGTGTGTGTGAGTTGCGTGTTCGACACGTTATGTGTCTTTGTTACTGAATTTTATTTGTTTCGTAATTGTTTTGGACTTTTGGTTCGCGCTGTGTTCTTTCATTTTCTGTGCTGAATCCAACCGTATAAAGAACGTGAATTTTGGACGTACGGTTGGAAAGTTATAGGTCGAAAACTGAACAGAGGTCGGATTTGAAAAAACAGAGAAAAACGATTCTGTGAAAAAACGACCGGTCGCTCAGCGTCTCAACGACCGGTCGCTCAACACACAATTCTCAATTTTCGATTCTCTGAAAAAACGACCGGTCGCTTTCAGCCAACGACCGGTCGCTAGTCAGTGTTCACGACCGGTCGCAGTCAAACGACCGGTCGCTCGTCATATAATTCTGAATTTCGATTCTCTGAAAAAACGACCGGTCGCTTTACATCCAACGACCGGTCGCTGGTACTGTTCACAGCACATTTTCTTCTTTTGTTTTGTTTGTTTCTTTTACATTTCTTTACTCATTTTTAATTTCCATTTTGCATTTGTGGTGTGTTAAATAAGTGTTCTCTTTGTACTCGAATTAGAACTTATAGGAAACCGACAAGTTCTTCGTGGGATCGAACCCCGTACTTGTATAATATATACTTCAATAGACTCGTGCACTTGCGGGTATTTTTAATTGGTTGTTTGCACATTAATTTGTGTCCTCTTAGGAATGCAACAATTTTTTGCGCCGTTGCCGGGGGAACTGGCACGGCTGCTTATCCTGTTTTGTTTGAGTATGTTTAGAGTACTTAGTTTTATTTTTGTTTATTGATTGTTGTTTCATTTTATCTTGATTTGTTTTTGTTTCTTTTTCTTATAGGAACATCCAAGGAGTCACCTCCACCATCACCAATGGCAGCCGCAACTGAAATTGTGGAACTTACTATGCAAGAATACTCCAATAAATTTGGGATGGAGGAAGCAAATGCATTTGGCTCATTTCAGAATGAATTGACTATGAATGAATATTTCCAACAAACATACAATCCGGAGTGGAGAAATCATTCGAACTTCTGGTGGACCGACAATCCAAATTTTCAACAATGGCCATATCAACCATATCAAGGCCAATATAATACTTGTCCACCTCATGGTCAACCTCAACATTACACTCCACCACAATCTCACCAACAACCTCAAGGACCGACTTTGGAAGAACTTGTTGCTTCATTGGCTAGAAACACAAATAGTTTCATCAGTGAGACAAAAAGCTACATTCAAGGGAATGACACCCACATGCAGAAGAGAGATAATGCCATAGCCAATCTAGAAAATCAAGTGGAGCAAATTGCTACAGCTTTGAGTCAAAGGGAAGTTGGGATGATGCCTAGCCAAACAGTGATACCAACCGGGCATGAGCATGTTCAAACAATTATCTTGAGATCCTGGTAAGGTAATTTGTGAGGTTGATAATTCTGAAAATCTGATTCAAAATGATGATAAGATGCAGGTTGAACAAGTGACTGAGCCTAAGGAAAAGGATGAAATCAACATGAAGGAAAATAAACAAGCAGCATCCTCACCTGAGTGGATCCCAAAGCATGAAATTGCAAGAAGGGCAAGAAAGGAGAAGGTATGTCGTGAACCTCCTGAAGAAGATATCTTACATGCTCCTTTTCCTCACAGGTTGATAAGTTCTAGAAAAATTCAACATGCCAAGGAAATATTGGAAATCTCCGAAAAAGTGCATATCAACATTCCTTTCTTGGATGCAAACAAACTCAAGGAATACGAAACTGATGCATTAACGGAAGAGGTTTCTGCTGTTTTGCAAATGAAGCTTCCTCCCAATTTACAAGATCCAGGAAGTTTCACAATTCCTTGTATAATTGGTGATAAATTGTTTGAGAAACCTTTAATTGATTTAGGTGCTTCAATTAATCTAATATCTTATTCTATTTTTGAAGTACTAGAGGAAGACAAGCTGAACATCCATGTTCCAAGTACCAATCATATGTTCAATGTCATTCCTTCTATTCAAATGAGAAGGCCACCCAATCCTAAATTTGTGCCTCCTCCATCTAATCCACGTATTGAAGAGCGCTTAAAATTGCTTTTGAAATCTACTCATGTGGTTAAAAAGAAAAGAATACGAAAGGGGTTGATTAGATGGCAAAGAGATTTGAAGAAACTTCAAGTTCGGCATAAGGAGGCGATTGAGCCAAAACCCCCCAAGTGACCATAGTATGTTGGAAGTCCGGCAAAAGACTTTAAACTTAGCGCTTCTTGGGAGGCAACCCAAGGTGAATAGAAGAGTTTGATGTCGTCCTAATCGCTTCAAAGTGGAGTTTCTCTAGATTCAAACTTTCTTTTATTTTGTTTTATTTATTTTATTTTGTTTTATTTTTGAGTTAGGCTTACAAATCTCCAACCAAGGTAATTTCGAATTTCTTGTAGTTTCTCTTTGTTTTTCTTACTCTTTTGCTTTCTTTTACTTGTTTGTGTTTCTAATTTGTTGTTAAGTTTGGGAAGTAGATTGCTTTATGATTGTGCACTCAGAATTTTGGCTCAAATGCTTATTTCATTCCAAAACATGTGATTCTACACACAAACTTGAAAAAAGAAAGAAAAAAAAAACCCTAAATTTCTGAATCACTTGTTTCTTTTGCATTTTGAGCTAGCTGAGGCTTCTGCTAATTGCCTCTTTCTGCTCGCACTTGTAGAATCTGCAACAGCTCTACATGGCCCTCAACTTTCCTCTCCAGTGTTTCCACCTCCTGGTTCGCATTGTGGAGCCGCTTCCCGAGTCCGCCACCTGAGCTTTCAGGGCCGCCACCTCCTCAGCCAATGCTCTGCACTCTTGTGTTCTCGCCGTTAGGCGCATACCCAAATTAGTGGCCGAGACCGCGTTGAGCACGGTCAAGTTGTGGGACTCGTCCACTGCCATCCTGTCTGGCCACCGTGTGCCACATGCAGATGATCTCCAGCTGTAAGTCTCCTGACAGACATGCCTTCCGGCAATCCTGCCCTGCATGGCACCACCTCAGAGAAATTTGAGGCCGAACCATGATGGTATGAGGAGTTTGGGAAGATAGGGGTTGGAGGAGCCCTTCTCTGGGAATTTGGTGGTGCTAGTGACAGCTCAAGGTTGAGATCATCAAGGTGAGTGCATGAGGATGCCATTGTTTTGTTTTTTGATGTTTTTGATGGTTTTCCTTGAGTTTGCATAAAGAAATGCAGGGTACTCTTCCGCTTGCAGAGGCATGGTTTAAATAGACGTTCCTGATAAGAGATTTGTGGTCCAGCTGTTTGCCATTTTCTCTCGATACCTACGCTTCACGAGGATTTTGCGGTCGCATGCATTTAGAAGGGAGCATTTCTACTTTCACTTTAATTTTCTTTTTACCTCCGTGTTTTTTGGTGTTTTATGTTTTTTTTGGTGCTTTGTGTTTTGTTTTGTTTTATTTTAATTTTGGGAAGTGTGTTTTCCCTTTCGGCTGTCGTCTTTGTTTTGTTTGGGAAGTGTGCTTCTTTTTCTTTTGCAACTTCATTTCTTTTATTTCTGAACAAAAAACAAAAAACAAACATTTACACGGAAAGGGCAACACAAACAGGCACACCAATAATACACTAGAATCACTTTTTCACAGTGCTTGGTGTCTCGACCATAGGACCTTTGAGTTTAGCCCTATGGCTATCCTCTTCCGGGGCTTCAAGTGCGGTCTCTTGGGGCTCATCACTCGAGCTCCCAAAGATGGCACTCTTAGCTTGAGCGTAACCACTCTCACGATCTGTTTTCTTGCGCTTACCCGGTCGGTCTAAGTCCTCCAGCTGCTTTCTCATGTCATGGGCGTAAACACCTACCATCTTCGAGAGATTTTTGTTCTCTTCCCGCAACGCCTCCAGCTGGTGTCGATTCACCTCCACTATCCTTGCCCTTTCCCTTTTTAAACTTTTAATAATACTCTGGCACTCTTCAACCACACTTCGCTCTGCCACCAACTGACCTCTTAGCACCTCCACCTCATGGGACTTTGCAATTAGGCGATGACCCACACTTGCGACTGTTGCGGTACTTTGCACGCTTAGTGCCAGAGCATCACTCACGACCCGGTTGTCATCCCTTTCTCCCAGCACCCGTATATCCTTGGGAGTCACTAGATTTCTAGCAACTCCAAGGGCAACATCGTTGTCCAGCAGTATCGAGTCATTCACTGTCACGTGCCCCCGTGCAGAGGCAAAGTAGGGCATCCACACTGGTGCCACTGCTTGGCCTCGAACTCTGAGTCGGTGGAGCTAGGTTGAGATCCAACGAGAATGGGTAGGAAGAGGCCATTTGAACTTTCTTTTCTTTTGTCTTTCTTTTCTCTTTGGTGTGTTTCTGAGTCTTTGTGTTTTTCCCCCTATTTCTCTTCCTCTTTTATAGACTTAGTCTGCATAACCCTAGCCACTGCGCTTCTGCGTTTTGCGCGGCCCTTACGGCCTATCCCCTTAGGTCAGCTCACCCGTTCACTAACCCCTTTAATTGCATTTCTGCCTTTCTTCGTTTTCAAGAAATAAAAGTCGTCACACATTCCTACGAAGCCAATAATTCTGGCTTGGGAAGGTGAGAGGGACCTTTGCACGAGACACGTCCCTTGCTTTAGTTCCCGTGACTCACAGGAGCCGAGACATCAGGGCCCACCTTTTTCTATTTTCTGAGTTCTCGCTCTTTGTGCTTCTGACTTCGTTTCTTTGTTTTATTTACTTTCTTCGTTTTTGGGCTTTCATTTGGGTTGGGCTTTCATTTTGGTTTGTGCGTTTCTTTGGGTTGGATTTCTGCATGTCTGAGACCGTTGTTAGGGCTTACTGTTTTATTTGTTTTTGCTTGGTTTCGTTTTTGTTTTCTTTTGCAACTTTGTTGTAGTTTAATTACCTGTTTGTTTGTTGTTAATTATTTTTTGTTTTTTTTCCCCTTTACTTCTTGTTATAACATTGTTTATGCCTAAATTCTTTAACATTGAGGACAATGTTTATTTCTAAGTTTGGGAAGTGTTAGCAAGTCTTTTTCGTTTCACTTAAATTCTTGCTTTCTTTTATTTTGTTTTCTTTTTCAGTTTTGAGTCTTTTTGTTTTCAAGTCACTTTCCGGACATATATGATGAGATTGTGATGAATGTTTGCATGACTTGATTGAAAATGCTAAAAAAAAAATTAATAATAATAATTTGTTATTCACTAAATGGCATCATTCTAGCACGATATGTTTGAAACCCTCTATGCACTTGCTATTTGTTTCATAATTCTCTAGTTGAGGGACTTGCATGATCCAAAGAATTGTATCAAGCATGAATTAGACTTGTATAACCATAAATAATGTGAGCTTTGAGCCTTTTGCTTCAATTCATGAGTGTTATACACGTATTCTTTCTTTCTTGTCATCCGAGTTGTTGTTTGATCTCATTATTGATTGATTTGGTTGAGCACTTAAAAGACATTAACTCTTGTGCAATTTGATTACATGACATTTGAGAAATGATATTAAGGCCCTCTTTGGACTGTTTGTGCCTTTCAAGCTAACCCTATGCATGCTTAAGCATGATTTTCCATTGTTAACCACCTTGAGCCTATATGTATGCCTTTTCTTTCAAGTAACCAATTATTACTTCTAGCCTTAGCCCGAAAAACAAGAATTTACCTTTTCTAAGGAACTCATGAGCTTTAATTTAGATGTGTTTTTCATGCTAAGTTTGGGAAGTTTGTTATTATAAAATAAAATTTAAAAAAAAAAAAAAGTACTTCACTCAAAGGGTGAAAGAAAAGAGAAGGGTTGTGGTTATTTGGCAATGAATTCAATCCAATGTTTCTTGGTTGACCAAATTAAAATAAAACAATAAAAAAAAAATTGTAATTCTCAAGCGTGGTGTTGCAAAGTCTTTTAGTCAACGATTATATGCTCTTACATTGTGAGTTCCTTGGACTTTGTTGTATCCATTTCCTTCATTTCTCACTCACCTTACACCCTTAGCCCCATTACAACCTATAATAAAGACCTAAATTGATCCTAAATGTTATGTGGTTGATTTGCACACATTTTTCAGCTTTTAAGTGTTTGGCATCCTTCTTGAGATCATAGTTATGCATGTTCTTCATCCTTCTATTTTGAGTTAAGTCCCGTGTGGTTTAACTCTATTCTCATATTTACTATTGAGTGTTGCATTGTACCCCTCTTCCGAGTGATTCATTTGTGAGAGGACAACTTTGGTGAGATTTGAAGTTACATTTGTGCTTGGAATGATTTTTGAAGTTGTGTGAAAACTGAAATTGGAGAATGAGTTTCATTTGGCCATCACACTACTACACTTGAGCATGTTGTGTTTTGAACTTTGCTGCCTTGTGAATAATGTGTAAACTGTGTTTTTCTTGTGAAAACCTTTGAGCCATTTGCATGAGTCACTCTCTCTTTGGAAGGTGTTCGGAAAGTTTTGTTTCGAGTCTTGTTTTAGTTTCTGTTTTGCTCGAGGACTAGCAAAAGATAAGTTTGGGAAGTTTGTTCGGTTCATTTTTACACATGATTTTTCATGTTATTCACCTTTTATTTTGAGTTAGTTCTTAACATTTTATAGCTTTTTACTTCCTTTTTGTGTTTTCTTAGATTTTACCTTGGTTAGATTGAAAATGAGCTAAAAGTGCATTATTTGTTATAAATTCTGTTTTTGTTCATTTTCGTAGGTCAACTTCTTGGCCTGGGATCAACATGCTCTGGTGCTCGGATGAGGTCATGATCTTCATGAGACTTGTTCCAATGGATGTTAACTACAACATATCCAAATTTGAGCTCCATTGGACAAGTATTGCCCATCCAACCAATCCAGCATGTTACCATAACTCTGGAAATCCGAATTTGGCCAGCTTTTACCTCCTTTGTGTTATCTTGATTTTCTTGTTACCATAACTCTTGGTAACAAGAAGTTACCTTTGTAAATGAGATATTTTCTGAAGTATTTGGCATCTTTGTGAGGACAAAGCTTCATCATGGCAAGAGGACAATGGGCTAACGCTTTATCAAAGGTGGTAGTTTTATATTGAAAGGTAAAAGCTGGAAAGGAGGAGAGAGGGAAGGAAAGTCAAGGAAAATCTGAAGTGGGAGAGGTTTTGATCGGGAGAGAAAATGCATTCTATTATTCTACAACTAGAGAGCAGATTTTGGAGAGTTTGGAGCTTGGAGAAAGCCAAGGTGCAGCCAAGAAAAGTGGAGAAGAAGACTTCCACCATTGATGATCTTGAAGCTTTCATCATTTTCTGAAAATCTTTAAACTCTTTCTAATTTTATTTTGAGTTTGTATTTGGAATAAGTATGAGCAACTAAACTCCATAGCTAGGGCTTAGGTTGAAGCCCTAAACATGATTACCTTATTGTTTTGATACTTGAGTGTATGAATTTCTGGATATTATTGATGAATTCTAATTCACCAAATTAATCTATCCTTGATGTGTGTTTTTCTTTGATTGATCACCTTTGAAAGCATGCTTCTTGAGATTGTTGGGGTTATGTGTATCTTCATGTTATCCTAAGCAATAAATGGATGAAGTAAGAATCATCCATGTGAATTGGTTTCTTGAATACCTAATGTAAACACCATGCTATTAGGATTCTTGTGATGTTCATATTCTCTTTGAACTTAATGGGTTCTCCTTGTAATTGAATCGAAGTACGAACCATACCTAGGTTCGGTTATGGGGAGGGCACAAGTATTGTAGCACGAACCATGCACTTTACATACATTAGAGAGAATCATTGCGTCTTGAGCCACGACCCATGGTCTTGATTGCGAACATCTTCATCAACACGTTTAGAGTTCATCACTTGAGTATTTATGAACATAGGTAGAATTGTTTAGGGTGGATTCCGAAACCCTAGTGTTTGTTACATTTTGATTTCACATCTTGATAATTCATCTCTGCCATTCTCATTTAAATTCGAAGTCCATTTACTTACATGCAATAGAAATAGATCACTTGAACCAAATCAAAAAAATCTCCCCCCCCCCCCAAAATGTGTGTGTAAGTTGCGTGTTCGACACGTTATGTGTCTTTGTTACTGAATTTTATTTGTTTCGTAATTGTTTTGGACTTTTGGTCCGCGCTGTGTTCTTTCATTTTCTGTGCTGAATCCAACCGTATAAAGAACGTGAATTTTGGACGTACGGTTGGAAAGTTATAGGTCGAAAACTGAACAGAGGTCGGATTTGAAAAAAAGAGAGAAAAACGATTCTCTGAAAAAACGACCGGTCGCTCAGCGTCTCAACGACCGGTCGCTCAACACACAATTCTCAATTTTCGATTCTGTGAAAAAACGACCGGTCGCTTTAGCCACGACGATCGGCCGCTAGTCAGTGTTCACGACCGGTCGCAAGTATCAAACGACCGGTCGCTCGTCATATAATTCTGAATTTCGATTCTCTAAAAAAACGACCGGTCGCTTTACATCCAACGACCGGTCGCTGGTACTGTTCACAGCACATTTTCTTCTTTTGTTTTGTTTGTTTCTTTTACATTTCTTTACTCATTTTTAATTTCCATTTTGCATTTGTGGTGTGTTAAATAAGTGTTCTCTTTGTACTCGAATTAGAACTTATAGGAAACCGACAAGTTCTTCGTGGGATCGAACCTCGTACTTGTATAATCTATACTTCAATAGACTCGTGCACTTGCGGGTATTTTTAATTGGTTGTTTGCACATTAATTTGTGTCCTCTTAGGAATGCAACAGAGAGCAAGAGAGTTCTCTAAGTGTATCAAGGTGTTGAGCAAGGGTGTGAGAGAAACTGATTGTGAGGGTAGTGTTCTAAGGGGGTTTCCTTTTGTAAACCAAAGTTGTAACCTATCTTCATTAGTGAAATTTCTCAAGGTGATCACCAAAGAGGATGTAGGCAAATTGCTGAACCTCTATAAACACTTGTGTCATTTGTGCTTGGTTAATTTATGTGTGTGTGTAAGTCTCATCCATCATTGAGTTCTTTGTCCAAAGTCCATCAACAACAAGATCTTTAAGGGCAGTGAGTTAGTCATTAATTCACAATAGGCCGGAGCCGTGAAGAAGAGAGTGGCGTGAGAGAGAGGGCTTTTCAAGGGTAGAAATTAGATTACCTCATGTGTGTGATGTAGTCATGTATTTATAGTGCTCGTTGTAGGCTAGGGTTTGGAGAATAATCCTTATTCAGTTAAGATTATTCTTACCCATAAATAGGAGATTGGATTTAGTCAAGGAGATTTGATGGAAATCTCATCCTCAATTTGGGGAGATATTCTCATCATAAATCAAAGATAATTTCCGTAATTAAATATGATTTAATTAGGGTAGTCAGTTGACCTAATGAATATTCCTTTTTCACGTGTCGTTCATCTATTGGTTGCCAAAATATGTGTTCCTATAATGGTCTGCCTAATTTATTAATACAATTATCATTTTTTTCTATGAAAAAAAATCACCAATTCTACTAATTGACGCCATATTTCCCCTATAAAAGGCACCATATATGTATGTAATGACATCCTCATAAACCAAGATTCACATACCCCAAAAAAAACACAAAGATTAGCATTTCATGAAACACATTTCAGCACTGATATGTAGCTTAATTAGTTAGCCCTAGTAACTTTCAGAGATCTGCGGCAGTCAAGAAGTCTTCCACTATCTGTGCATAACTTCTCCTATGTGAATCGAATCTGCAACATGAGTCCAGCAAAGTATATATGGTTTGTACGATTTGCCCTTTCGATTTCTTTTTAGTCTCTCCTATTTTTCTTCTTAAATCATAGCATATGAGTAGTCACCATCAAACCCAAGGGAGGCTCATGGGTTCGGAAATAAAGCTTTCAAAAGATAAAGAGGAAACTAAGATGAAG
>CM031917.1:717664-1074948 GCA_018703695.1 Prunus fruticosa
TGAAGAAGTACTGTTTTACCCTTGGAGCTAGCATGCAAGAAGTCCAGGCCGATCGAACTCCTCCATCAAGTTTCCTTTGGAGCCTCTTCCTCTTGGGGTTAGCCTCCTCTCACCAAATTAATGCAGTGTGTTCCACAAGCCTTTCAGAGTATAATGCCTCTTGGAGAATGTGCACGCAGAAGTTTGATAAGTGATAATAAAACCAATATGAGCAGGGAGTCATTCCAGCTTTCTCTTTTGAAACTGCTGACTCGGACTTTTAAACGTCTTCATTTTGAAACTTGCTGTTACTGATTTCAAGCTTCTTCATCCAAAAACGTCCTTTTTAGTCTAATCAGAAATCCTAATATGGTATCCAATCTTATTCAACATTTAATAGACACAAATTATATAAAATTGTATCTGCAATTTTGTTGTTACACCAGTATAACTTTGTTGTATAAACCATGTGATGAACATTTTTTATATATAGACAAGGGTTAATCTAATTTAGATGCACGTGAATCATGATTAGAGTATGCTTGTACTGTTTTTAGACAACAAGTACCATAGGCATATGGAACTTTACAGGACCAAAGTGATGACTTGATATGTAATTATTCCAGAGAGAAACTGAACTTGCATCCAGCTAAGATCACAAGCTCATGCGTTACACGATTTTGCTTTTGACTTGCTTCTCCTCTTTGTTTTTAGGTACAAAGGGTTTTATCACTTGGAACAAGCAATGCCTTTCTTCTCGGAAAATATATAATAATAAGCGCCCTTTGAGAAAGTAGGATAAAGAATAAGCTTGATCCCAATTATTGTATATAATTACTGGTTAATTTTAAAATAAAATAAAAAGCTCAATCCCAGGATATCAGTGTAACATAGGATACCAAATTTACGTATCACGGTATCCGCAATGTCCGTTCATAATCTGAATTATAAATATCATTCGTACAAAAAAGAAGAAGTCATTTAGCTATAATGAATAAGAATAATGCTACTCTCACTACATTTTGTATACCACATGATGTGGCACTTTACTTGGACATGGCACGTCATTTAATTTAATTTTACATTTTTTAATTTTTTAATTAAAAACCCTAGTAAAAAAATTGATTAGATCTTACGTTTTATTTCTCCACTCCATCTCTTTCTTTCTCTCCCACCGCGTCAGCCTCCTCCCTTCTTGTCCTTTCAGCCATTTCTCCGTTCTCCATTCTTTTAGTTGATTCTTATTTGATTTCTAGCAACCCATATGTTCTTTCCTTTTACTTTTATAAAGAATGATGTTATCTAATTGTTTCATTGAAAATTAAAGGAGTCAAAAGGAAGAAAAATGTCTATATCATGTTAAGGGTTTTGGGCCATTGTTCATGGCTGAAAGTTCTCAGATCTATCTACGATGATTGGTCTTTTCCTATTAATTGCTTTGATCCTGCTGTATCTTTTTTTTTTAATGTACTCAATTTGTATCTTTTGTGATATTTTTTTTCCATTTGTTCTAGAAATTAAGGAGGGAGAAGAGGATGAAGGGTTTAGGGTTTAGGGTTTAGAGGGACTTTCAAGAGGGAGGAGGAAATTGATTGGGGAGACGAAGAGTGATGGAGGACACAAGAATATGATGAGAAGTCTGAGAAAGTTTATTATTATTTATAATTATTAAATATATTAACCAAATGAATGAAAAATAAGACAACTTAAAATGAAATTAAATGAGGTGTCATGTCCAAGTAAGGCGCAGATCATGTGATATGGAAATGTGGTATACAAAATGTGGTAAGAGTAGAATTATTCAATGAATAATTATAAATAGAGAACATTTTTGTTATTCGCTTTAACACAAGGTGTATCCTCACCACACTTCTCAACACTTGGCACGTGTTTATGCATAACCATAGTACCATAAATACAAAGTAAAAAGTTAATCATAATTATGCCTATAGACACGTGTCAAGGATTAAGAAGGATGTTAAGGATATACACCTTGAGTTAAATGGCTAATCAATTTTTTATTATCTTACTTTTTCCAGGGACAGGATGGTGGAAGACCTAATATTTTAACTATAAATAAATAAAATATATATATATATATAATTTCAACACCAATATGCATAGTAAGAAATCTTCCACATTTGTATTTGGTGTTAAAGTTTGTATCAACAACAATTTTAAAAAATTTCTATTAATTTGTCTCAAAAAGTGAAGCATTTTTCTAAATGAAATTCACGCTTTCGGGAATAATATGGCTCTTTTTTTTTTTTCTTGTGTTTACAATTAGCATGATTTATATGATTTATATGATTTAATGTATACTTTTATTTCTAGAAAAATTATAGAAAATGTAAGTACCAAAAAATATATATAATTAGATTTTAAGCTAATAACTTTAGCTAGCCCACCCATTGAAAAATTTCTAGTTTCACCCTTAGTTGAACATGTATAACAATTCTAGAGTGGTATTACAAACTTTAAAGGCTTTTCTTTGCTGTATATATCACATCAATCAGAGACTAGCTAGAGAAGGACGGACATAGATACATAGGTGAGAGGTTCCAAAATGCCAGAGTCTTCACAGGAGGAAGTGGCCTCTGGCATGTCACAGGAGGAACAGGGAAAAAGCCTGTTCCTAAACGCCATGAAAGGCGAATGGGAAGAGGTTAAGAAGGTCTATAAATCATCACAGAGTTCCGAAGTTCAAAAGATGAAGATCACCAGAGCGGGGGACACTGCTCTACATATCGCTGCTTCGTATGGCCTGAAAAAATTTGTGTCGGAGTTGTTGGAAATCATTCGAGACCGTGCATCCAAGTCCAACATATTGAAAATAGAAAATGACAAAGGCAACACACCTCTCCATTTAGCCGCTATAGTTGGGGATGTGGAAATGTGCCATGCAATGACCGCCATAGACCCCGACCTCGTGTCGTCTCGCAACCATGAGAATGAAACCCCTCTCTTCTTAGCAGCTCTTCATGGAAAGGACAAGGCTTTTTTTTGCCTTCATTCTCACTGTGAACAAAACTGCCATTCGTTTAGAACAAAAAATGGTGATACCATTCTCCATGCAGCTATCTCCGGTGAATACTCTGAGTAAGTGTGTGGCCTACACCCACTTCTCAAATATAATTTTTTAACTTTATTTCATTTTTATTATTAATTTCGTTTTTAAATATATAGGTTTGGCATTCCAGATCATTTTGTGGCACCCACTCCTTGTTAATTATATGAATGAGAGCGGCTTCTCTCCGCTGCATATTCTCGCCAATACTCCATCAGCATTCAAAAGCAGTTGCCGCCTTAGACCGTTGGATCGTCTCATATACAAATGTAAGAATCTCTATCGATTATATGATCAAGAGTCAAGCTTTTGGATATTTAATTCATGGTATACAACACATACACATGCATGATGAATTTGCACTTCGCATTCTCATGTCTCACTTCGTAATTACTAGGCTTTCAGGGGACAAATTTATGAAAAGAGAGAACTATGATGATATTTTATATATGACCGTTTTTAGGTATATATATATATTGTATTTTAATAATCCGCATTGTCTAGTTTTTAGATATTCCCTTAAAAATCATCTCTGCAAAAAATCACTTGAATCTTAAACCATTTGTTCAATCAATTAGATGGTTTGTTATTATAGTGTTTTCCTGAAACATTGTGTTCGTCTATTTTTGTTGGTCCCAACTAGGTGCCTTAATAATTTTTAATTTGCTTGATTTTTCTTAAGCATGATCTATGAATGAAGACTTGAAAATAGAATGTTTGGACACATATATACATCTATAATGTGCATATATATATATATATGTGTGTGTATGTGCTTGTTTTTTGAAGACAAAATATATATAGTTTGATCATAATAAAGGTGTTATTCATGTTTCCAGAAGAAAAACTCAGTCCCTATAATAAAGTATCGCATGCAAATTAGTAAATCAATGATTATACTAAATAACTTTCTCAGAAGAACGACTAGAATTGTTAACATTAATCTAAAAAACAAAGGTCAATGTACTTTTAAGTTTTGTCATAAATAACTTTTATCAGGGATGTCTTAATTAGTGCTTTTTTTTTTCCCATGAAGGGACCTTGGTTACTTTTTTTTATACTAGGTTAATTATATCTTGCAACTTTACTTCCGTCCAAAGAAAATTTTTCCATTTCATTCTCAGGTTTGATTGTTAAAGAGCTAAAAGGGGGAAAGGGACAAAAATAATATTTGTCCCCAAGAGAAACAACCAGAAAGCAATATCAATATGAGTTCTGAATCTGATCAAACATTAAGTGAGTGCTAGTCACTTCCAATTTATACGCTTTTTCATCACCACCACACATATTTGCCACAAGTCTAATATAGTTTCTCCATTTCCAGCTAATTCATGGCGAAATATATGTTGTTCTCTCAGTCCAACTAAGAGAGGAAATAGAAACGAAGATGCTAGAGATGCAGAGAATCCCCAACAAGGTAAGTTGTGTACCATAATGCGAGTTGGGTCAATTTTGTGGGGGGGAGAGAGAGAGAGAGAGGAGGACTCAGAAACCATTTGTGAAAATAACTCTATAACAGCAACTGCAATCTTACTTCCTATTTTTTAGTTAAAATTTAGCTAAAAACACACAATTAAGACATTTGTCTAAGGAAGCTCCTGAAGTCTCCCCTATTTTAGGAGGTGGATAAGGAGTATGGTTAGGGTTGTATTTTTCCGATTCCTCTCTAAAATTTGTCGAAGGAAGTGGTTTAAGAAGCTCTAAGATATTACGAGTATCTTGATAAAATTAAACATTATTTTTTTTCTGTTTTTTAAACTGCAGCTAGGAACCAACGACTGGAGCAGGAAAGAGAAAGTCATCCCAATTATATTTATGCCTCATTTGTTAACTTTTTATGCTTAATCATCACGAAGGCCTTGGTAAAGATCGATCCTTTTTTGCCAAGTGGTCAGTATCAAAACTTTGTGATGAATCCATTTACACTTTCGTTTATATTTGTACCAATGTTTTGTCTCAAATAATAAACTTGCCACATCTAGATGTATACCATGCCATGATCCCCCCTCCCACCCCAAAAGAGAATACCACTACAGATAATCCCATGAAATCAGTGGATCCCCCCAAATCAGCCCTGGCAGACTCTTTATCACAAGACCAACGGCATATCAGATAGAATTGATTCATAATTTATTCTGGCATATATGAGATTTATTGTACTTACCCTGTATTGCTTATTTTTGTAAATAGACTTGAGAAAGTCTACCCCTTGTACATTTGTTGTTTCAATTTCTCTACATTTCTATCTCTCAATTTTTTTTCTTCCTTCTTGAGTTTGGTTTCTTTCACCCCAAGGGGGGTTGAGGTGGAAAGTTCTTTTAATTTAGAGTGTCATTTGTATTTCTAGGAATTTTGAGCATAGACAAAATCCACGGCGAAAAAAGCGACATAAATGGGCTACTCAGGTCATGAAGGAATTGGTTCAGAATACTTCTTCGTACATGTATGAACAAACTCCCGGAGAAACTCGAGCAGGAAATGATGAAAGTTTTGAAGAAGTTTCTAATGCTATCGAATCAGAGGAGAGTAAAAGTACAAGTGATAAGAAGAAAACAAAGATAAGAATAATGAAACTGACTGAGAAAGTGAAAAGGCAAACACCTATATTAATTGCAGCAAAGATGGGAGTAAGTGAAATGGTCAAGGAAATCCTAGAACATTATCCAGTGGCTATCCAGGATGTGGACTCAGAAAGCAAGAATGTTGCACTCTTGGCAGTTGAGAACAGGCAACCCCATGTTTACAAATTACTGCTAGAGAAGAGAAGCAAATCGAAAGCTTGTTACGTCAGGTGGACAAGACAGGTAACAATGCATTGCATCTTGCTGCTAAATATGGAAGTTATCGGCCATGGCTTACTCCAGGTGCCGCACTACAAATGCAGTGGGAACTCAAGTGGTTCACGGTATGTACGCTATCGATATCTAACTACTTTACACTACATTTTTCAGTACTAGTCTTTTGTTGGCAAGCCAAAATGAGAATGGCTTGTGGGGATTGACCATTATGTATTTATTAATATTAATGCTTTATTTTTTGGTCATTCGCTAGGAGGGGATGCTCTAAACCATATATATTTTAAAACAAAAATTAGGAAAATTTGAAATCATTCAAACATCTTATTGTGATCAAAATCCAATATTTCAACTAAACACTGAAATTTCATGATAATGATCAAATAATTAAATCTTTTTTAATTGAAACTTTTTTTTTTCTATTTATACAAATGATATTCTACTTTAATTTAATCTAAATTATGGGAAGGGGAATTCGAACTCTGGGTGCAAAGTAGGAGCACATCTGCTCTAGCCAACTTAACTAAATCCATGTCTGCTTTTTTAATAAAGATTTGAAAAATAGATGGTTCATCCTATTCAATTACTCTGTGCAAGAAATTAGGAATATGCATCGGGCCTATAATTATGTATATATATGATAGGCTTTGATTAATGTATATCTTAATATCAACATTACTCTTTGATTAGTATTATAACTACCTATAGGCTTTGATTGTACATGATCGACCTTCGAAGAGTGAAGTTAAATCTTTGTCTTGCATGCATGCAGTTTGTCCAAACTTCCATGCCATCCCATCTATCTGTTCGCTCCAACATTGAAGGTCAGACACCCAAGGAGATCTTCACAACTTCACACAAACCTCTGCAAAAAGAGAGGCAGTAATTGGCTCGTCAAAACCTCCGAGTCATGCTCCGTCGTCGCTGCGCTCATTGCTACTGTTGCATTTGCAACATCAGCAACTGTACCAGGCGGACTCGATAATAAAACGGGTGAACCGGTTTCCAAAGACAAGCCAGCATTCGATGCCTTCACCATCTCATCACTGGTTGCTCTCTGCTTGTCAGTAACTGCCTTGGTCTTCTTTCTTTCCATTATTACATCTCGATACGAAGCACATGATTTTTCCATCAACTTGCCCCGGAAACTTTTGCTAGGTTTAACATCACTCTTCGCATCGATAGCATCCGTGTTAGTCTCATTTTGTACTGGCCATATTTTTCTCCTTGATCGACAACTGAGATATGTGGCATATCCATTATATGCAGCGACTTGCTTGCCGGTTACCATTTTCGCTCTTGCCCAGTTGCCCCTCTACTATGATCTCATAAGGGTCATGTTCAGAAAGGTTCCACAGCGTAGCTACAAGGAATATAGACACTATTAACTTAAGTGGGACTCGACTCGATCATCTATTGCCGCTATAATTAAAATTGTGTTTTTCCAATACAGTCTTCGTTTCTTTTCTTTTTGGGAGGAAACAATTATTGGTTTCAGTGTGTCTTGTTTGAAATTTGTTTCCAGAGTGCGGTGAGGTTTATGTAAGAAGTGTGTGCCCTAATTAAAACTAAGTCATATGAATAAAAAGATGAAGAATAAACAAAAATTGTTTTTACCTTTAATATGCCTGATCTCTCATAATTGTATGCCATATATAAAAGATAAGAACTAGGGTTTAGGGTTAAAAAGAAGTACTTACACTTCTTGCTTTTTCTCCACAAAGCGCCCCCTCTAGTTGTATAGTAGTTAGTGTATGCCACGACAATATCCACACAGGCCAACCTAGTAAACGTCTAGATGCGACAGCATCAGACTTTTGACCCAAAGAAGAAAAAAAATACTACAAAGCCCTGAGGGGCACTGCACCTATATGAGAGGAACGAGGCTGAGAGAGAGAGAGAGAGAGAGAGTTGAGAGCAATTTTGTTAGGGTATTGGAATTACCTCAAGTGTGGTGAGATACCATCTATTTATAGTCTCCTTGCTTGGCTAGGGTTTGAAGAATAATTTCTCATTTAATTGAAATTATTCTTATCAAAATAGGTGATATGATTAATCAAGGAGATTTTGTGGAAATCTTCATCCTTGATTTAGGGCGATATTTCTATCTTAAATAAAAGATAATTACCTAATTAAATCTTATTTAATTATGATAATTAGTTGACTTAAGGAATATTCTTTTTTCCATGTGTCACCTTTTGATTGGTTGTCAAAATTCATGTTCCACAAATGCCCCCGACTTCTGCATGACATGGAGAAGATGTGAAATATTTATTGGGCTTCCTAATTGCATTTGGGCTCCTTCTGTGAGTTGGACTTTTTTTGTGACTTGGGCTCCTAGTTGGAGGATGATTTTTACTTCCTTCTTGGAATTGGGCTCGTGATTGGAATAGGCTTTTAAGATTCTTTCTTGACCAAGGATGTCCAACCAATATAAATAAGGGCTCTTCTTCTTGACTCTACACCTTGCAATTTCATCTTCTCTACTTTCTAACTTATGTGAAGTGAAAGATTTTGGAGGAGACAATTTTTGTCGTGGAGGAGAGGAGCTGCCGTATATTCCAAGGTAAGTTTTTTTTTTTTCCTTCTTCTTTTTAACGAGCCAGCCAAGTGAGGCTAGAAGGGGTTGTCATCAAGATTACGGGATGCTGCCAGCCTCGACTCGCGTGCCTGCCACTAGCTCGTCTGGGGGAACCAACGCAAGCTGGTTGTGTTAATGTATGAATTTTGATTAATTCTTTTGGCTTCCCTTGACAATTTTTTGTAATAGGATAATTGTATTATCAAGTTCAAGTCTAGATTAAGAATAGCATTCTTGGTGTTCTTAACTATCATCTATCCTATGGAGGCTCATGCAATTTGACAAAGGTAAATTGTGCATTGCATCATTGCATTAAATTGATTTCATAAAATGCTGACTACGAAATCCTGTTTCTCATATGACTAGTTATCCTTGCTTTGTAGGATTTCCAGCTGATAACTAACCTGTTTTGTCCTATTCGTTTTTCTCTCTCTGCTACCATGTGTCTTTCTCCTAAGGGAATCCTTGGTCTGTAAAGGCTTGAGGTATTCCTCATTTCGCAGCCGTCTCTTGCATGTGGAATTTTTGGAAAGAATAGCTTGCTATCTTTCTCTTCTTCTTCCTCAAGAGTAAACCATAATATTTCATCTATGAGTTTTTCTAATTGATTTTTTTTTTGAAAACTGCTTTTGAATCATGAATCTGCATCTAGCCATTTAAATCATTCTCTCATTTATATCTAGGTTAGATTCAAGATTGATTTCTTCAAGAGTATGGTTTCTTGAAGAAATTGGCCATTCCCCCTTGAATCCAAATTTTGGTTTCGTTTCAGTTGAGCTTGCAAGCTAGTGCCATGGGATGAAAGAGCTGGAGAAGGAGCTGCCATTGCTATGAAGGACTGAGTTTGAAGCTGTGCTAAGTTGGAGAAGAAGATTTCACAAAGGAGGTATAGCTCATCTTCCTAAATAGATCTACGTTTTGCTTGAGCTTGCTTGTATTCCTTTTTAAGAATATTTTTCTACTTAGTGGATTGCCTAGTCGGTTGATGACTCCCAGTTTTTCCCAATGGTGGGTTTCTGGATAAACAAAATTTGTTCTGCATATCTTAATTTTTCTGGGTTTGTGTTCTTGGTGCTTGACTAGTCATCTATATCTGCTGTTTGCTGTTTGCTTGATATTGATGACTTCACACACTTTCACCATAGTTGTTGCTAGCACAGAGGATGCCTAGATTGATGGGTCCTTCTGAGTGCCTAAGTTGTCACTAGTAATCTTCTAGGGCTGGAGGTACCTTGTGACATGCTCTGTGTGTTCCCTTGATCGGTTGTGTCTTGTTTGTTTAGCTAAATTTATCACTCGTCACCTAAGTGCCATTTTCAGGTTGCGGCAACCACACAACTGTGGCTCCTCCTCTTCTTGGCGGTAGCGGCTGTAGCTACTTTTCCCTTAATTTTCTGTTATTGGAGCATCCGCTAGAACCCAGACCGCACCAAGGCTCGATGGGGTCAGCCTCGCAGGGCTACAGGTCGAGGAGGTGTGGGCGTTAGTGCGGACCGGGGTGCGCTAGCACCTTGGGCCTTGCCTGGTGCCGCGTTCTGAGGCTATTCCAGGCCTCATTTGCGGCTTAGGCAGTGCTAGTAACTGAGGTCGCATGGGCTCTTCTTTCTTTTTTAGCCTGGCGATGTAGTTTTTTTTTATTTTGCAATCTTGACTTGCTATTTTGATATGCTTCTCTCTTTTTTTTTCTTAGTTGCTCAGCGTCATGTCATATGACGAAGGAGGAAGTCGATCATCTAGTTCACAAGTGCATTTGTATTTGTGGGGTGGCTCTAGGGTTCATAAGAAGAGGTCTGTGGCCAACTTGCACCGCATTATGGATGAAACGCAATTTCAAAAGTGGCGATCCTAGTTCTCATCTGCCATACCCGACAATGTGCATGTGAGGTTGGCAGAGCCTTTGATAGATAACGTGGCTTGTGTGGATCCGAACGACCCAGACGCAAGGATCATCACATTTCATCCATTCTATTTCTCTTTGGTGTTCAAGTTCCCCTTGTCAAGATTCTTCAAGAAAGTGTTCCATGCCATGAAGTGCGCTCCCAGCAAGTGAACCCGAACGTCTACCATGTTGTGATATGCTTTTGGAATCTGAATTGCTTTTTTAGGTTGGACTTAACTTTACAGGAGTTTTTCTACTTCTTTGAAGTAAGGCGTAGTGAGAAGTTCGCCCAACTCTACGCACACAAAAAAATATTAAATTATAGGAAACCACTAAATTATATTTAAAAATAGTTAGCATTAACTAAAAGTTTAACCTATGCATAAAACAAAGCAACATTAAATTATAGAAAGCCACTAGGAGTCTTTTCTCTCTCCTCATATTTAAGAGATTCTAGAAGTCTCTCTATTTTAGGAGGTAGATAAGGAGCATGGTTGGAGTAGTATTTTTTCAATTCCTCTCTAAAATTTGTCTAAATAGGTGGTTTAGATGCTCTAATATTTTAAGACATGCCAATTTACTTCGCACCCTCAAAATTGTCATATTTATGTTATTTTTTGCCTAGCAATGTCTACTGAATAGATAAAGAATAGCCATCAATTTGAAAGAAAAATTGACAGATTTAACTACATGAGACAATTTGGAGTGCATACATGTGGGATGCGAGTCTCCAAGATACCCCCTACATTACATATCACATCTAGATTAGCTGTGGTCCACTTTGCACCTGACCTGAATGACTCATCACAAATCTCAATTTTCCGGCAGAAGAGAACCCATCCAATTAGGTAAATTACAAACAATATTTGGTGTAATTAAAAGTAGAAGCCAAAAAGACGTATGAATGACATCCTTGTTTACTAGACTAACCATTAGTGTGCTTTGCTTTTATAGATGGCAGACAATTTACATTTCGATTAAACAACATTGAGATTTTGGGCAAATGGGTTTTGTAATTGGGTCAAATCAAGCATCTTTCTTAATATTCAAGTCATTAAGAGATTTTTTAAAAATGGATTTAGTTTATGCAAACACTGTTTGCATTTATTTTTTTCTTTTTGGTCTAAGTGTTAAAAGTTTGTTGGAGGATGAATTTGGGCTTCGGCCTATTAGAGAATGAATATTGCTGAAAAGTTCTGTTATGAAAAATTAATTTTATTGAAAATACCTGTAGGATGACAAAAAATGCCTAGAGGGGGGTGAATAGGCCAATTTAATATTATAATCAATAAACAGAAAATAAACTTCAGTAGCAAGATTGATATGGCTTATCAATCTTGAAACATGTTGGGCATAAATTAAAAGAACACGCAGAGAATTATTTTACGTGGTAAAACCCCACCTCTAGGGAAAATTCACGAGACTCCTAAGTCCAACACAAATCCACTATAGAACAATGATTACAGGAAGTACTCACACACTTACATTCTAGATAATGTTTACCGACTTCTTCGTAACTCAACTTCTGTCACGGGATGATCTTCGACACTCCTTATATTGAACGCAATCCTGGTCACGATTGCTTCAAGCTCGCCGGAGTTCTTCCAACTCTCCTTATATTGAATCCGATACTGGTCACGATCGATTCAAGGTCACCCGAGAAAAACCGCCACAACGGTCTTTGTATCCTCAACCGTATGAGTCACAGAACATGCAAATGAATGCAATATGAATGATAAAAGTATTTGATAAATCACCAAGTAAACATGGAACACTTGATGATTTATCTCAAATAAAAACTCAGCTTTCCAAAGTTTATGGATTGAGAATATGATCGTGAAAGCTCTTCAAACAAAGAAGACAAAGGTCTTATTTTATAGAACCTTTTCTTCTCCAAGAATAAAAGTCCACGTCCAACACAAAATCAATTTCATTGAAGGCTAACCAAATAACCAAATATATGTTTCCTAGTATGTATAAAACTCACGTCTACTCCAGGAAGGATATTCATAATCACTTTATTAAGATCCCTAATATTCTTGAATTAATTCCAAGAATATCCCAACCCTTTAGACACAATGATCTGATTCAAAACGTGATTGCCAATTAAAGATACTTTCCAATACAAAGCAAGATTACCCTTGAGGCCCAAGGAAATACCAACGTGATCTTCAATCAAAATACTTGAAAGACATATAGGAAGGAAAGAAGATCAATTAGTTCCTAATCAACAGATTAATTTTCCAACATCAAACTAATTGATTTCCAATCAAAGAAGACTTTTAAAATTCAAAACTGGAAAGCAATTTATAAAATAAATTAATCTTTCTTAAAATAAAAAGTCTTCTTAATCAAAATGTTAATCAGATTGTGAGTTTGAAATAATGCTTGAAATACCACAATCAGGATGCATGATTGAATGAAGAATTTACCTTAGTGATCGTTGGTTGACATATAAGCCTTCAGAGCATATCTTGGAATTTGACAGCCACCATCACAACTAATTTACCATCTATACTCAGTCTAATTTGTCTCTAGGAAATGCCAATCACAAAATCAATACTAACAAATGTGCTTCAGATAAGCCTGAAAACAGAAGAAAGTGAAATGAAATTGGCTTAAACGTGTTTTACTGAATAAAATTTTGGGCTCAGGCCCAAACTGAAAAACAGCAAGAAGCGGACAGGTCAAGATTGGTTCGATTCTCCCAATAATTTTAAGTCAAAACTGGATCAAACCAGACCACGCCTAACCCTAATTACAAGGCCTCTAGTGTAGGAGAATGCACACAAGTGATGACGAGGAGGAATATAAAAAAAGAAAAGGTACTATACTTACGTACCAGCTTTGTCTTCCTCTGTTGGACAACAAGTAGGAGGATGAACGTGACAGGAGATGAAAAGTGATAACTTGATATGTAAGCATATATTTCATGAATCACATTTCATGAGCCAAGCATAAGCATGGCTTGCACAATTTTGCTTTTGACTGCTTTTTGGGTACAATTGGGCTAGCTAGCTTAGGACTTTAAACGTCGTCATTTTGAAGTTTCCTGTTACTTTGGACAACCAAGTACGATCAACTTGACTTGACAGGAGAACACAATGATAACTTGTTATTCCAGCATATTTCATGAGTCACATTTCATGAGTTGTACTTGTATATCGACAAGAGCATGCGCCTTACGATTTCGCTTTTGATTGCTTTTATTTTTATCTCTTTTTGTTTTTTGGTATACAAGGTTTTTATCGTGCTTGGAGTTGGAAGGAACAAAGCAATTAATGCCTTCCTTCTCAGAAAATATATAATAGTAAGTACGCACCTTTGGGAAAAAACTAGGATAAAAGAGCACAATCCAAGATTATCTTTTGTCCTGAGTTCTCTGCCGTTTTCCTTTTCTTTTCTTTTTTCTTTTTGTTGGGAGCAGATGCTTCTATAAAAAATATATATAAAAATTAGTTATTAATCAGAGTTAATTAATTGGACATAATTAAGCTCTACTCCATCAGCATAACGTAAGTAATAGCGAACGATATTCAAATTCATGCACCACTATAACTTAATACAGCATGAACATTTGCATATATTATATATATATATATACCTGCAATGTGATTTCATGATCCGAACTATATATCTATTTTTTAGAGCCTCCCTTAAAACATCATTCTTGCAAAAAAAACAAGTAAAATTGTAAATCTCTTACTAGTCACTTAACTCTAATGAATTATAAACGGATGAACACCGAGGTTTGAATAAAAACACTAAAATAATCATATGTACGTACCGTATGATGATTAAATGGTTAATCAATTTTTATCTTTAAAAGAAAACTTAATTATAAAAAAACACTATAAATGAATGTATATGTGTATATATAACAATTCTCTACAGTGACGTCACAAACGCTTTCTTTGCTATATATATATATATATATATATAAATATATATCACGTAATCATTAGACTAGCTAGTGCAAGAGGCCAGACATGGAGAGAGTGGAGGAAGTACTGGTGGATAGAGAGGAGGAAGTGGTGGATAGAGAGGGGGAAGTAGTGGATAGAGAGGAGGAAGTGGGCATTATCCCCGAAGATGCCACTTTATATGCATTGGCCTATGACCTGTTCGATAAAGCCATGAACGGCCAGTGGGAAAAAGTTGTGGAGGTCTATAGATCATCAGAGAGTGCTTATGATTTGCGTATCACCAAAATGGGGGACACTGCTATACATTTTGCTGTTTCGGATGAAGAAACAAAAGTTGTGCTGGATTTGCTGGAGATCATTGGAGACAATGCATTCAACATATTGAAGATAAAAAATAACAAAGGCAACACACCTCTGCATTTAGCTGCTGCACTTGGGGATGTGAAATTGTGTCATGCAATGGCCATCAAAGCCAAAACACTCGTGTCGCTTCGCAACGATCAGGACGAGACCCCTCTCTTCTTGGCAGCTCTTAATGGCAAGGAAGAGGCTTTTGGTTGCCTTCATTCTCATTGTGGACCAAATTGCTATTCATTTAGAGCAAGGAATGGTGATACCATTCTCCATGCAGCTATGTCCGGTGAATACTTCAGTAAGTGTGTGGCCAATGGCCATGCCCAGTGCACTGTACTGCTTAAATATATAATTAATTTTTAACTTAATCTCATATATTATTCATTATTAATTTATTATTTTTTTAAATGTGTAGGTTTGGCATTCCGGATAATTGAGCGGCACCCAAAACTTGCTAATTCTTTGAATCAGGGAAGTTTATCTCCCCTGCATATTCTAGCCAATACTCCATCAGCATTCAAAAGCAGTAGCCGCCTTACACTGTTGGATCGTCTCATATACCAATGTAAGAATTTCTCTATCGATTTTATTTTACACTTTCTGGGCTCAAAAGGCCATTGTGCTTTTAGATTTTACCAGAAATTTAAAGAACCTTGGTAAAATTAATTTACTTTTTTGTACTAGCTAGGTTATATCTTGCAACTGTACTTACTGTCAGTCCAAAGAAATTTTTACATTTCATTTATCAGGTTTGATTGTTGAAGAGCTAAAAGGGGGAAAGGAAGACGAAATTATTATTTGTCCCCTCGAGAAAAGAGGAAGAAATATCAGCAATACGGGTTCTGAATCTCATCAAGCATTAAGTGAGTGCTAGACTACTAGTCACTAATCCAATTTATATGTTGCTTTTTCATCACCGTACATATTTACTTACCACAAGTCTAATAGTTTCTCCATTTCCAGCTAAATCATGGGGAAATAACATGTGTTGTTCTCTTAGTCTAGCTACGAGAGAAAATAAAACCGAAGATGTCAGAGATGCAGAGAATCCCCAACAAAATAGCAGCTCAAACTCAATGCAAGGCAAGTTGAGTAATAGGACTTATGTTACAATTAGACCCCAAAGTAGGCAAGGGAACTAACCCTAGAGTAGAGAAATAAACCGACTAGTCGATTAGCTAGACTGATCGGTCACTCACACTGCCACAAATACCGATCGACCTGCCGGTTATCTAGTCCAACCGGTCACTCCACTGAATCTCATAATCTTGATGAGGGGTTGCCGGTCCTCCAAAAACTGATGACAGTCAGATGCCTGTACTGTAATGTACCAGACTTGAATCACATGCTTCCAAACTTTATATCCAAATTGAGAGCCAATTCACAACAAATATATAGCATCCTTCGAATTATCCCCTACTGCCACCAAGTGCATCTTGTAAGAGTCAATAATTCAATTCTAAGATATATATATATATATTATTAATACAATACGTTGATAAAATGTCATTGGGATGCTCATTATTTTAGCATTGTTTTCCTTCCTCTTTTTCCAACTGCAGGTACAAACCAACGAGAGGAACAGGGGAGAGAAAGTCATCCCAATTATATTTATGCATCATTTGTTAAAATTTTCTACTTAATCACGGAGGCTTTGCTAGAGATCTATCGTTTTCTGCGAGGACTTCTGGGTGAATCCATTTACACTTTCGTTTATATATATATATATATATATCTATTTATACCAATGCTTTCTCCCAATAAACTTGCCCACCACATATAAAATAAAAGGCATCGTTCTAATTGAAAGAAAATTAACGTAATAGAGAAAAATCAATTGGACATATACAGTTTGTTGGAACCCCCTGGGACGCTATAGAGTGCTTTTAATTGACAATGTCATTTGTGTTTCTAGGAATTTCGAGCATACAGAAAATCCACGAAGAGAAAAGGAAACATAAATGGGCTACTCAGGTCATGAATAAATTGCTTGACCGTACTTCTTCATACATGTATGCACAAAATCCCAAAGAAACTCGAGCAATAGATGAAGCAGAAATTAGACAAGTTCCTAAACCTACCGAATTAGAGGAGGAAAGTGGGTTTACGATCGTGAGTACAAATCCAAGTGGTACAAAGAGGAAGAAGGACGAAAACGTGGGAGATAAGAAAATGAAAAGGCAGCTGATGACACCAATATTAATTGCAGCAAAGATGGGAGTGAGCGAAATGGTGGAGAAAATCCTAAAAAAATTTCCAGTGGCTATTCACGATGTGGACTCAGAAAACAAGAATGTTGCGCTCCTGGCAATTGAGAACAGGCAATCCCATGTTCTCAAGTTACTGCTGAAGAAAAAGAAATCAATCGCAAGCTTGTTCCGTCAGGTGGACAACGAAGGCAACAATGCATTGCATCTTGCTGCTAAATATGGAAGTTATCGGCCATGGCATACTCCAGGTGCGGCACTGCAAATGCAGTGGGAACTCAAGTGGTATATGGTATGTACACTTATATATATAGGCTTTGATACTTAATCTTTAATTAATATCTTGTCAAACTCGGCGCAAACAACTAAGGTCATTGAACATGATCGATCTTTTAAGCGTACTGTATGTACGTAGTAAAAAGTTAATAGTAAATGTGGCTTTTTCCCTTCAAACTAATGTTTTCTTATAATTAACTACAACCCATTATTTTTCTATGAACAAAACCCAATTTATTATAAGTAAAACCTGGTGACTAGGAGCAAGTTACCTAATTAAGTTTAAAATCTGATTTATTGTGCTTTTCATATTCCAAAAGTACCCCTAATTAGAGTTTGCCCTATTATGTGGCTGTATTAAATGTTAGTTTCCTCAATTTATTGTGTTGATTTCTTTCCTCCTAAATTTAGAATTTACGCAAAGGACCCACTAGTGTAGTGGTTTGGAGTATTTACTCCCTAAGGCAAGGTCCTGGGTTCCAGTCCTACCATCCGTATAGTGTGTGTGATTTTAGTATGCTATCGCCCCTCTCAATAGGAAAGGTCTTCAAAAAAAAAAAAAAAAAGAATTTATTGCAACTTTGAGTACTCACACATTAATTGTTTTAAATTTCAAAATGTTTGGCACGCACAATCTCATTAGTATTAAACATTAGTGTCTATATATTAATACACACACAAATAGATATTTTTGGGTAATAAGTATTGCACACACACAAATATTCCTATGTGCCTTACACAAATAATAGGATAATATACCTAATACAAATTTATAAATTCTTCTAATTGTCTATCTAATAGGATAACGTAATAATGTACCTAATTTTTCTTAAGAATAATGTACCTACATTTTGCTTATAGATAATGTACCTAGATATGTAAATTTGTTTTGTAGGAAAAAATAGTGTACCTATATTTTTCTACAAGATAATGTACATAGATATGTTAATTTGTTTTGTGAGAAAAAAAATAATGTACCTATATTGTATATGAAAATTGTACAAATTTATAAATTCTTCGAATTGTCTATCTAATATGTAGATAAATTAGTGTACCTATTTTTTTTTAAACATAAGTATGTATCTATATACCTTTCTTGTATTAGATATGTAGGTAATTGCCTGTATCACCATAATTTTCCAATATACAATTACCTAATCAATATTCTTTTAGACAAGAAAAGATTAATTGTAATATTATCATTGTTTAATATTGTTATTACTTAGGTACGTAGTATATTTGTGTATGGTTTGTGTTACATTATTATTTATGTATTATCGTTGATTTATTTTTAACAAAACGTTTCAATATTAAATAGGTGCGCCAAATTAAAAAGAATTAAATATAAATGCTAAATATAAGGGATTTGACAAGTAAAGTAAATGGTGTGTAAATATTTTGTAATATTATGACAATTATTAACCTATATTCAAATTTGGGTTTTTGATCATTGTTTAAAAATAGATGAGTTAATGTCTAGGATATAACAAGTGCCTATCTCGTAACAATCCTAAAGTTAAATCTCTCTATGATGCTGCATGCAGGTTGTCAAAAAATCCATGCCACCTCGTTCATCTGTTCGCAACGAAAACGAGGAGATGCCACAGGAGATCTTCACAACTTCACACAAAGATCTTCGAAAAGAAGGCAGTGATTGGCTCGTCAAAACCTCCGAATCATGCTCTCTGTGGTTGCTGCGCTCATTGCAACAGTTGCCTTCGCAACATCAGCATCTGTACCGGGCGGACTCGATAAATACGGTGAACCGGTTTTCGAAGACAAGCCAGCATTCAATGCCTTCACCATCTCATCGTTGCTTGCTCTCTGCTTGTCAGTAACTGCCCTGGTCTTCTTTCTATCCATTATTACGTCTCGATACGAAGTAGATGATTTTTCCATCAGCTTGCCTCGGAAGCTTTTGCTGGGTTTAACATCACTCTTCGCATCTATAGCTTCTGTGTTAGTCTCATTCTGCACAGGGCATATGTTTCTCCTTAATCGACAACTGAGACACGTGGCATATCCATTATATGCAACAACTTGCATTCCGATTACAATATTCGCTCTTGCCCAACTGCCCCTCTACTATGATCTCATAAAGGGAATCTTCACGAAGGTTCCACAACAGACCTACATGGAGTAACAAGGACTCGATCATTTATTGGCTTATTGGCGCTACAAATAGTGGTTGTGTGGTGTGTGTGTGTGTGTTTTTTGTGTGGAAACAAGTATTGGTTTTAGTGTGTTGTTTGAAATTTGTTTCCAGAGTGGGGGTGAGGTTTATGTGTAAGAAGTGTTTCCTAATTAAAACCAAGTCATATAATGTACGTAAAACCCATTAATTCTAAATAAGCTTATTTGAAGGATATGTTTTACTTTTTCAAATAACTCATTTTATCCCTTTGAATTCAAGTTTGTTGTTCTACTTTGCCCTCTGCTATTAACTTCATCCAAAAGTCTGTTTAAATTGATAACGTAATAGGGGTATTTTAGTCCTTTTGCATACATATGTTCAAAATAACAAAATATCGTTTAAAAAAACAAAAAGCAAAATGCCTCCTTCTCCGACCCATCCGAGAGAAATTCTCATGCAACAAGTATAGCACTTTTTGTTATTCCCGATTAATAAAATAATGACGCTTGATCCACGTGTCATTGAAATAACAAAATTATGTTATCTCCGTTATAAGAAGAAAAAAAATCCACTCTCCCACCCCATTCCCGCCGCCACAACCTCAACTCCGACATTCAACCACCACCTCCCTCACCCAACCATCACCTTAGCCAGAGCCACCCACCCCTCCCCCTGCCTAGCAACCACTCACTGGGTTGTTTATATATAATTTGGGAGTTTCACTAAAATACCCAAAATGGGGGCTGAAATTATAAAAATACCCAACACTCAAAACACTTTATAAACATACCCAAAATCCATCATTACACACTCAAAACCCATTTATAAACATACCCAAAAAATATACAATTGTTGATTGTGGGGTTGATTTTGGGTATGTTTCTATGTTTAAATAGTGGTTGGGTATTTTTATAAATACATGTTTAGGATTGTGTATTTTTATAAATATCTAATATAATTTTCTATTTAAAAATATACACTGGGTTGTTTTAGGGTGGATGGTGTATTTTGGGGTTTTTCCCCATTTGCCCATATCTTTTTAATGGGAGCATTTTGCTCACAACTTTAACCATAGTGACCATTACTACCAGATCCTCAATGGCTTGACACGTCTATCATTGAGAATGGTGCAAAAATGCACCATTTTTTTAATAAACTGATACAAAATACCATAATTTTTCTTTTCGCAGAAAATAAAAGCGCGCCATTATAGGAAATTTACTGTTAGAGGAGATCATAACAAAATCATAACGTGCTTGAAATCAGTTCATCAGAGTAAATCCGAAGCTCCTACATATGCAGTAGTGACAAAATCATAACGTGTGATTCAACCGGATTAAGATGAGAGAAGTCGGTGGCAGAAGACGGCGCCGTATCGCCCTCGGGAACTGCCCGAAGCGGCCAAGCCTTTCCATTTCCTCAACGCCTTCACCTTCATCCCTTAACGGCACACAGACTCATTAAAGATAAAACCGTTCTCTCTCATTCCCCAAAATAAGGAAGAAAAGGAAAATTTCAGAGAGCAAAAATCGTTCACTCAACTCGGTATTGTCAAATTCGGTGAGTCAAAATAACTCTCCATAGCTTTCTGTTGCTTGTTACTCCAATTGTGTTCATGTTTGATTGATATTATTGTTTGTATCTCACTCTCTGTAGTCTATATTATATTATATTGTCTGTTGTCTGTTTGATTTTTTTCCTCTCTGTTTTTTAGGGTACTAAGAATTGTTTGAATTTTCTTGGTATGCTGTGTTGGGTTTCATATAACAATGGAAAGCACCGAAATTTGGAGTTTGATTGGGTCATTTGAATGGTGGTAGATTCAAGATCCAAACTTCTGATATCTTCTAATTCTTTGGTACATTATTGTTCATTGTATGCTAATTGATATTGGAAACCTACCAAAATGGAAATTTTTATTTTGATTTTCTATTGAATTAGTGTTCGGTGTTCGAGCAGAGGTTCAATTGTTTGGTTTGGTTAGCTGCATCAGTGATAAATGATTTTTCAGGAAAATGACATGCCAAATGATACATTCGTGGAGGTTTAACGAGCTAGTGGGTGCTTTTCTGGATCTTGCAATAGCCTATCTTTTACTTTGTGCTGCAGCTGTTGCCTTTTTTACCTCCAAATTTGTGAGTTTGTTTGGATTGTGTCTGCCATGCCCTTGTGATGGGTTTTTTGGGACCCCCAGGAAAAGTCACTGCTTTCAAAGGCAATTCGCAGATGCCCCATGTGAGAAAATCTCTGCAGTTCAATGGGCAGTGAAGAGCAAGTTCCCTTTTGATGTACTATGGTCTGAAGACTCACATATCAATTCTAAGTCTAAGTTCGTAAATGAGACATATTATGAGAATGGGCATTTTGAGTTTGAAGGTGAAGCGTCATGTAGCTCATTGTCAGAAAGGAGGTTGCTAGATATGGTTGGGAGTGATTCAGTTGCCAAGAATGAACAGAGTGTTGAGTTTGGTGTAGCAAACTTGGAAGCTGGGAAGGAACAACATTTTGAACTTAAGCCAAAGAAGGTTTCGGGTCGAAGGCCGAGACTTCGCCGCCGCCGCAGAGGGGGCTCTGTTGATTATGGAAAGCCAGTATCAGTTTCATCATATGACGTGTTCCACTCAGATGCAGGGGACATTTCTACATCTCCTTCCAGCATTAGTAAAATGGGGAATGAGGTTACTGAAGTTCTTGTCAATTCAGGAGGTGATAGTCATTTAATCTAAAGCTGACTATTGAGTCTTCATAATGCTGTTTTAGGTTTTCGGGTGCCAATTTCTTTCTCATAATGTACTTCTAAGGCATTGTTTAGAGCCAGTAAATTAATGCTGAATTGCCTGTGTAGACTTCATAAGTAGTACCTTTTAGAGAGATGACAAAGAGGGAAAACAGTTAGTAATTTTATTTTGTTACTAAAACAGTATAATCATATTTCGTTCCATGCTTTTCTTGATGCCCATGGCGGGAATAATGTGGTAGAATTGAACCTTATACCATTTTTGTTATGTTTTCAAACATTTGAAGAGATATTTGTTACATTTCTTTTTCAAAAACCAACATCTCTTACTTTTGTTTTCCAAAAAAGGAAACAGTATGAGACATTTGCTTCGTAGTAGGAAATTCATAAATATTGAATTGGATCTTAGTTCTAAACTATAGATTTACTCTGAGATATTACCTTTCGAGTTTGAGTTTTGAGGTGTTTTCCTAAAGCCAAATTTTACACATATTTGTGGAAACTATTTTGAAATGATATGTAAGATCTTGCAGACTCATATCATTGCTTTATTTCTGGACATATTATGCTAATATTGCTTCTTCTTTTCTGTGGATGCTTGTGTACTTTTAGATTGCACTGAAGCTCCTACATATATTAGTTCGCCGGATAGCGTTTCACGTCCTGAGTTTAAAGAATCTATTGATGAAACTAAACCGACAGGGAAGGATGGATCAGTTGTTGAAGATTCTGGGTGCAATGCAGGAGAGAAGCTAGGTTTTGACAGTAATGAGACAACTACAGCCAGAGTACTGGAACAGGCTCTTGAAGAAGAGCACGCTGCTCGTGCTGCTCTCTATCTTGAACTGGAGAAGGAGAGAAGTGCTGCTGCTACTGCTGCAGATGAGGCCATGGCCATGATATTGCGCCTGCAAGAGGAGAAGGCATCAATAGAAATGGAGGCAAGGCAATATCAAAGGATGATAGAGGAAAAATCTGCTTATGATGCTGAAGAAATGAACATTCTCAAAGAGATCTTAGTTAGGAGGGAGAGGGAAAAGCATTTCTTGGCGAAGGAAGTTGAAGAATTCAGGCAAATGTTTTTTGGAGAAGATCAAGTGGATTTTGACATGCATGATGTGGCTACTACACTAGCACAAAAGCCTGCACTGCATTCAAGTGAGGATCAGGTACCCATGCTGCAGTGGACGAGTGAATCCATCGCTGAGGAGCCAAAGCTGGAAATGAAACGCAGTTCTCCAGATTATGAGGTCCCATCAACTGAGATAAAAAATCTTACTCTTACTCTTGGAAACGAACTACCAATTCCAGACTTGGAGGGAGATGTTGACTCTTTGAAGCAGGTTGACATGCATTTGCATCCAAGCATTGACAGCCATCCACGTTTCTTAGATAGTACTGATGATATCAGTCACGAGTTTCAAGAAAAAGAAGTGGTGTCTATGGATGAGAAACCAGTTTCTCAAGGAAAATATGTCCAGAGACTAGAGGTATATCGACAACACAGCCAGTCACCTGATCCCCAGGGACTTGGTTTGCATAAAAATATTGTACCTCCCATTGAGCAGGAATTCAATTTAGCTGGTAGCACTAATATATGTGAAGGGTTGGCTTCAAAGACATCTGGGATTGGTACTGAAAATAGGACTTCTATTCCGTACAATAATGATAAGATAGACAAGCATGGGAACAACCAGGATGAGGGAAGCAAAGATCCACGTAGCACAGTGTTTAACACACAGGCTGGTGTTCTCGATGTTCACGTTATTGATGACAAGTCTCATCTGTGTAATGAAATGAGTGCTGAGAAAAGTGAACAGCTACCAGCGAATGCTACCTTAGACATTTCTGGAAAACGCGATATTCCAACTACAACTGGGTTGAAAACTCAGCGTAAAATCCAGAGAGTTAGTTCAGACACGGCTAGTGTATTGCTAACAATGGGTTGCCCTCGAGGCAGATCTTTACCTTCTGATATGCGGAGAAATTCCATGTCTGCAATTGATTATGAAAGATTTAAAATTGATAATGAAGTCGAGCGGCTTAGAGAAAGGTTAAGGATTGTGCAAGAGGGAAGAGAGAAGCTCAACTTCTCAGTGGGGCACAGAGAAAGGGAAAGAATTCAGCTGCAACTTTTGGAAGATATAGCAAGCCAGCTTCGAGAGATTCGGCAGTTAACTGAGCCTGGAAAGGCCGAGTGCCAGGCTGGAATGCTGCCTCCACTATCTAAGGTGAATTGTCAGAATTTGCATTCTTTTCTCTCTGAATTGACTATATTGGTACCAATAAATATGCGGCATACATTATTATTTACTATTTTGTTTTGTTTACCCTTGTTTCTTCTGTTAACTATTATCTAGTAATATCTTAAATGATATTCGTCTGTGGCATACTTAGCCAGCTGGCTGCATTTATGTTGCTGGCTTTTTTCCAGTTGCTAGGATTGTAAATTGTAATTAGCTCTTCTGGTGTAGCATTGTAGGTCTTGCTTATAAGTGCTTTGTTGCAAATTAAAATATTACAAAGGAGTGGTTTGATGATAGATGATGAGAGGCTGGAGAAAAAAGTGTAGCTGCGTAGGTGTTGCTTAATATTGCTTTTTGCTGAAAATTAGAATGAGGCAAGGGTATGGTTTGATGGTAGCATGGATAAATAATGAGAGTCTGGAGAAAGAATGGGTCATTGAAGAGTTTTTGTGGACCTTCATGTCATAATATTTTTTTCTTTTTGTGTGTGTTTGTGTGCACATATGTGAAGAGTTGATCCTTATCATATCATAAGATTACATTGATTTTAGTGATCGCCATTTTACCGTCTCTTCTCCATGAATGGCTGTTGCTGACTGCTGAAACCTAAATTTTCAGGTTATGTCCAAGAAAAGACGATGGCGAACTTTACCTCTACAAGTGCATAGAAGTACTTAAAAGGGCAGGAGCTGTACTCTCATACAAGTAACAGAGCTGGGAAGCTGGTAATGTTGATGGGAAGCTGGTTATGTTGATTTTCAGACATTGCAGGGAAGCGCTTTCAGCTTAGCAACACTCCTACCTAAATGTTTCTTCTGGCTGGTTACCTAGTCTCAGCCTTTTCAGTTACCTAGTTTTCACTTGACGCATAAATAGAGAACATCCAATAAGTAATGCAAGATCCTTTTTCATGGGAGTCTGTAACAAACAGGAGGTGGCTGGATGATGGTGATTAAAGAATATATTAGTTTCTTCTTGATGGTATAAGATTATGATTTTGGCCATGTTAAAGCACTGTAGGTTCCACTTGAAAAGCAATATTCCATCATAATAGTTCCCTTTATTTTGGGTTTTGTCAGCTGGGTGGTAGCTTTTTTTATAAACGGAAGTGTCCCATGACTAGGGTTTTTTCTCCTCCAAAACAACAAAGGCAAAGGCTGCCCCAAGTGTCGAAGCATCAGTTTTGGTTTGTGTTGGGATTTATAATTTGATGCAGAAAACCCTGCTTTTCGTTTTTATCAGGAGACGAGAAACAAGGAACCCGTTCGACTTTTTTTATTTTTCGCTTTTCAGATAGATACTATTTATTTATTTGCCTTCTGCTTTTAAGTTTATTATTGTGTAACTGATTGTTTGTTTAACAGCTTTTGCTGCAATGTATACTGTTGGAAACCTCCCGGGCCCAGTCCCCACACCACACGATAAACAAAACTTTATAATCTCTAATCTATTGACATCACGAAATTCGTTCAGCAAAAGGCTTTCTTAGGAAACTAACTTGGCCAAGTGATGAATTGATATAGACATATCATGATTTTTTTTTAATGATAATTGAGGAGGAAGAATCGAACACATAACCTTGATGGAGAAGAATACTGTCTTAACTATCGGATGGAACAATATATTGCTTTAATCACTTGAGTTGCAAGCAAGATATCGGATGGAGCAGTATAAACTTTAAAGTATACTGAGTTCTAATAAAGTGAAACTGTGGCATTATATTTGGTAAACATTATTTGATAAAGTTGATGAGCCTTGTGACGGTCTTAGAAATTGCATTTAATAGGAAGAGACGAACAAGGCTCCAATTACCTGAAACAGAGGAGTGCAAATTTCATCCAACAAGCATTCCATTATAAAAAAGGAAAATGCTTCATATCCTTACTTTTTCTCCCTACTTTTATATCCCAACCTATTTGGCATCTGTTAAGCATATATTATCTCATTGCATTGAAAAACATGGGGGTGGTGTAAAACTGTAGAACTCAATGAGAGCAAGGATGCCAATGTCCACCGATAGCCCGACATTTCGGTTGACAATATGTCCGACAAATCCACAGAATAAATCAATCTTGATTTGTGAAGGTCGCAAGTGTGGCATCTTCCTCGAAGAAAAAAAACACCCTCGAATGAAAATCGACTATCTTTGGCAACTCATGGGAACATATAACTGAACCGTTGAACAAAGTAAATACAAATTTCTGCACCACTTACCATGAAACAAGTAACGAAATTTAGAAAGCATACTAACTTAAGCTAATACAAGGGAAATTTATAAGTTAAATCTAGAAAACTATACTCGAAGCAAAAGCTTTGCTTTGATAGAAATAAAGAGTCAGTCCTACTTGGTCAAAAGGAATTTGAGCTGTCTTCATTAGGTATCGATTCTTTCTGTCTAGGTTAGATTACTACCTAAGCTTTCTTCTTTTTCACCACCTCATTCTCATGCTTCCTCAGATGCATATTCTCATCAGAAAACATCTCCATGTCCACAATGCTAGGCACCGACTCCAGCTCCAGCTCCTGCAGATGCCTCTACATCCAGATCCTTCTTTTTGCAGCTATATCATCATCAGAATCACTTATCTGTTTTGCTAGAATTACTCTCATTGCTCTCATCTGGTGTTTGTGGAGAGTCTCTCGGCTCGGTTTCTTCGATCTTTGCATCTGATTCAACCATGCTTGTATTGGCTTCAGGAAACCGCTGTTGTAGTGGCACTGCATCACTAATGACTTGACCAGCTTTCAACCTCTCCCGGTAATCCTCCATTTCTATTCGATATCGCTCCTTGTCTTTAACGGCTTTCTCCTGATACACCTATAGATTGCAAAAGTGTCAGTGCCTGTTGAAACTGTTTGGACATGATATTGTATGAGTTGAACTCTTATAATAAAATTATTGGTCCTTACTGATTTTTCAGACTCCTTCAATTTATTCCAGAGTTCACCAATCATTCTACTTATCTCTCTATCCTTCCCAGGATGAAGTGGCTTCAGCCTTGCATGCTGTTCTGCAAAGAAAAAGTTATATCCGCTTCTGTTGGGTTTTGGATGAGCAGGATCCCTCCTTTTAATCTCAGATTTCTTCCTTCGGCGACGACGGTGGACACCAGGAATAATAGCTGAGGCACTCTCATTTCTGTTAACCAACATGCTATAATTTTGTGGGACTTGTGGAACTCCACGTACTGGGTTCATTGGAGCCTGATAAAGCACACCCCTTAGCTTCGTTGAGCCTTTGATGACGGTAACAAGATATCCATTTTCAAATTTCCCATCAATAACCCCTGTCACAGTATCTTCTGATGATGCTGTTGTCCTGGCTGCAACAGGAAATGTTACAGAACTATAAGTTATACATCGTTAGCATTTACCCACAGAAAATACATGAATCAACCAAAAATCAATCTTATTACAATTGAAGTGCCACAAGAATTATAGTTCTGTTTTCATTCTCAGACCATCTCAACAAGAAAAAAGAACTAATGGATATAATAAACTCAACAGAAATTTCAGAAACAGTTCCCTTGGGAAGAAAGTTCCTTGCAGTACTGAAATGAAACAAAATCATAACACATCCAGTTTCCTACCAGTTCTGAAGTAAGTCAAAAGCATTCTCCTACAGAGTCCATATAACTGAAGTGATTTCTGGTTTAAAGTATCCAAAGTTCATTCTCTACTAAGTAAATTAGAAAGAGCAATATGCAACAAAATCATTTCTTTCAATACCATATAAGTCTGGGTAGACTGAAGACTTTGTTCATACTGAGTTTATGCATAATGGTTTAACAACTGCTAGAACAAAATGTGAAATGGAAAATATAAAAACAATCCTCTAAACCAAAAATTGCTCCAAAGAAAGGTTTCTTCAAAAAAATTAGAGGGGGAGGGGAAAATAATAAGGAGAAGCACCAAATCAGCAAGAATTTCAAAGGTGGTACTAAACAAGCCTCTACAACCCCCCACCCCAATTTGTTTTCCCAAAAAAATAAGAGAAACTAAGCTTGAAAGAAGAAAATGAAGGAACCTCCAGGTAATTCTGAGTTTATCTGTGTTGGCTGATGCATAGTAGCATGAGCTTCAGCTGCTTTTCGTTTAGTTCCTCCCCTTGCAGCTGGAACGGCTGTCATTGAAGGGCTGTGAGAATTATCTGCCAAAAAAATTGTTGCGTTATGAAAATGCACTGTTCCAAAGAACTTATTCAAATGAAAGCAACATGTTCAATGGGCACACCAGAAGAGAGAGGATTCCATGCTTGAGCTTTAAAATAGTAAATTTGTTCATAGTGGAGAAGCAATGAATTATAATATTTCCGCAGCACAAAAGAAGCATTTGTAGCTGTGGATGGAAAGTTGAAAACAGCGGTAACTTCCTTCCATCTTCTATCTCTAATAATCTGCAAACTCCATTGGACTAGAAAATCAGTGAACTATGTAGTACTCCTCTTTGGAGAACAAGAGGAACAACTGTTACATGTAATTAGGCACCCCTATCCAACTTTTAAGAAAAGACTAGTCATAAATGTAAAAGTTAACAGTTCTAACTTCCATATACAGCCTCAAACTGTCACATGATGAAGCCACCAGGTATCAGAAAAGTAAGTAAATATGAGAAACACAGACCAACATGAAACTTTTGACAGTCTAAACACACATTAGGATTTTCACAAGGATTGAAGCACAAATTCTACATGTGTGCCTAGGTGTGTGTGTGTGTGTGTTTGTGTAAAGAGAATGCTACAGGCTTCCTCTATATGAGCACACTTCGACGGATTGATTACTCATACCATACCCAGAATCAGAATCAGATAGAAACAGAGGCCAACACACACACACACACACACATGTATGCAGATAAACATATAATAAAAGCAATTATTACACAACTCTTAAATCCAGCATGAATATTTTGCACACCATTTAACATTATAAGATTAATTTATTTTTTTGGTCGAAAGTTATAAGATTAATTTATAAGCAAACTAATTGAAAAGGAAAGCACGCGCAAGTTCGAATAAGCACATAACCTTTAACTTTCAATGTAATGTATGTAAGAAGGTTTGATGTGACTATTTAAATATAGAATTTCTTACCTTCTCAATACCCCCACGGGAAGTTACCTCCACAAAGAGTTGATGCAAATCTAGCTCTTTTCCTCCTATAATAGGGATCCTACAATTACAACAGAGACAACGTCAACAGCAGGACAGAAACTCCAGAATTATAAAACAGATAGAGGACAAAAGAGAAAACACATGCCCATAAAAGACACTCCACAATGTGCGACAAAAGCACAAGCTACTTCTACCTTGCAGGCATGCTACCTTGCCTAACAATATTATAACACGAGAGGTGGTTTTAGTCAAAAAGTTTATTGAGACGGTACCTATAAATCTACATAACAAAGACATAGCTCTAATATTTGTCATGCAAACAACACCTCCCCAGTCCAATGCAAGTCAGCCTTGCCTTAAAACTATAAATTAAATTTGGAGGTCGTCAACTATATTGGGGAGATATGCTATTGGACACTACTGATCTACATCTACTCCTCCATGACACCACATCAAAGCATTCCGTCTGAAATTGTCAATTTCATGAAAGAGCAGTGAGTAGACTCCAGAATTTAAAGATGCTAAAAAGGCAGCCAATGCTTTTCAATGCTGAAACTGATATGATGGTTGCCAACAATAAATAAGTAAATTACTTTTTAACCATTATATCATAAACTTGCCAAAGAGCTTGAAGTGTCTAGTGGGATGGAAATGTATTCTGGACCATATTCATACAGTCATCCTAACATTGTGCTCATGCACACGATCCATCAACCCTCAACTAACCCAATGGTTTACAAGATATGTACCGGGAACATAAAATATCGTTGAGAAATCCCAAGCTCTTCAAGAATTTCATATGAAGATTTGGATCTCATCCAATTCAAGTAAAGCTCTTGATAATCTACCTTTATAAAGTTCTTGATGATCTGTACACCTGCTATCTAAAGTTCACCTTCCTAGAATTTAAACAAATCCTACATAACCAACCCGCAACGAAAAACAAAATTGGTGTAGATGTGTGCCACATCGGCATTCCTATACCACATGATTAGGCATCAAATAGGCAATAACATCAAGGCTGAGTTATTTCAAGGAATCATGAAAAGGAAAATACTGACTTAAATAATTGTCACAGAAATATACATAAAGAAAAATCCTCAAAAACAAAGGTACCAGATATAGGAGTTGGATAAAGTTCCTTTTCAGTGAGCAGTTGGGAAAACTTTTCTTTAACTTTTCAAGTTTGCAAGATGGAAGCATGCTCACCTTACCGAAAAATGCCATGTACCTATTAAGTAAAAGTGTGGTCTTTGTGCTCTGTTCAGCACAATTTAACAGAAAATTTTGTTCGACAGAAAAGAAAAATATGTAAAAACCCACCAAAAATAGATATCTCAGAAAAATCCAATTACTTAATCAAAAGAGATTTTGGGAAAAGGTGAGAACTTGATTGGCATATCATGGAACTGGAAATGATGACTACGCACGAGTAACACACCATAAATCAAACATGCAGACCCAAAACAATGGATGCAAAATCCTTAGTTCATGATTCTTGCCTTCAATAGCAAATTTTTTTAACGTTACAGGTTAATTGGTACTAGCAAAAAGCTCAGAAGTTGAAGGTAGAGGATGAAAAGATAAAGCTTACATGAACTTGGTTCCCATTGAAGCATGGAGCTTTTCCAAAGTAGCCATGAACAGCTTAGGATTGGCTACAACTTCCTCGTGTTTAGCAAGAGGTGCTGGGTATGGAAGATAGAGAGAGGATGTGTCTTTCATGAGCAGTGGGCTCTTGCTGGCACAAGATGTGGATGCCATTGCCAAAACCGTCACACCACATCCAAGTCTCCCCTGCCCTTTTCTGTTCAAACATTAACCAGACCACTCCCTACTTGTTCTTCACTGCATAAAACCATAAATACAAGTGAATAAAACAAAAGGCTTTACTTAAAAAAATGATATGAGAAAAAGAGTTGAAAATCAACCAACGAGCAACAGTTGTAGGTGAAAACTAACTGCATGCAAAATGCAGACAGGAACTCATGAAACACATCAAGAATATTGCCAAAGACACAATCCGAACAGATGAGTAAAAAGCCAAAAAAGTGCAGAGGAAGAAGACAAAACTTAAAGGATAAGTGAAACATAAATATTTGTTGAAAAGAAAGAACAAAAAGAGAAACCCCAAAAAGTTTTAAAAATCCCACCATGCAGATTGCAGCAGAGAGAAACTGAAATAACAATGAAGACCGCCTTGACGATAACTCTGAGCCGATGAAATGACTCCCAGTAACAAGGGAGAGATTCAAAGCCCAAGATAAGCAAAAGGTTGAGCATAGCTGTCACAGCCATAAATTCCATCAGAGTACCGAGGATGTAACAGCAAGAACCCATCAAAATCTCGAGAATAAAAGCTTCAGGCCTTTGAAGCACACAGAGGCTAAAAGCAGAAAATCATTTAGGCTATGGCAATAAAGACTCAGATGATACAAAAGTCTCTCTTTCTCGCTCTCTCTCTCTCTCTGAAACCAGACTGACAAGCCTATTATAAGCCTATATTGCCTTGCCTGACATTCCAAAGATATCACATATCTAATAAGTAGTACAAAATTGGGTATCTGCATTTACAATGCCCAATGCTTTTTCCATCTCCTTTCTGCAAATTTCTGACGCTCATCTCAAGAAAAACGAAAGATTTAGAAGATACCCAATACCAATACCATGTTGGGTTTGAGGCTGAGAGTGCCCAGTGTGCCCATCAATCAAAATGAGCACCCCTTTGAAACAAGGACCCAAAACTCCACCTTTGCCAATGAACACCCCCCTACCCTTTGAAATTTCAAATCAGGAGCTGTGTCCTTCCACTTTCATGGAGGCCAAAGTAAGATAATGTAAAACTAAGAATTACCCTCAGTAGAATACAAAACTATTCATTATTTTATTTGTCTATTGTATTCTATGTGTTTCTATGATTTATAATCCTTTGGATTAATGAGGAATAGAATACTATATGTTTGAGGAATATACAATGCATATTGCATAAAACCCAGATGAAGAAATGACAGACATAACATAAACCAGTCATTCACATAAATAAGTAAAAATATATAATAATAAAAACTTACCAACAGTGAGAGAGAGAGACAGAGAGAGGGAGAATTTGAGCATGCAAAATGAAATGACATTAAGGAAGAAAGCTTATTTGGGTATTATAACCAAAGGGAGGATATTATTTTTGTTCTTTTTCGAACTCTTCTCTTCTTTTTCTGTTTTTTTTGGTATTTTCTTTTATTTGAGTGGTGACAATTTCAGAATGCTCTTCGTTTTTTTGTTGGTAAATTCAGAATGCTCAAAAAGAAAAGAAAAAAAAAGAAACCAACCCTAATAAAACATACAATTTTGTTTCAAGTGACAAATATATCCCCTATCTAGTTGTGATGCATGCCATATGTTTTGAAGGATAGTTTTGGTATTATGCAGCAATTAATTCAATGAACCGTATGAAAAAAGAAAAAAGGAAAACAATGGGATGTGATTAATTAAGAAATAAAATATGGAATTAAGGTAAAGAAATAATAATGAAAGTGGGTGAAAGTGAAAGGTGTCGTGAGATTAGCAAAACGTGCCCTATTGACTTTCCGGTTGAAACGGCACAATCTCTATCTTTTTTATGTATGTAAAAGTAAAACAAAAAATTACAAGGATAAGAAAGAAAGAAACCAAAAATAAGGGGTGGGGGTGAGAGACATGGGTGCCGTAACAGCAGCTTCTTTGGCAATTAATATGGCATTTAAATCACCTTAGAATTTTTTCCACCCTTCCCTTTATTTTCTTTATTATATACACACCTTAATTTAGCATGTTTAATGCCCATTTTAATTATTATCACCAACCAAACCTTCAAGTTTTAAATGTTGAAGGGGATATTTAAGATTGTGTGTGGTTAATATAAATATAGGATCTGCATGATTTCTTTAGGGTGGCCAAAAATGGTAGGGCACTTTAATATGGTACTATTTCTGGTAATCGGATTCAGACTTTTTCAATTTATTTAGAATGGTTAAGATATATGTGGTTATTTTTGGCACTTGGTTGGTAGAGTTTGGTATAACTTCTTAAGTTTTGTGAAGCTTTTTATGTACAAAAGTGAATACACAAACAAACAAACAATGCACTCTTAGGGCCAGTTTGGCATTCCTGTGCCTGTGAAAATAATCGCTGTTAGATTTGCTGTGAGTGAAATCAGCTGTAAGATAAAGGGTTTGGCGTTTGGTAAAATTTTTATTAAAAGTGTTGTTGATATTGATTTCAACAAAATTAGAAAATAATTGTTGCATAATCATTAAACCCAACGCCTCTTCGAAATTGATTTCTGCATAATCAAAAAATGACAGCACCTCATTAGCTGCTTTCCATTATAGCTTTCTCTCACATCAATTTTTAACAATAAGTGATTTTCTCACAGTTTACCAAACATGTTGGGCTTCCCAAATTTTTTTAAAAATCACTTATCACCCCAAATAAGTAATGCCAAACAGGCACTTACTTTAGCATTACGTTGAGGTTGAAAACTATGAATTGTATGTTAATGGGTACGGGAAGAAAGGGAATGATTTCCATTCATGACTTCCTCTGCATTTACTTGCAATTAGGAATGAAAAAATATGTGTGTCCCACCTCAAAATTCGTAATTAAATCCCCTCAAAACTAAGAATCATATCAACTAGAGAGGGGTAGTTGATCTGTTTCTCATTCCTTTTTTCCTTACTACCTTCCAAAAATACCCTTACCACTTTAAGATAATTACAAAACACCCCAACTCTAGAAAAATATAAACTCACGCCACTTTAATATTATCAAGATTATGCTTAGGTTATTATTATTTCATTTTATTCAAATATTATTTGAAATTGGTTAGTTTAGCACCATAATATGGAGGAACATTGACATAAAACGAAAACTATTGGCACTTGTTATGTTATTCCATCCCATAAAATGAAGAACCAAACTTTGAAGCCTTTTTTTGTCTTTAAAAAATTTATTGGTTGTTTATTAATCACCGTTAAAAAGAGCAAAAATTTTCCATTTTCACCTTGGTTGCTAGCCTCTACTTGTCTTGTTATGCTTCTTATCACTATGTCATATATATTTTTTCTTTCTATTATATTCCTTATAAAAAATTATTATATACTAATTTTTTTCATCACTTGTTATATAGTATCTTATATTATTCAATTAATTTTTTTACAAGTTATTTAGGTGAAAATATATATGTAGGGTATTTTAGTAATCAAATTAGTTTAGGTTATGATTCATGAGAATTAGTAAACAATAACAAGGGGAATCAACTCCATTCCTATGCTGATTCTATATGATTAGTAAACAACTTAATGAGAATGATTATTCCCATTCCGATTCATTACTTCCCCAATTCCTTACTTCCTCCATTCTTGATAAGTAAACGGCCCCTAAGGTTGTAATTTGATTATATTCTTGTTTTGTTTTGTTTTGTTTTTTTACCTTCTTCTTAGTTGATTTTTCTTTATGAACATTTTGATTAAAAAAAATTTTCAAATTTTGACAGGATAAGATTTCATCTCATATTTGAACCAAGTAAAGTATGTTTATCTTTTATATCACACCAATCATTGGATCAAATTGTCTTATCCCAATCTCATATATTTATTATATCTTTAAATACAAAATTTGAAGAAGAACAACAAACTAGAACAATACTTGGTTAAACTGACTACCAAACATGAAAGAATGTTATTACATATTATCTATGACCGTTTGGGACGATGGGCACAATCGAAGAACTGGATGCCAGATTTGTCATAATGTCATTTTATGCATCTTTGAACCATGCCTTTATAGCTGAAGTTGCAAATGTGGAAGTGTTTACCATATCATAACCTCAACATCTTTTTCATGCTCAGAACTTTGTATTGTGAGACAACATTGCTTTAGCAAGAACAAGAGGGGTGTGGAACGTGGGAGGCCAGGTTTCAGGCCCATTATGATATATTAGGACTCTCAAATCATAGAGCCCCTTTTCAGGCCCATTATGCATAGTGGCCCATTAGGACTCTCAAATCATATTCATTATTTGTTGATTTGTAAAGTATGGGATGAACTTGCAAGTTGTACGCTTACACATTAAGTAACAAAAGAAACAAAACATATTGAATAAATATTGTATCCAATAACGACACTTGCTAAATGGAGAAATACCAAGGACATTATGGAAATTTAATACTATCTTCTTTAGAACAAAATTAGGGCTCTTAAAGGATTTGTATCTCGTCCTAGGTTTGATTCCCTTCTTTTCAATATTGCTTGTATTATTTTTTTTTTGTGTGCAAAGAACTCACTAGTGTGGTATGAAACAATTTCTCCTCAGTAAATGTTAAAATCATAATATTCGTGTAGTGTATATGAGTTTAATATGCTATTGCCCATTTCAATAAAAAAAAGTCTTCAAAATAAATAAAAAATTTATATATCAAGTGGTTAATAATAACAAATAGCCTATTTACTCGAAGAACTTTGTTCAAATTCCTCGTATTATGTGAAAAAAATAATAATTCCTAAAATTATTAACCACATGAAAGAAACATAATTTTGGCTGCACGGTAGCTCCTTTCTTTTGATTTTGAGATTTAAATGGCTCGTTTTATTGGAAAAGCCCAACAACGTCGCCACTCCAAATTTGGGGCGAACTTCATCAAAGCATTGCCTTTCGAAATTCACCAGTCTTCTTCTCTTCAACAACAATATTACCTGCCTCTATGGCTCTGCGTTACTTCTTCGGCGGAGTAACCCACACCGCTGTCAACCATTCTCACCTCATGCTCAAGCCCTATATTGGCTTCTGTGCTCTATTAAATCATAATGCTTTGATCCCCATTTCTTCTTATTCTTATTCTTCAGCGTTTGTATTTCTCCATGGCTCTCCTTCATTTTCTTCTGCAAACCCAATTTCTGGTTCACAAAGTTGTACAACATCATCCCCATGTGGTGGCACTTGCATTTACATGGGTGCCCACGAGGATGATTGGATCATCAGACTCGCCAAGTTTGCAGTAGAACAGCACAATTTCAAAGAGGTCTTTTTCCTTTTCCTGTTTTAAATTCTCCATCTTTACGCCAATTTTCTGTCTTTTGTTCCAAACCCAGTTCATAAAATATCATAAACTCCGGCAAATTAAATTTTATACGAAATCCGTTTTGGTTTCTTTATAGGGTGTGTACCTTTTGTGGAGAAGATTGTATCCAACGCATCTTTATGGGATGTTAGGAACGTTTCAGTGAAAAGTTACTCTTTGGTACTAAATGTGAATTTTGGTGTATGTTTGTTAATTTTGTCAATCTCATTTCCTTTGTTCTGCTAGCATTCTATGGTTTATGTGTGTTTGGCCCCAAAGATGTAGTTTTTGAGATTCTTATGGTTTCCCTCTCTTTCTTCTGCTACTTCTACTTAATTTTGTTTATAATGTCAATGTTTCTTTTTTGTGTTTGTGTAGAGTAAGAATCTTCAATATGTGAGGGTGTTGGGGGCAAGCCACACTATGGTTTCTAGCATATTGTACCATATTACACTGGAGACAGTTGATGCTACTAAGCCTAAGATTTACCATGCAGTTGTTTGGTTACAAATATTAAAGAACTTCATGGAGTTGCTTGCGTGGAAGCCTGTTAATGACCGCTTGTCGGTTCTTGGTGTTAAGTCCGGTGAGTACAGTCCAAAGATTTCTTTCCAGATATTTTACCTTATATCTCAAGTTTGTGACTTTTTTTCGCTTGATTTAGGATTCTTGTGCTTTTCTCAATTTGCCAAAAGACTGCATCTGCATGTTTCCTGAGAAATTGTTCGAAAAGAAAACAATCCAAGTTGTTAATTACTATAAATGTTTTACCTCCAAATCTGAAGTGCACAGGACAAATGCAAATGCCCCCTCGCATCTTTCCCTTCTTCATTTACTTAAGCTGAACTTTTGAAGGCATTCATTTTCAAGATGTTTCTTTGGTATTCTGTCTGAAGTAAAGAGAGAAGAGATGAGAAGAAATGAACACATGATGTTTTGCTTCATGAAGGCAACCAATTGAACTAGCCATCCAGAGAGGCAAGTATTGCATGCCCTAGGAATCTACAGTATCAGCCCAATGGTAGGCATCACACAGGCCTAGTCAACATAGCTAGCATGTAAGATCACCCTAAGCATAAGAGCTGACGTGCTTTTCCGTTAGTCTTTGCTTATTTTCGAGGTTGTCGAGAGGGAACTTAGATACTGAACATTTATGACACTACTGATTGATAGTTTAACCACCCATAGAGAGACTTATGTAATTCTACATCTTGGGTAGGAGAAAAACTCAACATCCTTTAGTTACTACCATGCTTCCCCTTGAAAGTTTATCTGATCTAGGATTTTTACAGCTTCAATTTTTTAAACTTCTGCTTACTAATGCAATGTAGGGATCCATGGAACAACCAACAACCATGACCCTGTACTCGTGTCTTCACATAGGTAAACTTGTTTAAAAGTCGTCCCTTGCAAGCCAATTTGTTTTCCTTTGTTGAAACTATCCAGTCACAGTTTATCAATCATACTACCCGCACAATTACTTTAGCCACTCAAACCATATAATGCATAGGACTACAACAACCTTAAAGTAAATCCCTGAGTCTTGTCAGGTTCTATTTGGAAACTTGATATTCTAAAACAGCTTAATAGTGGTTGATGTTGCCTCTAGTCTAGAAAATCCTATTGTTAAGTTTTAAATCAACGTTTATGCTTTTGTCATTCTGGAGCTGTACTTTTCTCTGGCTTTTGTAGTTCTCAGTGTAGATAGCTTTAGTAGCGTCTTCGTAAAGGAATAGTGTTATTTGTCCTGCTTGTATGTATTTTCACAGCATTTCTGTCGATGTGAAACATAGAACAGTTATTATAGTGGCAGCAATGAATATTTGAATAATTATTCTGAAGGTTATTTTAGTGGCAGCATTAAATGTTACTAGTAACACCCTTGAGGTATAAACGTATTACATGCATCCATTTGTAAATACTTGTATAAAGGATTTTATAGATGACATGTCTATGAGTAATGCTAGAGGGGTCAGAGTTTTTATCCACATCAATTGATCAAATGCTCGGGCAGTTGATGTGTTAATTAACAATTGGACTTAGTTGCAATGTACTAAGTACATATGAACTGCCACATCACGTGGTTAGATAATTGGGTCTCTGTAGTATTTTTCTTTGTTTATTGTCTAATTACTTGTTTGGGCCAGTCATTGAAAGTGGCGAACATTCATACTTGAAAGTATCAGTATCAACACATCTGTTAATCGATATTGGCTGTTCGCGGATCCCTTCTCTGACAGATGTGTGACTGAATAAGAAAAATGGAACAGCTGAATTTTTTTTTTACATTGTTGTATAGTTTGTAGTTAATTACGGTAGTGAAAGAGTTTCATTCTCTGAATGCCGCAAAAGTACATTTGATGAGTGTAGCATTGTCATTGTACCTCCAGAGGACAGATTTTCGTGCATACCCTAAGAAGCAAAGAGACATTAACCTGACAGTACATGCCTTGAAACTCCATGGGTAATGAAAGTAATAAATTTGACACTAGACCCTGAGCTTTGAGATCCATGCTTGTATGCTTAGGGATCACATGAAAAGCTTAGTGATGCAGAGTAATTGCCATCTTTGACTTATAATCTGTATTACAAGTTGAGAGTGTTGGTCATGCAATAGGCAATTGAATTCTTTGGTCTTTATGCCCCAGTTTCAAAGTTTTTTGCTTGCTGGCTTATATATGTTTTTCTTTATGTAATTAGGTTTCGGTTTCACAGGGACTGTTTTGGATGTCTTATTTGTTTTACGCAGGTGATTTGAAATTGCACGAAGCTGTTATGTTTTATATGAATGATGTACAGCGAGATCGCTTCCTAAACTGAATGTACAAAGCCTACCTATCTAACTTCCAAATTTGGATACGCCCAGCACATTGCATCAGTCACTCACATACAGTTATGTGAGGCCTACTTTTGTACGGTGAGCCACACGTGCTTGTATAAGTGTCCAATGCCACAAATAGTACTTGTTTTTGGTCGGAACAAATATTCCTCCTAACCTTCGACCAAAAAAAACATTCCTCCTAACCTTTGAAATTCGCCTTTTCAACCTTAAACAATGTATAGTGAATAGTGAATTTTGGATCTGTTAATTATATAATCTCCAGTAATGTTTATTTTTCCTTTTCTATCTATTTATTAAGGGAAGAGAAGATAGAAGATGGAGCATATGTTCATCTCACTTGGTGAATGATCACCAGCTGGTTAATGATTTATTTTGTACATCTATGCAGGGTGATTTTCTGTTGAGTGTGGCCTGGATCTTTGTTTTTGGATTATTTTGCTGCTTGAAATATGGGAAATCTAAAACGTCAAATGAAAGCTCAACCATTCAAAATATAAAACGTTACTTCCAAGAGCAAAAGTTATAGAAGGAGAGGAACAATGTTTATATGCATGTCAATGAAGGCAAGGGATGCCATTCAAAATTAATTTAAGGTAACATTGCATACTTCCTAGTCCAGTCCTTTGCTATTTCAATGGCTTTCTGTTTGTCTGTTCGGAAGAGATGGTAGCATGGATTGAGAGGGTCCATTGGATTTGGATCATCAAGAAGTGAGCATATGGAGAGCAGCAGGCTCTCAATGGTCTGGACTGGGTTCCATTCACCTTCTTCCAAAATGTCTATGTAAATTGTCCCATCCTCACCAATGTTTGGATGATAAACCTGCATAACACCAACATGACTATTCATCCAAAATGTCTATGTAAATTGTCCCATCTTCTTCCATAACGCATTCTAATCAAGACTATTCATCCAAAGGTATAGAAACATAATGATTGCCGTATTAAAAAAGCCTAACCCCTAAAACACCTAGAATTAATAAGCCGAACTAGGAGTCTTTCTCATTGATCAGAAAAGAGAAAGAGACCAAGATGATGAAGTCAACAGACTTCTGTTGACTTGACTCAGAATGCAGTCTTTGTCATTGATCTTTAGAGTGATGCTTGTCGTTTAATCCGCCTTTTCCATTACTCTTAACACATTTTTTCACCTTAATCACATGCATCATCATCCAATTGCAAAATTATAACAGACAAGATGTATGTGTAGACAGTAGATGCATTACCTTGGTTAAAAATTTGATGGTGGGAGGTTTGGTAGGATAGTCTTGGGGTAAATCAATGGAGAGGAAAAAGACACCTCCTTCATAAGGAGAATATGGAGGCCCCATGATCACACCTTGCCATTTGAAAGGGTCATCTTCATTTACTGGTCCATAACTGCAGTGTGTTGGGAAGTCTACTTTTCTGAACCCCTCCCTTTTGTAAATCCAGTGCTCTGCAACTTTTCTGTCCTTCATGACAATTTATATTTTTGTTAGTTTCATCAAGCATCATAGCAACCAAAAAATGCAAACGCCAATGGGTTCCCACCACAGTGGTGGTAGCTTCCCCCTTCCCCATGGCAACCCCGTTCGACCCCAATGTAACCAAAAAAACAAAAAAACAAAAACCACAAGAGGAAAAGTTCAGTTGATCAAAAAAACAAAAAAAGGAGAAGAGAAACCACCTATCTGGCATGCTCTCTGTGTGCATGCAGCAGAAGTTTGATCAACAAAGCAAGATAGTGAGAATCTCAACTGTTAATTTATGGCCAGCAAAGCTTCGATGGATAATAAGCACAAGAGGAAATTATTTTGATTTTGATGGTAAATCTTTCTACTTGGGAACCTCCTATATATGGCTTTATATATCTTATGATTTTGATTTTTCCATGTTCCTAGAAAAGAGGTAGTCTTTTCTTGGAGCTTGACTTCAACCGCGTCAAATTCACGAATAATCTTGTCTAAATGGAAAAAGAGACTGCCAAAATCGCGTGAGGGAAATTCTTGCGCAGTTTCGTTCCTTGTTTATCAAAGGAAGAGCATTGACCCAGTTTTTTGCCAGTTACTAGAATATGCCAGGTTGAAGGATGGTCACTCGTTTATGCGTTACTAACTAATATCAACTAACTCTTGATCTAATGGTATTTATTTTCTCAGAAGAACGAGATTATAAGTTATTCACCATCGCAATTGAACAAAAAAAGAAAAAGAAAGAAGAAGACAACTTACAATTTCGCTTTAGAGCAAGACCGATAGAGGCAATAGTTGGAGTTAATAATCAAAATCGGCTCCACATTTTAAAAAGGAATACAACCAATGTGGGACGTGGATGAGTGATTGGATCATTGGAGCCATTTTCCCAAATGCAGTGAAATTTCGTGTGGCTTTTGACTTAAGAATGAAAAGCAGTGGAACTCGCTAGTTTGGAGAGAGGACGGGCCCTGGCCCAAGGTGAGGTGCTTAAGGCCCAAAGCATCAAAGACATAATTTATTAAAAATCGTATAGCCGAACGGCTATACTATTTTGACACGTTGATCCCTTTTTAACCGCTATACTCGGGTATTTTGTTTTTTTTTTAAATCGTATAGCCGCGCGGCTTTACTATGGTAATTTTGCTTAAAAAATAGTATAGCCGAACGGCTATACTTGTTTTGACACGTGCCACCAATCGCTAGACGGGCCGCTTTTATAAATAATACAGCCGGGCGGCTATACTCTGTATTTTTCAAAACAGTATAGCCGCCCGGCGTACTCAGGTAATTTTTTTAAAATGGTATAGCCGCGCATCTGTAATTGAGTAATTTAGTATAGCCGCACGGCTATACTTGTTTTCACACGTGGGCAGATTTTAAATAAATAGTATAGCCGCCCGGCTATACTCGGGTTTTTTAAATAATTTTTTAGTCGAACGGCTATACTCTTCATATATATGGATCCTTTTTCAAGCCCCATTCAACGTACCAAATTTGGCAACAGTACTATTAAAAAAGATGTTTACATTAGGCATCTTTCCATTTCATAATGCAAAGTTGGAAAATCATGCATCATGCCTGTTTTGAAGTGCAAAACCTTCGCCACAGACAGAAAAGTTGTAGAAATAGAATCAACAGCCACAGAAACTAAGCTTCATAACAAAAAGAAAGGAAAATATATCACTGCATAAAGAACATCTTTTAAGAAAGAAAAAAAAAACAAATTGGAGAAAGCACAAATCTGATAATCTAACCATTTACTGCAAAAATTTGGAAAAGAAAAAAGATGAGTTACATGCCTATACGCTGAATCAGAAAAAAATTTATTCAACACGACATCAATTTAATCAGTGAAATCATGGTTTCGGTATCACATACAATTTTTTGAAATGAAAGAAAAAAACAAGGAAAGGTTATGAATCAGAAACCAGAAGAGCATCCCATATCATGTCCATGTCCAAAGAGGGCATTCTACTTAGCTGAACAGCATCCACATCTGCTGATACTAAATCCTGCTGGCTTTTCTTGCTTTCAATTACCACCTGATGATCAGATCCAACTTTGCTCTCCAATCCAAACTGCCACTCTTTTCTTGTTGGGTTTTGGCTGAAATTACTATTGATCATGAGATTTGAGTACTTGTGATCATCATGATCATCAGCTGAGTGCTTGTTTGGTGATGCTAATTGTGATGATTTGGACTCCATGATGGCCTTCTGATGTGCTTGTGATGAAGATATTGCTTGTAACTTTGCTTCAAGCAGAGCAGCTGTACTTCCTTTCAAAGCATTGGCCTTCAGTTGATGCTTCAAATCTGGGAAATTCAAATGGGCGTGCTCGCCACGCAACATGTAGGCAGCTGTGTCATATGCAATGGCAGCCTCCTCAGCTGTGTCAAAAGTCCCCAACCAGACCCTTGTTCGGTTTCTTGGTAATCGAATCTCAGCCACCCATTTCCCCCAATGCCTTTGCCTAACTCCTCTAAATAGCTTCCCCGGTGATGATGATGCTGATGACAAATTGTTATGAGGCTGCTTGTGGTGTTGATTGATCTGCTGCTGCAATCTTGATGACCTTGCAGTGTGTTTCATTGGCTGCGTCTTCGTCGTGCTTAGCCAGTAATCATTGAAGCCTTTAGATGAATGGCTTGCTAAATTTTGATTCAATTTAAGCCACTCAATCATGCCCGGTTGACGCTGAATTTGGTCGATTACTTGAGGAGTAGGAAATGAAGGGATTGAAAAATAGGGGAACATACTAGGCTCATCACACCCTTTGGTCTTGCCAAGTGAGTCTACAACTTCAACTTGCGTGGACGACGAAGATGATGATGATGATGGGGGATCTAACAGATTTGGCTCCTGCAAAAACAAAGTTAAGTTTGGAAATTTTGACCTGTTTGATGACAAGGAAGGTTGGGAAGTAGGTGGTTGATCAGAAACTTGAACTCTACTCAGCTGAGGAAATGTTTCCAAGAAATTTACAGGAACAAATGGACTTTTGGTCAATCCAGGCATGTTGTCAATCAAATTGGAACCAGAAGAAGAAAACTCCTCAGTTGAAGAACTACTAGACTCTGATGACAGTGATGATTTTGATCTACTGCCACCCCAAATGGCTGGATCACCAAACAAATTTGATCCAATATCACTTGCCATTCTTGGAAAATAAGATGGCAATTGCTTTTCTATGAAGGTTTCCAACTTGGGAAACTTACCATCCATACTAATAAAAACTTTGAGAGCAAACAGAACACACAAAGAAAAGAATGGCACAGAAATAATGGAAATCATGAATGCACTGTGCTATATATATTTACCTCTGAAGGCTAAAGCTCTCCTCATCATGTGACAAGTATTTTGCTGCTTTATTAGAATATTAAAGGAACCTACTTTATGTCGATAAAGCAAAGCTATTGTCCGAGTCAGATCTCTCTCTCTCTCTCTCTCTCTCTGTTCAATTGACAAAAAGAATAAGCTCACCACCTTCCATTTCCTCCCCCACGCAAATTCGTGCTTGCCAATATTCTTTCATGTCTCATTACAGCCAATCAGAACCTGACAGCTCAGGCCTTCTTAGCTAACTTGCCATGTAGGGTTACATGTTATGCAGTGAATCTTCCCCAGTGATGGTGACTGCATGAAAATTTCAACCTTTTACTTTCATGGCTTTTTATATATCATGATCATGGATTTTTGATGTCATTGATCATGTGATTTTCTTTAACACCCACATGCCTCATTCCCCTTCTTTTTACTTTCCAATTGAGTTATATATACAAAGTTTAGACCATTCAATATATATAAAACAAAACTTCATTTTCTGATATTTGAGCTTGTTTTATACAAGTGTACATCTGCTAATAGTTGCTTAATTAGTTTTAATTTTAAGCCAACTGAGATGGCCAACCTTATGACTGGTCCTGCATTGCAGGAAATTAGTGGAAAGCTCATACAAATGTTGGTACCAGAGGCTGCCTTTATCAATATTATCATCGAAATAATCATTAGCGTTGAACTGGCCTTAAACCCAATTTAATTCAGCTATTATGTTAGTTAATTAATTTTATTTTAGGCCGGGATGTTGGATTAATTATTCTATAAGAATGAGGAAATGATGACTGTCTTTTCTGGATCTAAACATTAAACAAATAGTGATGAAAGCTATCAACACAGGTATACCTTGTTTGGCTTTTTCTTGGGGCATCATGAGCATATGTGTCTTTTGAAGAGGGTTCGGAGACACTCAAGCAAGCACCTCATCAGCTCAAGCAAATAAAGGTAAAGGCCATAGCTAGCAAGCACAGCCACTAATTTCTCTCCACCTCAAGTGGTGAGGCTGGCTTTGAAAATGAAATGATTAAAATTTCTCTCTCATTTGTGCGGTGTTGTTAAGTTTGCAGCCATTTTAAGCTAACCATTTGAGTCAACGCCACTTGGAGGGAACCATTCCAAGGGAGGAAAATACAAATATATATTATACTAGAGAAGGAAAAGAGAGAATAAAGAATCTCAAAGGAACTCTCTTTATTCACTTTTTGTTTTTGTTTTGGCAAGTTTTGCAATATTATTCTAAGGCTAACTTGATTGTCAATGTTATCTTACAAAACAAGCACATGGCTATGGCTGAGGCTGAGGCTGAGGCTAAGCTACCTATATTATGTTTTTTTTACATGCTTAATTGAGGAGGATTAGTAGGCAGAGAGCACGAGGCCATGTTTTCAAATGTTAGCTTTTGCTTTCTGTTTCCTTGATCATATATATCTTTATTCCTTCCTGTGTTTTGGACCTCAAAACCATGAAACAGAAGGAAATAAATAATGCCCTCATTTCCAAACACACACACATCAGCAACAGCTTTTAGATTAAATTAGAGATGGAGAAGGAGCTTGATCAATGAGTGGATGACGAGTCATGAGTGGGGGACTTAGTGCCTCTATCTATATAATATTGTTACTCAATTGTGACAGGCCTTGCTTAATTTTCTTACAATCTTCCATCAGTTTCCCTGTCTTGAAGATAAGAATTTTGCAGCCTAGCAAAGCAAAATAGACACATTCATTGTGCCTGGTTGGCTAGTTTCTTTGTTTCTACCATTCTCTATTAATAGTCCTATATTTCTCTTATGGTTTGTGGAGTAACGTTCGCTTACCAAACTTACGTTGTCAAACAAATACTTATCTCGCATAAATCTGTACCCCGCATTTAAAAAAGAACCAAACTAATTTTTGGTCCGGATACGGTAAGAGAACATTTCTCACGATTTCTGCAGCTATTTCATGTTGTCTGATGCATGTTATAGGAGCTTTCAGAGGTGGTTCTGCTCATGTGGCTACGGACTATGATAAATTGATAATATAATAACAGCATATACAACTGGGGTACATTGCATATAAACAACAGATCTAGTCATTTGTAATTATCATTTAAATATTTTATTTTATTTTTGTAAACATGTTGAATATTCTACATCTGTGGTCTGGTGTGTGTGTCTGCGTGCATTTAAGTATATGGGGGAAACAGAAATTTGTCCCTTGTCAACAGTTTATAACCTTAGCTCACAACAACAACAACAACTACCCTCAAAAAACTATAATTAGTTTAAAGTATCATGGCATCATGGATAACCAATTAATTAATCGCTCATTTGAGCTTAATTAAGCTGACCCTCAAATCAGAAAGAAAGGAAAAACGAACACGTTCATTTCTGGTGCAACAACTTCAAGAATTTGACTATTATATGCATATATGACTTCCCTTTTACTTTATTCTTCTCATCAACTTCTTTTTTATTTATTTTAAGGGCTTTGATCAACCTTTTTGCAAGGAAGTTCATCCCTCCACGCCAACCCCCTTTAATTTCCCTCACTGCTGCTAATCCTTTTGTAACAGCGCACAGAAGCACCATATATATAAAGTTAGATAAGATGAAAACACGACAAAGGACTGTGTAAAAGATGAAAACAACTGCATCAAAGTGGAATTCTTCTTGTTCAAATGATTCCATCTTTTGTTTTACATCAGTAAGTCTTTCCATCTTTTCTAGCTCACAAGAAAGAATTTTTCTAGGAAGGGAATCGCAATTTTTTTTTTCCTACAGATTTATTAGCGTTGCCACATACTCACGTAATATCTGATAGTTGAGACATAGTGGTACTTTTATTCTAAAATGTTCGAAGATGTCTCAAGTTCAATTTCCCCTTCCAAAGAAATGATAATACTTAGTTTAATATAATTTGAGTACCGATCATGTCATAAAGTACCAAATATTATGATATTTCTATATTTTTCTCTTAATCATTATGGATCCATCTTCTAAAGCCAAATTAAGAACCAAATTAAGACTTAATCATGGATGGATATACATGCATGAATTTAATAATCTCTGCGATATGTATAAAAATCAATACGTAGGCAGGCAGCAAAACCTCTTGGAAGTTGAACTAGAAAACCTTATCCTGCTGAAAACTAAGTTGTACTTTTTTTCTTTAATCCCAAACTAAGTTGAACTTTGCTTATCTGTTCATGAGTAACATCATGACTTCCACCACCACCACCACCACCAGCAGTTGATCCAAATAAACTAATTTATTTTAATTAAAAAAATAGCATGGAGTGCGCTTTATCGTTTATTTTGACAAAGCATGATTACCAATGCCGTTATGGTTATCAACTTATCATTAGTTAATTTAATCATGGCTAACTATGGTAGGCAGAGAAAAAATGTGGGCCATTGTAAATTTGTAATGTAATGTAAGCAGAAATCAAAGACATTGCTTTAAATTTTTAGTTATGCTTTTCAATATGCTTTTTAATTACTATATAATTAAACCATCGACTCTTTCTCATAACATGACCATGTCTAGGTAGTAGTAGTTTATCAATTTCAATTTTAAAAGGTTTCTCTCTTGCGAAATCAATTGTCTGTTTGGTTATTGTCTCTAATATGCAATTTATCCATGCAAATTTAAAAAGGTGTTCAAAAAAAGCCTCAAGACTTACGCCTCACTCTGGAGGACCAAAAATGTCTCGCTTTTCAAAACTTTAGTTAAAACTTCAAAACTGTTCTGAATTGCAGAAATAGCTTTATTTCCTTAAATTCATAAATAAATAACAAGTCTAAATATATTTTCATGGTTGAAACTTGTAAGAGACAAATGTGTCTAAACTGGCAATTAGCTGTACTGTACGGGTTTATTTGCATGAAGTCATGGCATTTTATTTGCACAAATTGATTCCCCATTGACATGTTCAAGTCTTGGGATAAGCCTTCAGTTCACCAAATAACACAAAGGTCACCGTTTAATATATCATACAATACAATGGTACCAACTCCATTACATAAAGTTTTAACACTAGTTTATTTGATCCATTTTTCTTTTGCTTGTAATTTTTGTTTGTCTAAACACTTGTGGGGTCGAGAAAATCAGTGTGACATATTCAGAGCGGAGTTTCTAAACGTGAGGGTGTTTAACTGGAAGGAGTCTTTTTTATTTTATTTTAAACAAAGCGATATTGGGGAAGGGGGGAATCAAACCTAGGACTTAGGATGCAAAACTGAATGCTCTTGTCCACTTGAGTTATTGAAAGGAGTCTTTAGTTAGCATATCAGGAATTAATTTTTGAGGACCTGCACTGGAACTTGTGTTTGTTCCGCAACGTAGTTTCACAGTCGAAGTTCCAACCATTCGTGAAAACCTTGTTCAAAGAAGACAATGAGGTAAGAACAATCGATCACATTCATGAATCCCTTCTCTCTTTCTCTCCATCACATATTAGTGTTTCATGTGAGTTTTTCTCGTGGAGGCAACTTAAAAAGAAGCTCGGGGTTTGTCTGCATGAAGATGTACATCCACCTTCTGCAATTACGAATGCAGATCTGATCATGACATGTTACCATGTCATGCAATGTGATGAAGCTTTCACTTGGGTGGCTTGGGATCCTCCGGTTTTTTCCATGGCCGTTGGTGAAGACCCTATTTTTTTCCTACAACAGTCATCTCTTTCTCAACAACTTTACTCTATCTATTTGCCACAGCTATCTCATACTCTCATTCTCATTCTTGCTCAAAGGACCTTGCCCTATATCTGGGTTCTGTATGCAGTATGTTAAACTAGTAATAAAGGCATCTATTTGCCACAGCTATCTCAAATTCTCATTTTCATTCTTGCTAGAAGGACCTTGCCCTATATCTGGGTTCTATATGCAGTATGCTTGAACATAAAGATCATCTAGGATCACAGCATATGATACTAGGTTTTATTGTACTAAGGTGTACATGTGGATGCGAAGCATGTGACTGTGTTCGTTTCGTTGCAATGGAAACACAACAGAATCATCTAGTGCACCTGGAGACAAATGAAACATCAAAGCATCCAAACTTTAATGATCATTGTCTCTAGGTAGTTTGATAGTTCTTAAAATGACTAGGTTGCTGTGCACATCTTTATTTTTCATTGTAAAGAATGCTAGATTATGATCACAATAAGTAAAGAACGTAAGATAAAACAAAAATCTCCTTAAATAACTTCCACCAGAGTAAAGACTTTCTTCTCTTGCTTCAGAAGACTATGAAGACACTCCTGTTACGCAAAGGACGTGATTAATTTTCCGTTCATGTCGAAACACAGCCAACACAGGTTCTCCCCATTTGAAGTACCCAAAGAACATGCCATGCACTAATCTTGTAATTTTGTTTCCAAAAAACATGGCATGGTAGTTTTGATGTCCTACATGTACAATTTTCAGTGACGGTTTGTGGTGGAATGCGCATCTAGGCATGCTTCTAAGTTGAACAAGCACCCGCAGTGAGGGTGTGCATCGCTTTTCCTATTTCCCTTTTAAAGGAAAAGAAGGCTTCCTAACAGAAGTAGATCTCAATGGTCTTTGTACAAGCCACTCATAGCATGCCTACTAACACGGAAAGGCAAGAGATGACCTACAAGAAAGGATATTGCCTCTTCTCCCTCCTTTATCTGATTATAAAATCATATTGTTTCCTTTCAGTCCTCTTACTCCTCCACAGAATATTAACCCACTCAAACATTTAGAGGATTATACATGCTCCACATATACGAATCCACATAAAAGCAGTATCCCTAGCTAATGAGACTCTTTCCTACAGTAACAGATTACAAACGCAAATAGTGTAGAAGACAGGAAAACAAACCACGGAAGTTGACATGTTTTAGCCAATGGTCAATCAATCCTTGAGCTAAGGACAAGGGACCATGCTCTAGAGACTAGAACACATACATGGGCATGAAGCCACAAGATAAGCCTTTTGTTCTTGTCAAAAAACCTATGACCCCTTAGGTCCAACCCCTTACATCTACATCAAAGCACCATTGCCAAGGCTTATAATATCTAGCAATTAACGACTCACATCACAAATGATGTAAAAGATACATAATCTAAAACCTTGATTTGTAAAATGGCAAACAGAATTAGAGATGTAATAAGTTCTGAGTTTTCACAATCTATAACAGAACCCAACGTAATTGTGTCTAAAATCCTCCTATATCCTGTGTTGGCCAACAAGCATCTCCACAGGTCCATGGTGATTCAATAAACTTCAAAGGTTGAGACTAAGCTAAAGCTCTTATAGAGGTACCTCAATATTGATTAAAGTCTATATATTTTGCTTTATTATGTTACAAATTCAGTTCAGTTTTCTGAAATTCCAAATAATCAATCAATTCTAAATCATGATGCAATAATAAGAATTACAGAAATAAATGGTACATGAAATTGGCTCACTTCATATATTTCTAAGTCAAGTATACAACAAACTCACAATGACATATTTTCCAACATCAATTATTCAACACACCACAAATTTAAACTATGAAATCTCAACAGCTATTAATCAAGCCAAAGTTAAGACAACATCCCCAATTTAGACAATGCCATTCATTCTCTTATTTCGTACTTTTACCTCCGGAGGAATTCCCTCCCGGCGCTGCCCCCGCGGCCTTCTTCGCCTGCTTTTCTTGAAGCGCTTTCGCATCCCTGCCATCCATTTTTCAAGAAACAAAATATTTACAAATTGGGTTGTCTCAAAAGAAATAAAAATAAAAACCCAAAAAGAAATAGAAAAGAAAAAGATAAAAGATTGGAACTTGGACCTCTCTCGGCGCTGTTCTGGGGTCAAGCCATCGTCCTTGTTCTTGCTACCCTTGCCGCCCCGAGACTGAGCTCTTTCCCGATCTTTCTCTCTCTGGTTACCGCGTGATCAAATCTCGGAATCAAAGAAAACACCCAATTTTGTTTTTGTTCGTACCAAAATTACTTCCAATAATAATAACGAAACAGAATTGAAGTGTTGAGAAACACGAGATTAAACAGAAATTCTGAAGCAGATAAAAAAAAAGCGTAACATGATGTATGAAATCAACAATGGAAAGGATATGAGTCATGATGCGAAGCGCCAAAGTCAAGAGCCAAGAAGCGAAGAAGGGCAGGAGGCCGAGGGCAATCACAAGTCAATTGGGAAAGAGATTTGGGTTCCAAGTAGAAATGCCTTTGGTCTTTTTTAGTTTTTTGTTTTTTGTTTTTTTCTGTTCAAACTTGCAAGTTGTAGGCAAGCTAGCTGGCGGCACCAAATCTTTACCCTAATATGCGATGTACCCCAATCGTGATCTAGTTGGATTGGTGTTGTTATTTTATTTTTGAAGCATCTACGGCTCACATGCGGTGTGAGGAGGCACACCACAGCCATCCTATGGAAGAGAAATGCTACCGCACTCGCAGTGACAGCGTTTGACTATTGATACATGTAACATGTCTTGTGACATTACATGCATTACGCTTAAAAATGACCTACAATTGTGCGAGCAATTAATCGTAACACTCTCTCATCCAATTCCTTTGTTTTTTTTATGTGTTTACTAACACATAAGTATTGAAATGATTTAAATTTCTTACTTTTTTTTGCATGTAATAACATAAGGAATAAAAAAATTATATTGCTTACACGTTAAAATCCGTAATCAACTGCCCTTAAAATTGAGAATTGAATCAACTAGGGGAGTAGTTGATTTTCTTGATTTCCCTATCTAAATTTTTCGATTCATGACTTCTTCCATTCTTAATATTACCATTTTACCTATGCATCGAAGTTTGAATTCTATGAGCTAAACCCGAAACTCCTATCAATTCCAGTGTGATTGTAAGAGAATCACATCAATAAACAAATTAAATAAATAAAAAATGATCTGTCACAAGTGTGGTTAGCTAGTTGCAAAGCCTTGAACATTGATTTGTATCCCCAAACTAATTTTGTCTCACTTAAGGACAAGAGATACTGCGACTTTATTGACGAAGAACTCTGATTGAGTAGATATATACTACTTTTTCTTTTTCTTTTTTTTTTTTTTGGTGATTATATCATATGTAAACAACAAATAGGTAGACAAACAAAGTACTCAAAGGTTGAATATTATGACACCCCCAAAAGGTTATGTGTTTTTTCATTATTACTTGGTCTATTTTTTCGTACATTTATTATCGCAAACATACGAAAGACATTGGGAAAATTAATTATTTGTTTGGGTTTCATGGGCACTTGGGGCCTCCTTCCTTGGTCTTCCAGTTGTTGTAGCATGGACATTCTTCCTTGTGTCCATATGTGCCTGATGGAACGCATAGACACTTCTTGCAGCACATGTTGCAGAATTCTATGCATGGGTTCTTGTGTGAAGTTGCTGAGCATCGATATGCACATGCCCCTCCGCATTCTGATTAAAACATCAAATACACCAACAAAAAATTATCAAAAATAAAAATCAAGGTATCAACAAGTATCAAGTATTTTTTTTTTTCTTTCCTTATGCAATTATTTAGTAAATTAGCTAAACTAGAATAATTGTTTTGAGAAAAATGAGGGTTATATGCTTGAAATGAAAGTAAAAGTTTGAGAAATGAGTTACGTACGTTCAAGACGAAGTGATCCCTCACCGCCGGTCTGTAAAAAAATCGAACCACAAAGAAAACAGAAAATAAGGGAGATTATTCAAAGATATTCACAAAATAATAATTCTATAAATAACCGCCATTTTAGTTGTGAAAATCTCGTTCATGAGTACCTTCTTGGATATCAAGATGAGGTTGGTTCTAGGATTTGAGTGTAAAATTATAAGACAGCCGTTGATTAGATTTAGCACTTAGTTTTTATTTGATGTAAACAGTTTTCAAAATCCCTAACTTTCATGCACAAGTGATTGCTTCCAAAATTCAGTAAAGAAACTTACTGGACGAACACTACCACCAGCGCGTCCCGGACTCTGAGCCTGCAGTAAAAATATATGATTAGATATACAGCTAGCTGATTAGTATGCTTGAGAGAGAGAGAGAGAGAGAGAGAGAGAGAGAGAGAGGTATTACCATGACATCAATGGTACAGATCAAGGCAAAGATGAGAAAGAAAGCAGTGGAAGAAGAACATGAGAGCCTGGCCATGTTTAATTAATTGTAAATTTTCTACCTTCAATCTAGTTTCAGGGAGAATAATGGAACGTTGTTCAGGAATATGATGCATGTGAGCAAGGTCATCACATATATATATGTGCATACATATACGTATATGGTTATTTCTTCCTCTATACATATATATATATTCTTTCCTTATATATACATACATGCATATGTATATATAGGATACATGCATATATATATATATATAGGAGGTGTGCTGGCACTGGATATATATTTCTTTAACTAGATATATGCAAAATTAAAAACCATACTGAATTGGAGCCAAAGATATCGTAATTTCTTCCTATATATTTAGGATTAGATATGTTCAATAATGAGATAAAAATTAAGGATTAGATATTTAGGATTCATGTATATATAATTTTTAAAGGTAATTTCTTCCTATATAGTTCTTTTATTCCAATGTATTTAGGATTAGATATGTTCAATGAGATAAAAATTAAAAACCATGCTCAATTGGAGCCAATGTAGGAATATACATGTATATATAGAAAAGTGTGCTTGCAAAATTAAAAACCATACTCGAATGGAGCCAAATATATATATATATATATGGCAATTTATTTCTTTATGCATTTCAAGTAAAGTACAAGCAAATAAAATAAATAAATTTTTATCATTTTCTTACCAGCAATATTAGGAGAGGAGGATATTTTTTTAATATAACAATTAGTTTTGGGCCACTAAACAAAATTGAGTTGGGCCTCCTAAACAAAAAGATTAACAATAGATTTATTTTCTTCTATATTTCTAATACTTTAGATCTCCATAATTTAAATTTATTCGAAGACATCTCTCGCAGCATTTCTTGCAAAAGAACATGCATGACTTGACTTCTTATTATGTGAAGCTGCTGAACACCCACAATTTGATGGAGACAAGTGCAGCAGGCCTGTATATGCAACAACAATCACCTCACGGGGGGTAATACAATGAAAGTTAACATGAGAACGAGAGCATCCTCAAAACACCCTACTCAGATTAAAAAGACCTCCATGCTATAATTAATTTGCATTAGCCACCCCAAGCAAATCACCCTTCAAAAACTAGCGCTTGCAAGTGAAGCTTCTGTTTATACTCTTTTTTACTCTCGGCCCTTCCCAAATCCGCTCGGCCCTTGATTATTTTACTCGAAATAATCTACGTGGTTGGCCAAAAAGATTTTGAGGTCAACAGCTTCTTTGCAAACTTGAGCTCTTACCACGCTGCCATGGCCAGCATGAGCAGCAGATAACAAGTGAGGATAATGCTGTACCCACCCCCCGCCCAATGCCGGCCCTAAGAGCATCTCCACCCATGTAGGCTAAGGCAAGGCTAAGGTAAGGCAATGACTGATACTATTCACATGAATAGTGCCAGCCTTGCCTTAGTTGGTTCCACCCTTGGAAGGCTTGCCCGGGCAAATACTATTCATTGTACTTTATTTTCTATTTTTTTATACTTACAATTAATTTTGATAAGCTTTTCAGATAATATTTTCGGTTGCCACATGTCACTATTTATTATAAAATTATCACCTCAAATTTCAGATAACATTTTCGAATAAAATTTTCGGATAAGATATTTTGTTGCCACATGTCCATGTCAAATAAGATTTTAAGATTTTTAAAAAAAAATTTATAATCTCATATTTCAGAATGAGATTTTCACCCTATAAAATTACGCCACGTGTCCCATGTCAGATAAGATTTTCATATTTTAAAAAAAATTATAATCTCATATTTCAGATAAGATTTTCACCCTCTAAAATTGCGCCACGTGTCATCTCTATCTTCTCAATCCCTCTATAAAACTACACCATCAACTTATACATCTCACACCACATCTTATCTATTCTTTCAATTCTCAGATTTTACAAAACATATTTTACTCTCAATGTCAAACTTGAGGAGGGTGTTGGAGATGCAAGAGAGAGAAGATGAAGAAATCCGGAGGAGACGTGCTTGAGGAAGATCGGGAGGCCGATGAAGAAGAAGAGGAAATGCTTGTAGGCTTTGCTATGCTTAATGAATCAAGGCAACACCACCGTCGTCGTGCCCAGAATGTGGATAGACGTAGGCAATCTCGTGGTAAGAATCTCATGGAAGATTACTTTATCCCAAATTCCTTATATCCCTGTTTCTAAGTTTCGAGAGAGATATAGAATGCAACCACATTTGTTCCAAAAAATCATGCATGATATTTGTAATTACGACACATACTTCATTCAGAAGTATGATGCTTGTGGAGTTTTGGGTCTTCTCCAGAGCAAAAACTTACAGCTGCTTTGCGGATGCTTGCTTATGGGGCATCTGGAGAGAGCAGGTGGATGAGATTGCAAGGATGGGAAAATCAACTATCCTAGAATGCTTGATGAGATTTTGTGATGCCGTAGAAAATCTCTACACGAGGGAGTACCTTCGCAGACCTTCTCCTGCAGACCTACAAAGGCTTCTAAAAAAGCTGATACTCGAGGTTTCCCAGGAATGATTGGAAGTATCGATTGCATGCACTGGCAGTGGAAGAATTGCCCAACTGCCTGGCAAGGAGACTATGGGAATCGAAAGGGCCAAAAAAGTATAATTCTGGAGGCCGTAGCTTCATTCGACACTTGGGTTTGGCATGCATTCTTTGGAGTTGCTGGATCTAGAATGACCTCAATGTGCTTGGTCAATCCCCAGGATTCAACGATGTATTGCGAGGTCATTCCCCCCAGAATCACGTACCAAATCAACAACACCGTATACTCTGGTGCGTACTACCTTGCCGACGGAATTTATCCTAGGTGGACGACATTCATGAAAACAATTCCGAATCCTCAATCCCAGAAGGAAAAAAGCTTTGCTGCCTTTCAAGAAGGTTACAGGAAAGACGTGGAAAGGTGTTTCGGTATCTTGCAAGCTCGTTGGGCTATTATTAGAGGCGCTGCTCGGATGTTAGATGAGGAGGTGCTGCGGAGCATTATGATGACATGCATCATCCTCCATAACATGATTGTGGAGGATGAGTATGATTATGAAGCTACAGAGGAGTTTGAACCGGATCCCATGAACACGTCATTGACAAGAATTTATGAAAAGCCGATGGGACCAAATGGACATCCATTGGAGCATGAACCATTAGTTCGAGATGGTCGATTCAACAACCCCATGATTGATCGTTACCAGGAAATGCAATCTTCGTATGTTCATGAGAGGCGTCAAATTGACTTGATCGAGCACTTATGGGAGATGAAAGGCAATCACAATGGATGAAGACAAGATTAATGCTTTGTTTTTAAGATTGGTTTATTTTGTGTGTGGTGTGTTTGGAATTATGTTTTGTTTTTAATTATGTTTTGTTCTTAATTATGCTTTATTTGTGTGTTGTTTGCAATAAAATAAGGTTTGTTTTTAATTAAAAATTATCCCAAGAGAATTCCTCTTAATGCTTTCTTTATTGAATAAAAGGGAAATAATACAACAATTCTTAATACATGACAAATCTTTAAATCCAACCTAATGGTTTCCATCATTTAACCAATCCGTATTGCTAGGTCCGTCATCATGAAAAAGTTTTCTTCTCATCACATCCCTTCGTTTCATTTTCCAGGTATGACTTTGTGTCAGGAGACATATGGGTGGTATCCATGGCCATGATTTTCATCTCTCTATCCTCCATGTCTTGTTCTTCTGCCTTCGCCCTTTGAATTGAAAATGCTTCTTGTCGTGCCTTGTCCACTTCTTCTCTTTTCAACTCTCTCTCAAGTCTCAGTGCACTATTCTTAGCCATTTGCTCCAAAAATTGTGCACATTCATTGTTCGAAGTGCTCCCTTTCTTTGCCTTTGCCGCCTTTCTCCCAATAGGTCTTGGCGCACGTGGGAGTGGTGAGTCTTGATCCATTGGGGAGTCAAATGGTGAATCGGTTGTCGACGAATCGTGGAGTGGCGTCTCATTCAACACAACCTCCGGAACAGTGCAAATGATTTTGAATCTCGAACAATTCTTCACAATTTCCCAACATTGGTGACTTTGGAAACTTTTTTTGCCTTGTCCCGTGGCACCGAACCACATTTGTGCTTGTATGATCTATTCAAAATAAATAATTGGAAATGCAACCAAAAAATGAATATGGAAGAAAATATAAATAATTTGGAATTGCAAGAAAAAAATTGATTATGCAACAAAATATAAACAATTTAGAAATGCAAGAACTAAAATAAAATGATCATACAACAAAAAAATAAATATGTAAGACAATATAAACAATTTACAAATGCATGCAAAAAAATTATTATGCAACAAAATATAAATAAATTAGAAATGCAAGAAAATATAAATTTAATATGCAAGAAAAAAAAAAGTTATGTTCAATTGAATAAAACGAGAATTATAAATGTTTTACCTCATCGGTAAGATTTTGACCGCTTCTCATGTTGTTCCTCGCTTTTGTCAAGGCATCCCTCCATTTCCCTAACTCTTTATTTAAAATTTTCCACCTGGATTGCAATGCCATTTCCGTCCGGAGTCGAACCGGATCTAGCTGCAAATTCTTCATGAATTTTTCTCCACATATGAGAAAACTTCATCTCATTGCCTGTTATAGGACAATGACTAACTTTCACCCAAGACTCACACAACACAATATCTTCCACAGTAGTCCAAGAGCCTCCGGCTTCGGCAGAAGAGGCCATTTGTTTTTTGATACAAATGGAAACTAGTAGAAAAATGTGAGTGAAATGTAAAAAATATTTGAAGGAGAAGAGTGTGTATGAATATTTGGTGTAGAAAGTGAGTGAAATGTAAAAAATATTTGAAGGAGAAGAGTGTGTATGAATATTTGGTGTGCAAAGTGAGTAAAATTGATAGGTATTTATAGGGAAAAAATACAATATTTTTTGGTATTTTTTTAAAAAAAAATTGACTTTTTTTGGAATTTTTTTGGAATTTTTTTGGCCAAAAAAAAGAGGACCGTAGAATTTCTGTGAAAAAAGCCATCGCAGCGCCTAGGAAGTGACACATGGCATTTTTCCGTTGGGCCCTGCCAGGCGCTGACGTCAGCGCTGACGTCAGCGAACGAAAGTCAAATTTTTTTACCGTTGGCGCGTGAAATTCACGCGCCAACGGTAAAAAAATTTGAACTTACCGCTCGCTGACGTCAGCGCCTTTGGGCTGCTGCCCAGGCAAGATTTGCCCGTGGGCTTGCCTAGTTTCATGGGACCCATCATTTGCCCGGTCCATTTTTCTTCCGCTGGAGCATGTTTGGGCTGCCTTGGGGGGACTTTTGCCCAGTCTTGTGCCAAGGCTGGAGATGCTCTAAGGGAAGGCAAGGAGGGCGATGGTCATGGGCCTTGCATTTGTAGGGCCCCAAATTATATATATACCAAGTTGAAAAATATGATTTTAGAGGAGAATAATTTCAATAATTTGGCATTTTTTAGAGGCCCTAAATATGATTACAAGTGTTTCTGAAGAGTCCAAATGAAAATTATATAATATATGAACATCAATTGCATGTATTTAAGTATTTAATTGCTAAAAGTAGTAATCAATGAAAGAAAGCCAATCGGGGACTAGAAATTCTTTTATTTATCCAAAAATTCTTGTTAGTAGATTATTTAGCGAGGAAATATGAAAGAGCGCAAATTATTTGTATCCTCATTCTTGTTTATTTTCAGATTGGGGCAAGGATTATATGACCAATACTGGAGCTGTGTTTATTTATCCAAATTGTATTTAATTGATAATTTTTTTCCGTGTTAATTTATTATATTCAAGAGAATGAAAGAGAAATGGGCCTCATTTTCATTTATAGCCTAGGGCCACCCAAAAGTCAGGGCCAGCCCTACCCCTGACCTTGCTTTCACATCCCAAAACGAACTGTCAACATTAATCTCGAAGACACCAACTGGGATGGGGGCGTTCCCAATCTTGAGATTTTAAGGGCCTTCTACAAAACTTAAAATTATTCATTAAGTGAGAATTATATAATAATCAATAGTTTTTTTTGCATAAAAAACGAAGTTTGAAATGAAAAAAATGAAAAAACCAAAATGAGAACACAGCTTTTGTTCTCATGGGACACAACACAAGAATACCTATCTTCTCCTTCTTACAACTAAAATGCAAAAAACGATATTTGGGTTAGGTCAGTTGACTAATCTAAAATAATTATACTATCACTAGTTTGACTTTGACTTCTAATTCCGTAGATTATATTAATTTAAAATAATTTCTACTATCGCTAGTTTGACTAGATAGTTTGACTTTGACTTCTAATTCCGTGGATTATATTAATTTAAAATAATTTCTACTATCGCTAGTTTGACTTTGACTTCTAATTGCACGCGTGTGTCAAGGGCTAATTTAATGTAATGTAAGTATCAAATAAAACCAATTCGAATATGACCTTGGATGTGAAAAGGTCAACACTCACTACCAGACCAAATAAACCAATTCGTACATCCTTGTAGGTCTATAGAGGGGTTGCCACCTCTAATAGGATTTTATCAAATCAATCACAAACATAAATCTAGGATCAATAGGACGTTGCAACCAAATCCCCCAAGCGTTCGTGAATCTTGATGACTCCCTAAGCAACACCTTGCATCTAGCATGGAGTTTTAGATAGGCGCCCAAAATGTGGTGAATGTCAAAATATGTTGGATTAATTACCATTATTCTCAGAAATTTTATAAGGGAAGGGAGATTCGACTTGGATGCAAGAAAGACGAACACATTTCTTTAAAAAAAAAAAAAAGGTTTTACAATATAGCTTTAACGATTCCTTATAACACTCTTAATATAAGCAAGAAGTTGTGTTGAACTTAAAGGTTATTGCTCTACGAAGAATTACCAATCAATAATATTTCTTTCATGATCTAAAACTAAAACAAACCTCTCCATCTAGGGAAAAAGGAAAAACCGTCTACAAACTTTCTCTATCAAAAACTTCTAGCATAAAAAGAAAAAAAAAAAAAAACTCAGAAGAAACATTTCTTCTCAACATGAATGAATGGTTTGCCATTCATGGGCACTTAGGACCACCTTCTTTGGTCTTCCAGTTGTTGTAGCATGGGCATTCTTCCTTCTGCCCATATGTGCCGAAGGTACATACACAAAGACATTTGTCGCAGCATTTCTTGCAGAAAAACATGCATGGCTTCTTAATTATGTGAAGTTTCTGAACACCGATACTTGCATGCTGACGGACAATCTATTTTCAAAACAATAAAATTAAATCAAATTCCCAGAAATGATATTTTATGCGTATTGAAATTAAAATATGGGGATGTATAAAGAAAAATTGCAGTTTTAATTTGTACCTTCACGACGAAGTGATCCCTCTTTCTCAATCTGTAAAAATTGAAACCATGATCAGTAATTAAATGCAAAAAAAAAAAAAATGGTAAAAAAATTTAATAAATGAAAAAAGACTTACAGGGTGATTGATTACACCGGCATTGTGATCCTCTTGAGTCTGCAGTGAAAAGGGTAAACACTGAGAAAAAAAGGTACCCAAAAAAGAAAAGAGAACAAATAAACGGACATATATATAAATATATTCATGAGATCTAGAGAAGTACCAGAGCAACATCAATGGCAAAGCTCAAGGCCAGGATGACGAAAACAGCAGTGGGAACCCATGAGAGTCTGGCCAAGTTTCTTGTTTGAACAATTCTGATATTTAGCTCTTCAGTCAGAGATTAGTTTGAGTATGAAGACTTGTCTAGTGGTAGGTGTATATATATACACTGTGTGAAGCTGTCAAATTAGGAGGAGATATTGAAGGTTGAGTAGAGATAATGGAGAGTGTAGAGAATTTGGAAGCTATGCATATTTTCTGATTTCAACTTATGTTCATTGAATTCTACATCAAAACATATATACATGTAATAACCCTAAAACATTCCATGAAACACTCCATGAAACATTCCCTAAGACATTCCCTAAGACAAGGATTACATTGCTCAAGAAAAGTATTCCCTAAAACAAGGAATGAGACAAGTGCCATGAGACAAGGTTGTCTTGTGTTTCATGTCTTTGTGTTTCACAAGTTGACACTCACACAAGATGCCAATATTGCTAACACTCTCCCTCAAGTTGGTGCATAGATATCACCAATGCCCAACTTGATCAGTGAGTTGTGAAATACTCGGCTAGAAAACTGCTTTTGTCAAAATATCGGCCAGCTGGTCTTCGGACTTGACAAACAGAAGCTGAATTTTTTTATTGTCAAGTTTTTCTTTAATGAAGTGTCGATCCACTTCAACATGCTTAGTACGATCATGTTGGACTGGATTGTGTGCAATGGATATTGAAGCCTTGTTATCACATTGTAGATGCATTCCTAATGTAGGTGCATATCCAATCTCTGTAAGCAATTTCTTTAACCAAAGGAGTTCGCAAATTCCTTTGGTCATTCCTCTGAATTCGGCTTCTGCACTAGACAAAGCAACAACATTTTGTTTCTTACTTCTCCAAGTAACCAGGTTACCACCAACAAATGTGAAGTACCCTGATGTTGATCGTCTATCAGTGACATTCCCTGCCCATCTGCATCTGTATAGCCACTGATATTCAGATGACCATTTTGAGAGAACATAAGTCCTTTACCCGGTGCGGACTTCAAATATTTAAGAATTCTAAGAACCGCATCCATATGATCTTCACTTGGACAATGCATAACTGACTAGCAACACTTACAACATATGCAATGTCGGGTCGGGTATGGGATAGGTAGATCAATCGTCCCACCAATCTCTAATATCTTTCTTTGTTAGTGGGTACTTGATTGGGATATTTCCCAAGGCGGTGATTCTGAACGATTGGAGTGTCCACAAGTTTGCAATCTAACATTCCCGTTTCTGCCAGTAAATCTAGAACATACTTCCTTTGTGAGAGAAAAATGTCTTGCTTTGATCGAGCAACTTCAATGCCCAAGAAGTACTTGAGTCCACCAAGATTTTTCATTTCAAACTCCTTTGCTAAACATTGTTGGAGTTGAGAAATTTCATGTTTATCATTTCCAGTAATAATCATATCATCGACATAAATGATAAGAGCTGTTACCTTTCCTCCCTTGTGTTTTAAGAACAGAGTATGGTCAAAATTACTCTGCTTAAAACCATAATGCGTCACTGCCAAGGTAAAACGCCCAAACCATGCCCGGGAGACTGCTTCAACCCATATAATGCCTTTCGTAATCTGCACACCACATTAGCAGGAGTAGATGTAACATATCCTGGTGGGATATCCATGTAGACTTCTTCTGCGAGTTCGCCATGGAGAAATGCATTCTTCACATCAAATTGGTGGAGAGGCCAATCAAGATTTGCTGCAAGGGACAATAGCACTCGGACAGTGTTAAGTTTTGCAACCGGGGCAAAGGTTTCTGCATAGTCAATACCATATGTTTGCGTGTATCCCTTTGCCACAAGTCGTGCTTTGTAACGTTCAATTGACCCATCAGCATTGTATTTCAAGGTATAAACCCATCTGCATACGACAGTCCTTTTTCCTCTAGGTAAATTCTCCAGTGTCCATGTGTGATTCTTCTCAAGAGCATGCATCTCTTCCTTCATTGCGTGAACCCATTTTGGATCCTTCAACGCCTCACTCACTTTGGTTGGAATAGGAATTGCAGATAACTGGTGTACAAAGCCGTGGAGGGGTGCATATAATTTTTCTGAAGAAACATAGTTTGCAATTGGATACTTCGATGCTTTGCCATTATCGGTGAATACCGAATCGGTGGTTTGCCACGATTTCTGCCTATTGGGTAATTGATATCTAATAGTTTCATCAACTAAAACAGGAGATGTAGTAGAATCACGTACCTTAGGAGTATTCTCAGGAGATTGATCAGCTGGTACTGGGATGTGAGGGGGTCTTCATCATCATCGTCGGTGAAGTATGAAAAAATATTGTGCTCTTTGCTGTGGAGCGACCGGTCGCTGGTCTCCTGCGACCGGTAGTTTTTGGGCAGAATTGATTCTTAGTTTCAGTGCTGGGAAACGACCGGTCGCTGGGCTCTTGGCGACCGGTCGTTTTTGAGCAGAATCGATTTTCAACTTTAGGATTTCTATGCGACCGGTCGCTAGGCTCCTGGCGACCGGTTGTTTTTGAGCAGAAACGATTTTCACCTTCAGGACGTCCTGGCGACCGGTCGCTATACTCCTGCGACCGGTCGTTTTTGAGAGAATCGTTTTTCACCTTCAGGACTGCCCGCGACCGGTCGTTTTTGAGCAGAAACGATTTTCCTCTTCAGGACTTCCTGGCGACCGGTCGCTTCTGGGCAGAGTACATTTTTTCTGGACTTTTAGGATCCATCTTGCTCCAATCTTCAAGTTCTTGAATTTCCAGGCCTTCTTGCCCAGTGGTTCTCTTTGTATGTCTCTGTGAGGCGGAGAGTTGGTCATCGGATCATGAAAAAACATTTCCGACTCCATAAAAGTGACATCCAAAGTGACATATGTACGACGACTGGAGGGGTGATAGCATCGATATCCCTTCTGATGGGCAGCATAACCTACAAAAAACACATCGGATAGCACATGGATCAAGCTTGCCACGTTGATTCTTATGGAGGTGTACGAATGCCACACAACCAAAGACTCGGGGCGGAAGCATTTGAACAGAGGGCAAGGGCCCATGTTGGGCAAGTGCTTGTAATGGAGTCCGGAAGTCTAAAACTTTGGAAGGCATTCGGTTGATGAGGTAGACTGCAGTGACTATAGCATCATCCCAATGGTGGCGAGGAACATGAGCTACAATCAAAAGAGCTCGTGCTGTTTCAAGGAGGTGTCGATTTTTTCTTTCCGCAACACCATTCTGTTGAGGAGTTTGAGGACAAGTGGTCTCATGAATGATGCCATGCATTTGGAAGTAGGTCTGAAAATCATGGTTGATGTATTCACCTCCATTGTTAGAACGAAGGACTTGAATCTTGGTAGAGAATTGAGTTTCAATTTGCTTGTGAAATGACTGAAATATAGGGAACACATCAGTTTTATTTTTCATCATGAAGAGCCAAGTCATGCGGGTACAATCATCCACAAAGGTAATAAACCACCGGAAGCCAGAAGTTGTAGAGATAGGTGAAGGACCCCAAACATCAGAATGTATCAAAGCAAATGGAGCAACACTTTTATTTGTACTTAATGGATAAGAGGCTCTGTGGCTCTTGGCCAAGATACAAGTATCACATTGGGAAATCAGTGATACAGGAATTTGAAAATAAATCTGGAAACGGATGTCTCATATAGCCAAAAGACGGATGCCCAAACGTCGGTGCCATAGCCAAAGTTGTCAATCCTTCCAAGTTGATGAGTGCTTCACACTATGTGCCTTTCCCAAATTGAAATCATCCACATAGTACAACCCCCCTCTCTTAGTACCACGACCAATTATCTCCTTGGTGAGAATATCCTGAAAAAACAGAAGTTGGGATACATGAGTACACAACAATTTAGTTGCTCAGTAGCTTGGCCAACAGACATCAATTTATTAGACAACGATGGGACAAGCAAAGTATTTTGAAGAGTAAGGGATGGAGAGAGGCCAATGGTTCCAGGCACCGAACCACTGGAGAGGTAACACCATTTGCGTTGGCAATACTTGTTCGTTGTGGTGTAGTTGTACTTAGAAAATCAGTTGGATCGAACGTCATATGATCTGTGGCTCCTGAATCAATAATCCAACATGTGGAGTCACTTGTATATGATGTATGAAATACATATCCGCAGTTACCTGAGTTACTAAAAGATGAAGGGTTATTTTCTGGTGCTGAGGTAGATTCTTCATGAGGAATTAATGTTATTTGGAGAGTCCATGGTGACAAGGGCAGCACGACCCGTTCCTCCAGCAGGAGTTTACGAGCCTTGAGACCCTCCCACCAATCTGGATAGCCATGTAATTTAAAACAGGTTTCTCGAGTGTGTTTTGGATTCCCGCAGTGAGTGCAACCATTTCCATTTGTGGGAGCCTTGGGTCGAGAGGGTGGTGGAGTAGTCGTCTTGTTGGTAGTGGTCTGTAGTTGGGAGAGAAGCAGCAACTGGGGTTGAAGTTGGGCGAGAGGGTCGGTATGTTCCTTTTGTTGCCAATCCTACTCCGGTTGGTGTTGGAGCTCCTAACATCACAGCTTGTCGAATATCTTCTCGTCGAACATGAGCATAGACTTGCTCTACTGGAGGAAATGGACTCATTTGGAGCACATCACTTCGGGCTTCGTGCAAGTCGGTCATCCAAACCATCCAAGAAAATATAAACTCGATCTTCTTGGATGATATCATAGTATTTCTTGATATCCAGCTCACACTTCATTTCATTTGGACGACGAAAATCGATTTCTCTCCATAAGCCTTGGAGATCATTGTAGTAAGTTTCAATCGAGCCTCCCCCTTGTCGCATACGGGAGATTCGCCTTTTAAGATCATACACCTGGGAGGTGTCAGTGCCATCAAAGTAAGTTGTGGCTATTGCATCCCATACTCCTTTGGCCGTCGGGAATCTAATGAAGTTGCCAATCAACCTTGGCTCCATGGAGTTGATTAGCCACCCTTTCACAATTGCATTTTCTGTCCGCCATCGGTTGAATGTAGAGTCTGCTCTCTGAGAAGGAGCTGGGAGTTCACCCGTGAGATATCCCAGCTTGTCTTTGCCAGCAATATACATCTCAATAACTTGAGACCATAAGGCATAATTGGAGCCATCCAATTTAATGGCAATTTGTCGGAGTCGGGGTCGTAGTCGATGTTGATGCTTATGTCTTCATCAACTCAGCCATTTGATAGCAAATTCTGTGAAGGTAGGTTGAGAAGGAGTAGCCGGATCGGTGGTGCTACTTTCAGTGGGAAAGAAATCGTTTTCTCCCATGATTGCAGCAACGATTCGAGACTAGAGTCTGCAAGATCGCTGCTGATACCATGTCAAATTAGGAGGAGATATTGAAGGTTGAGTAGAGATAATGGAGAGTGTAGAGAATTTGGAAGCTATGCATATTTTCTGATTTCAACTTATGTTCATTGAATTCTACATCAAAACATATATACATGTAATAACCCTAAAACATTCCATGAAACACTCCATGAAACATTCCCTAAGACATTCCCTAAGACAAGGATTACATTGCTCAAGAAAAGTATTCCCTAAAACAAGGAATGAGACAAGTGCCATGAGACAAGGTTGTCTTGTGTTTCATGTCTTTGTGTTTCACAAGTTGACACTCACACAAGATGCCAATATTGCTAACAGAAGCTAGCTACTTCTGCTAAGATATAGGAAGTTTGGTTGCATTGCACGACATAGATTTTTTTCAAAAAAGAACGTATATGTGGTGGAAAATTTATTACCACATAAAAATATACTCAATTGAGGCAAAATCTGATCAAATTAAAGGTATATATATTTGGTAATTATTTCAGTAATTAATATAAGAAATCTGAACAATGTCTAATTTGATCTTAGCTTTACTGCATATTCTTAATTTTATTAATTTTCCGAGGCGATTAAGTGTGGGTTGTCCAGGTACTCGAATGGGGATTGTTGATCAAATCAAAGCAATTTTGTTCACAGGTACAAGAAAAATGAGCATTAGGTCCCTTTTTAAAGTCGGAAATAAGTTTCATTAACAGGCCAAAATATTGGATTCAAAATATTGGCTTTTCAAAGAAATTATGAGTACAGTTTGGGCTACTATCGAGAGGGTTCTATCAGTCCTACCCCAACAATAATGAAAATCCAGTAACAAATAAAGTTCATCTCTCGCCTCTTTCTCCATTACCAGTCACCGCTGTTACTCTCTCGTCTCTCCGTCCCTCTCCTTCATTGAGAGAGTGGGCTACTAAGCAAAAGATTAGGGAGTGCGCGAGCCAAAGCCCTCAAATACGAGCACGACACTCTCGCTTTGTCTTTCCATCCTTGATAGATGTTTACCCCGAAAAGGACCCGCCGACCATTCGCGTGGGGTTTGGCTATGGAGTTTGCTTGTTGCAATTGAGAAGGCATGCCACTGTTGTTGGCAGTGAAAACTCCAACAGACTGAAAATGGTAAGACTGGAAAATGCGCACCGATATTGACTTTAATCAATCGATTGTGGATTGAGTGGGGAACTGACCCAATACAGGTTCTTTTCTATGCCTCAATTAAGAGGACTTCAATATTCATCTAGTAAGAAAATGGTAATTGACAGAAGCTGAAATTGAACGATAATGGAAATGACAGAAGTTTATCGAAATATTTCTCTATTCAAGCAACTTGAAAGAACAAGGAAATACACATAAACAACACAGCCTGAAGATTTCTCTATTCAGACCTGGTACATAAAATTAAAATGAAGATTGAAGATTTCTCAATTCAATCTTGTACAAGAAAAAATCATACCAAGAGTTGGCAGAGCAAAATAAAGAAAGTTCCCTAGGAGTTGTCAATTGAGAATTCAGAGAATGAAAAAGGAAGGCTATTTCATGCTTTTGAGTTGGGTTTATAGACGTTGAGTGAGTTTGGTTTTTGTTGGTTGAGTTGCGTGTGTGTGTGTTTGCTGATGATTCTCCTGTAATTTATAGAGAATGGAGGTCGGTTGAGTGTTGGGACCAGTAGCCAATTTGAAGTACCCACTTTCCATTGGTTTTGGTGAGTGGGTTGCTGAAAATATAAGTAAACCCAAAAAAGTTGATGAGGCTCTTTGATGAGATTTGACAGAAGTTGTCACTATTAGACTTAAAGAAATCCAAAGTATTAGTCCACTTGCCATTGATTGGTGAGTGACAGTCCAAAGTAGCTAACTAAAAGAAAAAAGAAATGGAGAGGTAATGATCACCATCTCTACTTCATTCTTTATTCATTCTTTAAGCAAACTTGTATATTATTTTATTCTTCTTTCAATTTAGGTGTAGACTTTTCACGTGTTGAGCTTTGGTTTTGTTCTAATATTCTTCATCACAAAGAATATTAAATTGTTTCCATCTACCACAACATTATTTTATTCTTCTTTGAATCAACTCACTTGTGATGAAGTCCCTCCATTGATGAAGTGAAACTTTATTTGTAGCCACTGAGTTTCTCCTTCGAATATGCCTTTGATGCATAATAAACTGGGAATGCTAGATTGATACAATTGCTGCAAATTTCAGATATGTTGTTCTCAAGTAGGAACAACATTCATGAAGAACTTAATTCCATTTGAGCAATAGAAAATCTGATTTAGCATGGTTGCAACTGACTGGTCGTCGTACAGACCTGTCATGAACAGAAATCATGATTAATGTCCTGAAGATTTAATACTTGTCCAAATGCTGCCAAATTCGGATATGTCGTAGTAGACATCCAAATGAACAACTTTTATGAAGAATGAATGTTCATTTGAGGACTGGAAGTTGGCCCGAATTGGGCCATAATTAGGCCCAAATTGCCACTGTTTTCAGCTTTCGCTTACTAGTATGCTTCTGATGTTTGATGTCGCGAGAATTCCACATTTATTCAAATGATCCCAAATTTGGATATGTTGCAGTAGATATTCTAATGAAAAACTTTCATGAAGAAAGACAATTCATTAGAGCATTGGAATTAGGCCTGAATTGGGCCCTAATTAGGTCCAAGTTGAGCTCTATAAGCTTTTTGCTGGCGTTGTGTATCTTGTGTTTTCAGCTCTTATGATTCCACATTTGTCCAAATGATCCCAAATTTGGATATGTTGCAATAGACATACAGATGAAATTTGGATATGCGTAATGATCCTCAAGTCATGAGTTCCTTAGGATGTTGCTTTTGGCATATCCTAGCCTAGGCCACACCCATAAATTTTGTACAGAATGAGACTCCCCTTTCAATACGCATCAATATTGAAAGGGGAGTCTCCGTAAACCATTTACCTCTGTAACTGTTTGTGCAAAAATCCTCACGGGAGAATAGTAACCTTCGATCTTCCTTATCTCTTCTCCTCGATTCCTGTAAAAAAGATTGGAGTAAATAGACTACATCCGGGGGTGTTGGCCAAAAGCCATCCGATGCTTAAGTTAGTTCGAGTGTTTGTAGGAAAACAATAGCTAAGCAAATGGTACGGAGTTGTATGTATGGTGTGAACGGGGCGGCCGGAGCCGTGTGGAGAAAATATGGAGAGCAGAGAGTGGAGAGGGAGAGAGCTTTGGGTATTAGGAGTAGGTTTAGATGTCCCTTGAATGATGAATGAAGTCATCTATTTATAGGAGCCTCGGGGCTAGGGTTTCGTAAAGTTTCGTAGAAAATAAACTCTTATTAAATGAGTTTGGAGCAACTTCCCAAGCTCAAAGATGTTAGACTTAATAGGGATATGCTTGTTATTTTTCTTGTTTTTTCCCCTTCCGAAGCACTTGCTTATCCTATTCATTTTTATATTTTGTGTTGTCTAAAATTTCATCTTTCTTAAATTTAGGAGGTTCTGAAGAAATGATGAGAGAGACAGAAATTGTGGATTCTGCAATGGATTACTTGACAAAAGACGTTCAGGTGGCTGTGACTGGAATATCCTGCAACGGCATCTGCCCATGATCAACCTTTATCACTGTGCATAGATGAAATGCATTCTATAAAAGCCATAGAGTGCTCAAGTAAGCTATTGTGAAAATTTTCAATGGATTCCTTTGGCTGTAGTTAGTTTGACTAATGTCATGATTGTGTTCTCTAGGTAACCCTGCTGGGACTGCCAAGCAACAAAACGAGGATGGAGGAACACAAGTTGGGCAACCACATTTGCCTTTTGTGAGAAGTTCTCCATTATGGGAAAATATTGAATCCATGGATGTATTCAAAAGATTTCCGCAAATGCCACATTTTCATCCACTATTGAAGTGTAAAGAGGTCTGTCGTGAAGGATCAGCCCTTGGAAAGATGGTAAACTTTGCCTTTTTGGTGGAGAAGACTTCCATGTTGCAAGTTGGCGATCCTAGAGACTTATTTGATAGCATTTTGGAGGCACTAGCTGACTTGGAAATGTTGGGCTTTGATGTCACGGAAGTACGGCATCGTCTGAAGTAATTGCTTGAAATGAAAGTTAAGTTGGGACAGCTTCAGAACCGATCACAAGAAGTTGACATTCAGATCACAGCGTGTGCTCATGACCAAACCAGAAACAATGAACCAATCAGTCGGATTGATAAAGATATTAAGGACTTGCAGGAAAAACGGGCGACGTTGATGTCAATTGGTGTGGCCAAAGGTTATGAAATTAGCAAGCTGCAATCAGAAGCAAATGCTATAGCTAAAGGCATTCAGAGCATCCATTGTGATTTTGAGAAATTAGCTGCTCCAGCATGGTGATTTTTATGATTCTGATGGATGACTATGCTGCAGTTTGTGTATGCATGGTTAAGGATTCCACATTTGTCCAAATGATCCCAAATTTGGATATGTTGCGGTAGACATAGAGATGAACAACTTTTGTGAAGGATGAAACTTTATTTGAGAGCTGAAAGTTGAATTTTGGGCCTACTCCATCTGACCTGCAGCAATGCATGTCTAGCCATATTTTGGCCATTTTGATGTTCATGGAACATTATCTTCCATTTTAGGCAAAAATATGATTTTTGGTACAAACAATAGATCCTAAACTTGAAACATCAATCTCTCTTTTCATCCTATGCAATGCTAACTTGAAAAACTCATCCTAGCATTCCCGGTCTTCTCTTCTCTAGATTCTCAGAGGCTTGGAACCTTAGACCACTTAATGCATGTTTACTAATTTTGTAATTGGGTTAGGAAAAATTGAATTGAGGAGGAGTTGGATTGATGAGAATTAGATTCCAGATTCCTATTGAAGTTGTTTACTAAACCATATGGAATTAGGGTGTGAGTGTTGCTAATTACTAAAATGTCCTCGTTATTGGGTTAAAGTAGATGACACATTTGTAATTTTAAAAATAGTGCTGCTAAACGAACCCTAAAATTAACTCGAGTACACCATATGATCTAAGTACACCATAATATGTAAATCAAAATGTAAAATTAACTAAGTACACCTTATCTAACTATCAAAAATACCCCTTGTACACATAAATACACTCTATCACACAACACCAAACACACAAAGAAATTTGAATGCAGATAAAAATTCATTCACTTGGTGATGGTTCTTAGCATCCTGGGTAATGCTCAACTTGGCATAAAGATCCAAAATTGCAATTCCCACAAAGACATTCGAATGCAAACCTATCTTTGTTGCACATGCATGAAGTTGTTGCTTGCCTATGTTTAGGTCTCCAAGTGCAATTGACGAGTGAATGACAATGCCAAATGTAAATTCGTTGGGGTCTAATATTCGAAACAAGCATTCTTGAAAAGAGATAAATAGCTTCTTCATGATGGTGCTGCTAAGCAAGCTGCCTATTATTGTTGTGGCAGATACCACACTCAAGTTAGGCATTTCGTCAAACAACTAGTGCGCATGGAAGAATGCATCTAGTTGAAGGGTACGCACATGAGCTTTCTGGGTTTCACGATTTGACAAATATAAATTTTAATTTTTTTTCAACCTAAACCAAAAAAACCAAAATTAATACCTCTTTTGATGACTCCTTCGACATGTTTGAAGCATCCATGAGACTGTTTGCATCAATGAATTAATTGAGACAAATTGTTGGAGTTAATATTAAGGTTTTTTGGAAGCATGATTTTTTACTTATGTTTGATTAGGGTTGAATATGGTAAGTAGAGTGTACTTATTAAATTACATTTGTTTCATAATTCAATATATCATTTTTGGTTATTTTATATTAGGATAAATTAGTAATTTAATAAATAATTTGGTAGTAGGGTGTACTTAGTTAATTTTAGGGTTCGTTTAGCAGCACTCTTTTAAAAATTGTGTGAAATATAATGGGTAAAAAAAATGAATTCCTAATGGATTAGTTCTCCAAGAATTAGAATACCACCCAATAATTGAATTCCTTCTTATGAGAATTTCAATTCCTAATCGGTGAACACACTGTATATATATATAACCACAAGGGCAAATTTGCCAAAAGAAAACCCACGTAACTTTAATCCTTTTCAAATTCTATCAGTCTTTTGGCTCTCTCTCTCGCTGTTAAAAATCTCTCCCAAATATAAGTTCCTCCCTCAACAACAATAAAAATCTCAGACCAAAAAAAAAAAAAACCACTGTTACTCTCTCGTCTCTGTGTCCCTCTCCTTCATTGAGAGAGAGTGGCTACTGAGCAAAAGATTAGGAGTGCGCCAACCAAAGCCCTTAAATATTAGCACGCCACTCTCGCTTTGTCTTTCCATCCTTGATAGATCCTAAACTTCAAACAGCAATCTCTCTTGTCATCATATGCAAAGCTAACCCTGAAAAAGTTTCTCCTAGCATTCCCGGTCATCTTCTCCAGATTTTGAGGTAAAAAAACGGATTTTCTTTTCATATTTTAATGCAATTCATTTTCTCTAGATTTATGCTTCTGCTTCACCTTTAGGATTGCTCAGAAGCTGTTATTTACACTTTACAATCCAAATCTTTGTTGGGTTCTCGGAAAAAACCTGAATCTTTATAGGCGTCTCTTACTCTTCCGTAGTGTATGGTTTTGCGGATAGTGGGTTTGGATTGTTCTCCTCACTTCTTCGGTTTTTGTCAATTATGTGAAGAGGGTTTCTCTTAAAAGTAAAATGGGTTTTACTTTTTTCATATGATTTTTAGCAGTATGTCTGCATTGAGTAGATAAAAGGATTGGGTTTTGCATTCTTATATTGGTTTATGTCTGTTTGTTTGCAGAGTGTCAATATATGGTTCTAGTTAGGTAATGTTTATTGATCTTTACTATTCTTATCATCATCATTGTTGTGTGTTATTATAAGTAATCTTATTTTTGTTATATTTGGTGTCTTTGGATTGGAATTAGGAATTGATGGGGAAGAAAGTTAAGAAGAAGGCAAGGGCGGCTCCTCAAAAGGACAAGTGGATTGCAGCTGATTCCCCAAAGAAAGCTCCCCAACCAAGCAACCCAAGTGTTAAGAATGGTGATGATGCAGTTTCAGTTCCAAAAGAGAAAAAACCTTGTCCTCATGTTGACAAAGGTGTAGATTTGAATAAATTGTCTGCTAAAATTGGGTCCTCAGAAGTTGTTAGGTGCGAAGATTGTAGGGAAGGGGCAGTTGATAGGAGAGGGGGTAAAGGAAAGGGCAAACATGGTAAGAAGAAAGGAAGTGCTTCAGTGGATTCAAAATCTGAGTCAAAAGCCATTTGGGTTTGTTTGGAATGTGGTCATTATTCTTGTGGAGGGGTTGGACTGCCTACAACCCCTCAATGCCATGCACTTCGGCATGCGAGGCAAACTCGTCACCCGTTAGTGATCCACTTCGAAAACCCTCAGTTGCGGTGGTGCTTCTCTTGTAGCATGCTTATTAAAATTGATAAAGTGGAAGAGAATAGTGAACAAAAAGATGTCTTTTCGGATGTTGTGAAATTAATAAAGGGTCATTCATCGGAGGAGTCATCTGTTAATGTTGAGGATGTGTGGTTTGGTAATGGCAGTGTGACAAGTGACGTCAAATCAGTTAACAATATATCAAGGGATTTGGATGGGAGAGGTGGTTATATGGTGAGAGGGTTAGTTAATCTTGGTAACACTTGCTTCTTTAATTCTGTCTTACAGAATATTCTAGCTATAGATAGGCTGCGGGGTTACTTCTTAAATGTTGATGCATTTCCTGGAGCTCTTACTATTTCTTTGAAGAAACTCTTTACTGAAACAAAACCAGAGGCAGGATTCAGGAATGTGATAAACCCAAGAGCGTTTTTTGGGTGTGTCTGTTCCAAGGCTCCCCAGTTTAGGGGTTATCAGCAGCAAGACAGTCATGAATTGCTTCGTTGCTTACTGGATGGCTTGTGCACTGAGGAGTTGAGTATGAGGAAACGTATAAGTTCTTCCCGGGAAAATGGGAATTCATCAAATCAAGGTCCTACTTTTGTGGATGCTGTATTTGGGGGGCAAATATCTAGTACCGTTCGTTGCGTCGAATGTGGCCACTCCTCTACTGTCTATGAGTCATTTTTAGATCTGTCACTGCCAGTTCCAACTAGAAAATGCCCACCTAAGACTGCTCAACCTACCTCTCGAGCAAAGAAGACAAAGTTGCCGCCTAAGAGGAGTGGAAAGGTTCGGTCGAAAATTAACAAGGACAAGAGTTCTGCACCATCATCAAGTGTTGCAACCCCATCAACCAGCAGCGAGGTTTCTAGCCAGCCACAGTCCAGTTCAACTGACCCAAATGTGGTTGAACAATGGGGTTTAGTTATGAAGAATCTCTCTGCTGTCCAAGAATCTGAAAATGAACAAGTCTTTGAGGATGCAGCAGAGCAAACATCAACATTGTTGAATGACTGTACATGGTTGGATTATCTTGATATGGGAAATATGTCAGATGACAATGATTTCGTTTCACAAAACAATGATGCTTCAACTGTTCAAGATTCTGAAAACAAGAATGCACTTAATGGTGTCTTGCTACAGCCTGACTCTGAATCTGGTAATCAGGTTTCTACGCTTAATGGGGAACCAAATGTAAATCCTGACTTTTCTTCAGTGAATCCTTGGGAGGAAGAGCTCCCATTACAGGTTCAGGGTTCTGAAATTTTGTTGCTTCCATATAAAGAAGAGTGTTCTGTCACTGAGGAAATCATAGGAAGAGAAGATGAGGCCTCTTCATCGGTTGTGGGTGGTGGACAAGATGAATTTGATGGTTTTGGGGACTTATTCAATGAGCCGGAGGTTGCTGCAGGGCCCACTGCACGGCCCTCTGTTGGTGAGGGAGGAACAGAAACTGGTTTCGTAGCTAGCGAATCTGATCCAGATGAAGTTGATGACAGTGATTCTCCAGTGTCTGTTGAGAGTTGTTTGGCTCATTTCATAAAGCCTGAGCTTCTTGCCAATGAAAATGCTTGGCATTGTGAGAACTGTTCCAGAATTCTTCAACGCCAAAGGTTGGAAGTAAAGAAGCAGGTAAAATCTTCAGCTCAAATTTTGATAAATGAATGTGAGACTAGAGTGGAAAGTGATTCACTGAGTTTAAATATGGGCCTGTGCCCCGCTGATGTCAGAAATCTTAGTAATGGGAATTTGAATAGCAGTACTGGTTATAACCATTTTGGTGAAGACTTGCATGATGGGAAAATAAATTGCTCATCAATTGAGAATGGTCAATCAGATAAGCTGAATGCCGCTGTTTGTCAACAACAAGAAGGAAACAACGAGATGAAAGATGCACTTCCAGTGCAATCAAATACTTCAGATTGCAATAACACTTGCAGTCGAGAAAGTTACATTGATCAAGCAATTGAGTCTTGTGCTGACGAGCCTAGAACTGCTGGATGTACCTCTTACAATGTTCCACAGACTTATTCTGGGATATTGGATGGTAAACATGAATCAGAAGAAAGTGAAGACGAGGAAATAAATTCCAAATGTGTGAAGGTGAAGAGGGATGCGACTAAAAGGGTCCTCATTTACAGGACCCCACCTATTTTGACTATTCATCTCAAGCGGTTCAGCCAAGATGCTCGTGGCCGCTTAAGTAAATTGAACGGCCATGTCAGTTTCAGAGAAAAAATTGATCTTAGACCATATATGGATTCCAGGTATATATCTGACTTTTTTAAAGAGTTTATTTCAGATTACAAAATGCCACATCAAAACGTTACTGCTTGTCATGAGTCTGTTTTAGCCAGATCTTGGAATAAGCACTCAAAATGAGAGGATAGCTCTTTTATACCATCTTAAAGAAAAATTTGCACTAGTTTTCACTTTTCAATACACCAGCTTTTGATCTCTAATCACTTTTCAGGAGGGATATTGGAGGGGTGGTGGGACTTGGTTGGGCAGATCATTAGTCTCCTCACAAACTTTGAAATTTTAATAAACATGATGTATTCAAGGTGCTTGTTGTAGTCTGACATGCAATTAATGTTAGTGGCTGAGGAAGTATGGGGAGATGAGCAAATTAACAGTTTGAAGTCTCTAGAGCCTGATAAATTATCACTCTTCCACCTTAGGCTGCACTAAGCAAAGTGAATCTTTGGAACCATATCTGTGAGAGAGTGCTGTAGTGATTCTCTTCATAGGTTAAATACCAAATTACCTCATCTTGTCAGCCAGTTATGTTTTTCTCTTGCCTAAATGTTATCGAACTACACATTCTTGCCTCTTTACTTATCTAACGCACAAAGATCCATTGCTTTTCTATCTCAATGCACTTACTGACTGAACATAGTGGTGAAGTTTTTCACCAAAGGAAGAAGCTATAAGTCTAAGATGCTTGTTCTAAACCCCATATTGAATGCTTGAGGACTTGACACTTAGGTTTCCCAGTCTAGCACTTTATACAGTTATTAGATTTTGTCAAGAAGCTTGTATAGAACTCTCAAGAATATTTTACTATTTATGTTTTTCCATGAAAAAGGAAAACTTTTTCATAGATAGAAATCTGAAGAAAGAAATATTACCAAAACATTAATAAATTAGTATGTCTGATTTAAGAAATGGCAAGGGCAAGCATATTTATTTATCCCCAAGTCAGAAGTTTTGGGGTTGCTAGGTTCAGTTCCTTTTGTTTGTGTATATATGTGTTGCAACGTGACGGTTGTGTCTGTGTCCATAAATTACTGGTGATAATATACTGAGAACTAGTAACTTTGTTAGATGATATGAGGAGGCTTGCCTTTCAAGTTTGAGGCTTAGAGCTACGTTGCTAGCTTTAATAATTTACGAGCTAAGTTGCAGGATGTTTTAATGTTTACTGAACCTGCCTTCTTTAAAAGAAAGATTTTGAAATTTGAGTTTGCATATATCTACTTTTGTGCATGTAGCAGTTATGTCATCAAATTTCCCTTTACAATGTTACCTTGAGTAATAAATGTGATACTGTTAATTCCAGTTTCATGGCAACTTATGCATTGTTTTGTACTTGCTTTAGTCTTAAGGATCCTGCAACTTCTTATTTATTTAATTGATTTTGTGGCATTTCTTATGAAATAAAAACAATGATTAATTTATTAGTTTGTACGTATTCATTTAGTGACACTTCTTAAGGAGCTATTTTATTGAGTTGTGAATCTATGATGCATGTCCAGAAGTATTGTCCCTGTTAATATTGATTCCTATTCTTATATTTTTCAGAGAATTTTGTCCTTCAACTAACATAATCACAGACTGTAAGAAATTAAGCAACAATAATGCTAAAGAGTTTTGGAATCATAATGTTATAACTTATAACACATTCAACCTTTAGGAACTGTCCCTTTTCATTGGTTTTTGTACTTGTTTAAGCTTTTCTGAATTTATGTTCCCTTGTGTTGTTTTACTCATATAGTTTCTTTGGATGCCATATGAAAATGGAATCAGTCAGTCATTCTGTATATAATTGGAGCATCATAATTTGATTCACATGTTTGAAAGGATTCATTCAATTATGCAAATTATTACATTTTGCATCATATGCACTTATTCCCTAAAGCCAATTTATGGGTGAACTTTTTTGTGCAATTATGAGAATGTAGAATATATCTACAATGCATCTATTAACGCACAAGCAAGCCTTATTTTTATGTCCGTAGTTGTGCTTCACATAGTACTTATTTTGTTCCTAGTTTGTGTAGTGGTTTGCACAGAATTAATTTGTAGCATACATTACAAGTTACATTTTTCCATTGGAAGCGCATTAACTTTTTGGCTATGATGTCCTCTTGAGCTTTACAGGTCCACAGATAGAGAGAAGTATGAATACCGCCTAATTGGGGTCGTGGAGCATTCCGGGACGATGAGAGGGGGCCACTATGTTGCATATGTGAGAGGGGGTGAAAGGAGCAGAGGAAAAGCTGAGAAAGAAAATAATGGTCATGTGTGGTATTATGCTAGTGATGCACATGTGCGTCAAGTTTCCCTAGATGAGGTTCTTCACTGTGAGGCCTATATCTTATTCTATGAAAAAAGTTGAGGTTGTTCTACCTTCAACTTGATGTCTTTAAAGTTTCAGTTCAGGGCCTTCAGACTAGCTGAGCTTCCCCAATGTGTGTGTGAGAGAGAGAGAGAGAGAGACAGAGAGAGAGAGACAGAGAGACAGAGAGACAGAGACACATATAGAGACAGAGACAGAGAGAGACAGGAAAACCAGAGTTGAGTGTACAACTCCAATTACCATGTGTTTTGATAGCCCATTCTTTCAAGATGTAATGATCTTTTAGATGTATACTGTTAGTTATAGCATCAGAAAACGGGGTTTTCTTTTTATAGTCCCATCACCCCAGGGACCATGGCTGCATCAGTTACTGAAGCTTTTTAAGTTACCGTTTTTTATTTACTAAGACTCCCTTTTAGGCAAGAAGCATTGCATATTAAATGATACAGGCTTCATTGCGAGCACGACTTGTTTCGTCTCCAAAGAGGTTGGTGCATGCGTTATATGTACTAGAATCTGGTTGACAATATTGTCGGCCCGCAATTTTCCTCATGCAAGTGCCTTTGGTCAAGGGCGAGGTATTTACAGTTTAAGTTTCACCTTCAATCTCAATGACGACCTTTTATCGATATCTTTGTTGTAGTTGGGCCTTTGCCCCAAACATGTTCTCTTATTTGAGGTGCTTTTCCGCTGGGACTCAGTCTGTTGCAAGCACTTCTGCTCATAGTGCTTTTTCTATAAGTGCTTCTTTCAAAGAATGCTGAAGTTTTTTTTATAAAAAAAATCCAAGTGTTCCCTGAAAAAGCACTTGATTCTTGAAAAAAAGGAGGGTTCTCTAGAAGTGCTAGGATAAAGACAATGTACATGGCGCAGAAAAACTGAAACGAAGAGAACCGTTCTTGAAAATAACTTTTCTATAACTCCTTGTCTATCGCTATAATTTCCCTGAATCTAGCAAAACTGACCACTAATCGGCATAACTATCCTCCGAAAGAGATTAAGAATACCTAACAAACTCAACTAAACTCCTTGTCTATTTGTTTTGGAAAAGAAACAAAAAGCTTATTTTCCTTACCTAAATAGTCACTTTTCCAATAAACATAAATGAATTAAAGATTTTGTCACAGTCATAATGGGACTCACATCTACCCCACAAATAAAAGAGTTAGAAGCTAGGTATGGCCACATCAACATTTAACATACTTACTAAAGTAACAAAATGACCTATTTGTGGAGTTTACGAAGTTTAAATACCTATTTTTATATGATTTTACAAGTTCAGGCACCAATTTGAAATGATCTAGTTAACTAGAAGATTCATTCAATTATTTATTTTTCCACTGGAGGAAGCATTTCATTCAGTGGATTGGAAGTATAAAAGGAAAAAGAAATGCACCAGGACCAAAAGCAAAGAAACATCTTAAAAAAAACAAAAACAAAAAAAAAGCTCTCACGCTCTTTGTCTGGACAGTGACTGCTCTCTCTCCTCCTTTACCATCTAGTTAGCAGCCTATATCTCTGGCCACCCTATAAGGCCATAACCTTTCTCCATGGCATCATTCTCACTCTCAAAGCAGCTAAGCTCTCTGTTCCTGGTAATATCCACGGTGGGTATGCTTGGAAATTTCATCAATATTGTGGGGGTAGATGGAGCAACTTCTTCTTCTTCTTCTTCTTCTTCTTCTTCTTCTTCTTCTTCAACTTGGTGTGTGGCAAGAAGTGATGCTACCACCCAAGCCCTTCAGACAGCCTTAGACTATGCATGCGGGGCTGGTGCTGACTGTTCCCCATTACAATCCACTGGCCTCTGTTATCTTCCAAACACAATCCAAGCTCATGCCTCTTATGCCTTCAACAGTTATTATCAACGCAAGGCTATGGCTCCTGGCTCTTGTGACTTCTCTGGCACTTCCACCATTGCTCAAACCGATCCCAGTATGCCATTTGTCTTTTTCTTTTTTTTGTAACAATTTTATCTTTTATTTATTTATTTTCAAAGAAAATGAACCCATATTTTTAGGTGTTGATTTGTTTACTGTTGTTATTTTCTTTGTGTAGGTTATGGATCTTGTGTGTACCCATCTTCTGCAAGGTATGCTGCCCTGCCCTTTCTTTTCAATTTCTTGTAAACAAAAATTTAATTTCTCAAAGATTAATTAAGCATTTAGGGTACACTAGTTTCTTCATGTTCACGCAATTGGGTCTTTCTCTTTTTTCTTCTTTAGTGTTTTTGAGAAGCAAAATTATTAGGGAGTTGGTTGATATGATGAATATTGGAAGAGATATTCACTTTCCAGAAACCATTCTCTTTTCTTTTGCCACTTGGTAATAAGTTGCTGTAAGGAATCCTCTTCCAACAGAGAGGGAACCAAAAAAAACCCAACCAAAACAAAGAGAGATTTGTGCCTCTCCGGTGAAGCTTCTTATGGATGTATGACACGTGTCTTTCTGCATGGGATGCTTTGTGATGGCATCTTAAATCTGACCGTCCAGTACTCCTTGATTTGTTTGCATCTGTCAAATCAAAATCCCTTCTCTCTCCCTCTTCGAAGTCTTGGGTTGCGCACTGGTTTTTGTACCACAGATTTGGATTTCTTAAAATATTTTCTGGGTGCATGCTTGACTTGGAGTTTGAACTATGTAGTCGGTTCTGTAACTCAACTTTCACCTTAGTTTCCCACCGTTGGATTTGTCCTTAGTACAAATGAAACCAACGGTCAAGATCATACTTGGTTCGCAACCTTTTTTATGGGCAGAGTGACTGACAACTATCATGTACTATTCTGATGATTCAGAGTCTATCTTCATGCTGTTGTTGCCGGACCAAGCTCTGAACTTCTGGGCCCTGGTTTGATTTTGCATGAACAATAAAATATCATTTCCAATAGTGGAAGGACCAATTCTTTTTCTTTTTACTTTTTTTGTTGGGTCAGAATTTCCTTTGGTACATATGAAAAAGGATCAGTTCATTGTGGAATGTTCCACAAATATTCTAGTTTATGAAAATAATGATTCACTTTAAAAATTCCTCGTGCTACTTTAATTCATTTATTGATTAAAATATCTCAGTATTCGTAATTTTTCGGATGCCTTGCTTAAGTAATACATAATAAGGACAGTCCTCCTATAGTCTTCTTCTCATTTACCCTCCCAATTTTGAAGGTGGGCCCAACCTCAATTAACGGTCAAAAATTCAAACATGTGGGGCCAACATTTCAATGTTCTCGTTCTGTTCTAGCAGAGCCAAGTTGTGGTCATTTTGATTCCCAGAGAAGTGCTCTTTTGTTCTCGCCAGGGTATTTCAGGCATGGTCTCGAAAGTGTAGGTGTCTTAGCTAGTTTAGCAATATGCACTTTTGCCCTTTTTCTGTTTGTGCAGCTAATTGGGAAGGTTTGGCCGAATTTAAGGTCTTTTGTTTGACGCTAAAGTAGACTTAATTTGCAAAATACCCACTAAACTTAGTGGTTTGGAGTAATTACTCACTCAGGAAAGATTCTAAGTTCGAGTCCTAGCATTCGTGTAGTATGTGTGAGTTTAGTATATTATCGCTCCCTCTCAATAGGAAAGGTTCTAAAAATTAGGGGGACTTAATTTAAATTTTCTTTTAAAATGAACCAATTCAATAGAGCAAATAGTGATTTGATCACATTTTAGTTATTATTTAAATAGGCGTTTTTTTCACAAATCACACTCATCCAGCGCCAATTAATATAGTGGTAATGCTCACCATAAAGCAAGGGTTGATGTTCACGTTAGAGAGAAAGATGTCATTGATAACTCAATTCTCAATAAAAGTAGGTTTTTGAGTATGGGGTGTGGGTTTTGGGCTCAACCTATTACTGCATCTTTTATTGCTTTTTCTTTGGTGGAAAAAGTAGTGCTTTATCCGGTGTTTGTATAAATGAATTTGAAGGACTAACAGCTTTGTGCTATGCAAATTTACAGCACGGCTGGAGGGACAACTACACCAACCACGCCACCAGCTACAGGTATTTTCAGTGCACCAACAACGCCTACGACACCAACATTTGGCGGGGGTAGCGTTACTGGATTCACTCCGGGAATGACCCCGACGATCCCTGACACTGACGACAACTCAAAAGCATCCCTTGAGTCCATGATCCCAACAATCTTGATGCATGTGTCCTTCATGTTTGTTCTTTCATTTACCCTAAACTAAACCCATGTGGCTCGTTTATTTATTTATATAATTTTATAGTTACAGCAGGAGTAGCATATTGCCCTACGTGGAAAAGAGGTTATACATTTTTTTGTTAGAAGTTGGAACCTTCTTTGTCCACTTCCATCTAGCTAAGCCTCTCAATTAATATTGTGCCAAACTTTGTAGCTCTCACAAATTCTATTCAATAATAGTTCAATTTGATAGCTGCAAGTTTCTTTTCTCAGTCTACTAAGCTGTTTCATTTCTTACATTTCAATTCTACTATCTATTTATCAAATGAAATTTGTTTTCTTTACCTTGAAAAATTCTCCCATAGAGATATAAAACACTATAATAAAGGACAAGTGGCACATGGAATTCCATTGGTAGAAGAAGGTAAATCCTAGGTTTTTCAGATCTTTAGAAAGCATGAGAATCAGCGACACCACAAATGTGAGGCAATAGATCTTCAGAAATCGTAGAGTTAATCTAGATCTAATCTTCAAAAGTCGTAGATTTAATCTAGATCATCATACTCTAATCAAGTTCAAGCCAAAGGTCATATGCCGGATTTGATATAGAAGCACCATCAACATATTGTCGAGTCCTTACTTAGTTAGGATTTTAGTTTTTTACTATGTTATGATTTTTGGTTACTTACCGATTATTATTTAGTCATATTATAATAGAGATTTATTTTCTATTATAATTTATATATATTTTCTATTTTATTTAGAATTAACACATCTTTGTACTTGTATAAATACCTCAATATTGGAGAAGAATAAAGATATGAGCATATATGAGCAATTTTTTTTTTTTTTTTTAATCGTTCTACGTGTGTGGAATAGGTAACGTATATATGATGGCTATTTCATTGTTGAGCAACATACCACGGCTTATTTTATGATCAGAAAGCTCGAATCTCAACCTCTAATTTTTGTTATAACTAAATGCATGTGCAAAATACATGAGTATATGGACATGAAAAGTACGAATGTATCATTCATAATAGTTGCTAGTTTGTCAAGCAAAAGAAATTACCAGTAGAACGCCAAATTTGTGATGAATCATTAGTCACGAGATAGTCCCTAGATCATAATAATATTGCATTGCGTAGATTGTGAGTTTGCTCAATTTTTTAACCTGGGAAATTAAGCAAAAATGATGTTCTCTAATTCCTGTGGCCAGAATTGTACTTCCAAATTCTAATCCTTAAAATGGATGCAGACCTTGGAATGTTACCTTGAAAAAACTCTAGTTCCTTCAATTCTACATGTAAACTCACCCACGTATTTTACATCCATCATTAGTGCCGGTGAGGAAAGCTCGAATTTGGTATAACCAATGCTCAGTTTCCTTCAAAACTCTATAACCTATACTTGATGAACAAAATGAAGTACAGGTTATAGAGTTTAGACGTAAACTGAGCATAGGTTAGACAAATTAAGAATCAAGACCAAATTAAAATCTGGCAGTTTTATTAGTAGAAATTTTCAGCATTACAAAATGAAAGTTAACACAGGAGCTAATTTCGCCTGACATCAACAAGTTGAAGACTTGAGGGCTCACAACCAGAGATCTGCAGAACTGTTGTAAATGAGTTAATGCACGCAAGTTGGAAATTGTAGATGCATACAAAAATGTGTACAAGAATCTAGCAGTCGGTATAATATTATCAGAGACTCAGAGTTCACTGCTGTGGTCAAGTTAGTACCATTTATCCAATAATTTCCTTCATTTTCCTGCTCTCAATTGTTTTGTGTAACGTTTGCCGTAACTGGACAGCTATCAGGCTGCCTTACAATAAAAATTTGATCTCCAGCATCTCTGTACAAGTCCTGATTTCGGTGCCAAGACCATAAAGCATGAGTCTCATTTTTCACCTGCAGGGCACACAAGAATGCTGCTTATCACGTTATCGGTGTGATTTTATGCAAACCGTGTTGGTCTGGTATATTGATACGCATACAGAATTTTGTCAGTGAGTCTTCAAGTACTTTCATTCTCAACAGCACTGATGGAGGCCTTAGCAGTTTATGGCGTCACATTTACAGTTGAACATAAACGTACTACACAAGGCATTGGCTATACATTGCTGATCATGTTTATACCTTCTAAGTTTTATTGTATGTTTTCCATATACGTGAAAGTGAATGCTCATAACAACAAAAAATGAATGCAATTGTTAAAGAAAGACATTAGCAAATCATTTGTATCAAATTTTCATTTGGGTTTAAAATTTCAGTCCACTATATAATAAAAAGTTTATCTGTACTCTCAAGAGTTTGTGTTTTCAACTTTTCATAGCAGAGAGAAAAGGGAAGTACCTCTAGAATCCCATGACCAAAGCTACTTTCTCGATATGCACTATATTCAGGCTGCCGGTCCCAACAGAACTTTCCTGCTGCCGGGCCTGATGTGAAATTAAATGCACAAAAGCCACCCATAAGCTTATCTGGAGTTGTACATGGTTCTGGACAGTTTCCGGGTTCATCAGCATGTGCAATTGCCATCTTCTCTCGGTTACCACCATCACCAACTGTTATATATACAGGACCACATGGATCCAAAGTGTAGTTACACACTCGATTTGACCTCTCATAGGCGTGAACCTGTTGATTGTTTTCAAACTGTCACAACTCTCAACTCAAATATACAAGGATTTCTGCCAAAAGCCTGACAAACTATGCAGCACATAAAAAGAAAATTGCAATACAGTGCTCTCTAGAACATAATCTCAAACCACACCAATTCTGTACACAGTACGAAGCATTTCTATTATTGAGCCCCATGCCCTATTGGCCTACTAGATTTTGTTTTCTGTTCCAAAGCTAGTGTGGTTAAGCAAGGCCATTGATTTAAGATATAGGTAATCTGGAAATTATAAAAAGTACGAAAGATATTTGGTTAGCATGGGCCCAGCACTCAGCTTGCTTAGCTTACAGAGTTACTAAGGGTAAGGAAATGTTAATAGAACTTCAGGGTATCACCCCACCTCTAAAAGAATCTGTAAGATTTGGTTTAGCTATGTTCCCTGAATGATTATCAAAGTCACACCGATGTCCAGAAACTTTGTTTGAGATTCATCTCGAGATTAAGATTGGTGAACTGTCTGATCAGATAAGAGGGCAGTTGTAAGACAGTTAAAATTTGAAAAACTCCTGCTGAAATGATTTTACTCAGAGAAAACTGAACATGTGAATTTCTTCAAGTTTGAAGAACTGCAGTAGAAAGGTATACCACTAAGAATGCCACGATTGTATTAAGATTTTGGGAATTTGAAAAGGTTTCTTTAACTAAATAATGAAATCTTAGAATCAAACAGATTAACTAAGGTAAAGGGCTGCCTAACAGAAATCCTAGAAGCTTGCACAGAGGAGATTATATTGTTCATAGGATACATATAACAATACATACTGCACTTACATGGCCATTGAAGACGATATCAACACCATACTTATAAAGTATGTCTTCCATCTCGACTCTCATACACTCCGCTTCTCTGTAATGTGCCACGTAGGTGCTGTACCATGGTGGGTGCCATGTAGCTACCAACCAAGGAGTCACTTTTCTGTCAAAATTAGCCAGATCTTTCTCCAACCACATGTACTGATCGGCTGTAAGAGAAAAAACTAGTAATCTCAATATGGCCTAACTTGTAACTAATGTTCTTCTTAGGAAAGCAAATGAAACAGCAGTGTCAATCTGAGCTAACCTGGTTTGTTATAGGCTGTGTAGGCACCAAGCATTATAAAGTGAATTCCCCCGGCATTAAAAGAATAGAATAATGTAGATGATGATCCACTCTCTTCTGAGGGGAACGCAAATCGCGAACTATAAGAAACAAATGTTTGATTTCCAGCCTGTTGTTCAATGTCATGGTCCCCTTCTACCACCATTATTGGAACTTTGGACACTAGAGGCTGCATATACCTAATAACAAACAGACCATAAATTTCCCTTTAGGTAAAGTTGTACAAAAATTAACCAGGTGCTTCCCCACAAAAATTAGCAGAGAGAAGTTAAATCTCACCTTCCCCAGTAATCCCAACGAGGCTGATAAGTTTCCTGAACGGGAGTATGTGGAAATGAGCAAGAGTAACAATCAGACCCAGTTCCATTTGTGAGATACAAGTCAGCATAACTAACATCCCCAACCAATAATAGAAGATCGGGTCGGTTAGCCAACAAGTGATCAACTGTTGATGTAGTATTGTATGTAAGACCCAGGTCCCCCACCACAGCTACTCTGCTGGGGTAACTCTTGGGGCCCGGATACCGGCATAGTCTTGAAATATGACACTCTACTCATTGCTGGAATAGAAGGATCTCCACATTGATACTGATATAAGGTGTTGGGTATCAATCCTGCAAAGAGACATTGGAACTGAGAGACTTGCAAACAAAATCATAATTAGGTAACTCCTAGCAAACACATATAGAATGGGATGAAGCAGATCAACCTTCAATTTCTCTGCTCTTACATTGCATAAACATTATGAAATCAACAATGGTTACTCTATTGAGTGTCAATGAGGAGCTCTTTAAATTCATTCCATCTTTTTGAGGATACAAATTATTCATGAAGGTTTAAAAGGGATTCAACACTAAAATGATCGTATACCTGCGAGACGAACATGGTGTATAATCCCAGAAGTGTAGTTTTGGAGGCCTTCAAACTGATACAGCTGATTGTAAACAAGAGAATTATTCCCGGTTGATCTGTTAGTCATAGGAAATCCATATCTTCCATATACAACAACACCTGAAACAGTTTTCGGATCCAATGGTTCTATATTGTCCCCAATTTGAAACTCCCCTGGAAATTCAATCATGAGAGAGATAGAGTCTTCAGTTCATACAACTTCATAACTCAATATTTTCTATTTTGCAACATTCCCATTCTCAAGTCCAAAACAAAAAAAAAGTATCTTTCCCCATCCTCAGTCCAAAAGAAGTAACATTTCCATCCATGAAAATTGGCCTCATTCAATTGAATTGTGACAGTAATTATGATAACTCACTTCCTGGTTTTAGTGCAATCAAACATCTAATGATGACCCAAATAGGAAACAGGTAGGTAACTCTTGAACAAAAATGATTAAACATATATTCTTTTTATTTCTTCTTTGGCCAAGAAATTAGATATCATTGAACTAAAACAATTTCATTTTAAGCTTACATGTGAAAAGACAACCAAATACAAAACTCATTGTTAGATTTCAAAAACTCAATCAGCATAAAACTTGGAAGTGTTAATACGCAAAAGAAAATAAAACGCAACGGAAGCTTAAGTACTGGAGCTTCAAGGAGAAAGAGAGAGAGACCTGTGATCCAAGATATCCAAACAGAGTCATGGGTTCCAGAGAGAGAGACAGAGATTTGTTCAGGCTCGAAACCTTTAACGATTCTTTGAACTCGAGGATCAGTTTCAGGCAATTCAACTGCATTGCCTCGAAAGCTCTTGTCAAGAGGAACAGTGACAGGCTTGAAGGGTCCATCAAGGGTAGTCGGAATTCCTCCAAGAACAAATGTCAGGCTCAGTGTGAGCAGAATAAACAGTGCAACTGTGGGCAACGTGAACAAACCCATTTATTTGTTCAATAAATAGAAACCCAGTAAAATATTTTGGATGGGTTTAGAAGAGAGAGGGACAAAGGATTTAAAAGTGAAAGAAAAAGTAGAAGATAGGACAATCAATGTATGACAAATATTCTCAACACGCCTTGCATGTGTTACTTAATACGTGGATAATTCATGCATTGAAATATATGTAGCTGTTTGGCCTAACACGTAAAATCTTCCTTTAATACTATAAAAAAAGTTAAAGTTCCACTTCAAAATCAATTGGAATGAAGAAGTAACTCAACCCTTATAAATCCAAAGTAGTTCCGTTAACTTTTCAATACGTGATAAATACTTTCAACATAAGCCACATATATATTATATATATATAACACATAAAAAATATATATATATATAGCAAAAAAGTGCAGTTGTTTATGTTTGTTTCATTGAATATGGTATTTATGTTCAAACCCGTGCCACTCAAAACATGAAAAGATGTTGTTTTGACGTTAAATACGATATGAGTTTGTTTTAGTCAAATAGTCTGCTGCTGTCGGTTATTTAACAAACTGTTCCGTTTTAAGAACAGGGGTTTTTTTTAAAAAAAATTTCTTTTTGATATACATCGATAAGGGGGAGGGGGCACACTCTCTCTGGGATTCGAAGGTGGGTCATAGGGGGGGGTGGGGAGCACATCAACCACTGGGGTAAACCCGAGGACCCCAAAATCAAGGTTATGTTATGTCTCTCTTTCTAATTTTTCTTTTGCTTTCTATGGTGTAGAATACTTTTCGTCCAAAAATAAATAAATATATATATATGGTGTAGAATACTTTCCATATACAAAATGTTAACACAAAATGTTGGTGGAGGAGGGAGGGCATGAGAGAAGCAGAGTAGGGAATAGACGTGAGGCTACAGATCAAGGACGCTAGGTTTTTTTTATACAGAATAAATAAAAAATAGAATACACATGGTAATATTCAGTAATTAACACGATATGATATATCAACTGTTAGTGCCACATAAGATGATTAGTTAATTGTCTATTAGTGCCACATCAGATGATTAGTTAATGTGGTCAATATTGTGTGTGTAAATAACATTTATGTTATTACTTAGCCCAATATTTTCTCTAATTATTATTTTTCGACTAATATGGCATGTGATAACGCAAGTAACACCATTGCATTAGAAGGATCCTTTATTTTAGTAGCAAGACAGTTTTTTTCGTGGGCTAAATTTGGCAGTAAATAGCTACACATTTTATATGACGACAATCCCACCAATAATATTTTAGATATTTGTGAAAATTAAACAACGAAGCAATGAAGAAAAATGAAATTTTGCTTTTGTCCTTACGCTTTGGACAAATCCATTTAAATTTCTTTTTTATTTTTCTCAATCCATTTTAAACAGTTACTTTCTCGTCTAGCTTCTTGCTGTCCTAAAATCCAGGAAACTACAATATAGGAAAAAAGAAAAAGAAAAAGGGGAAGATTACAAAATCATTATACTCGAAGAAGAAACCCTTGCGCTGCGTGGGCGGATCAATTGGGAGATCTGGAAACGCTGAAGGAAAATCTTTCCGGGAAAATATTATCCAGTTGATCCAAACACGCCACACATTCTTCTATTGAAGCGAGAAGCGTAGAGAGAAGAAGATTGAGAAAGATGAATATATTCAGATTAGCAGGGGATATGACCCATTTGGCTAGCGTTCTGGTTTTGCTCCTCAAGATCCACACTATCAAATCCTGTGCCGGTTAGTATCCTCTTTCTCTTTTCGCTTCTGTTCATTTAGCTCCCACTTGGCCGTATTTTGTTAATTTTTTCTTTCTGGGGTTTGTTTGGTTGCTGAGAAATGGCGGAAAACAAGGAAAGATTTAAAACGTTCCTTTTTGTTTTCGGTATTTTGGATTATATAAATGAGCTCCCTTTATTATAGAGAATGTGTTTACTTCATTAAGCTAAAAATTATGAGATTCGGGGTTTACCTTTTTGCATAATTGGCGACATTTTTCTCGGAATTAAATGGAGTTTTAGAATGGGTGATAATGAAGGTTTTGGTTAAGATAGGAGTGTAGAAATGATTGAGTTATGGAATTTACATAGGGTGTTGTACTTCTAGTTTTGTTATGTGCACGAAATATAGTGGTGTGAGTGTAATGGTTTTGGTCGAAATATGGGTAGTTTTCTATGGTGGTGAGTGTCTTCTATGGTTTATCCATATGGGATTCCATATAAGCATGCTTATTTGGCAATGTCATGACCTCCTTTTCAATAAAAGACATCTGGGTTGTAGTTTTTACTTGGTAGTTTACTTTTCATCTTTGAAATAAATGGAGGTGATGTATAGATGTATGGATGGGCAAACGTGTTTGTCAATTTCCTTTGACTGATTGCTATATGTTCCGGAGGAGGGAAGGGGCACTAATGGAAGGAAGGGGCACTAGTGCAAAGGCCAGATGGTCTTCTATGAGTGAATGATAGTAGGATCCCAAGAGAAATAATGAGGTGGGTTTCTAGAGTCATAACTAGTAGTTAGTAAATTGTGTCCATTAAGTGCACTCATCCCATGGTAATAAACGATTTCAGGACCTATCCTTTTTTTTTTAATAGTGAAAGAGTTTACTGAAAGAAAAGCATGGGAGTGTACCCAAGTTCATAAGCTGTATACAGAAGTTATGTCTTCATTGCCCATTCAAACAGACACATCGACAGTGGAGCTTCTATTTCCATCAAAGAATGTCCCACCCCTTAAATACACTTCTATTTCCCTTCATTCATACAAGCCAAATGGTTCCCAAGGGAGCGATACTGAAAATTAGTTGATTTTCTTATCACAAATATGCCATATCATCCTGTAAGTAAAGCTACAATTGACCCTGGATGCACCAAATAGACCTGACGTAGGGAAAAAAAGTGCCCTCAAAATTCCCAATCTATCATACAATTGAGCTAGAGATGATTTATTAACTCTTATGCCCTTGTGTCTTTAGTGGCTTTCCCTCATATATTATGTTTGAACTTTCATTTTCATTGTTTTTCTTGTATACTTGCATACATGTGTTAGCTTGCCCTTGGTGCTTGCGAGTAAACTTTTGCATACCGAAAAAAAAGGTGATAAACTACGCAACTGATGCATATCAAAGAGGTGGCCCTGTGGTTGACGTTTGTGGACTATATTATTTAGTCTGAAAGACAAATTGTAAGATTATAAAGAGCTTCTTCACAACTAGTGTATTGTATGAGTTTGGACATGATAGATTTTATTATATAAATTTAGTCATATTAGGAGTTGAACAAGCAAATTGGGGTGATGGAATGGAGGTATGTGTTTCTGCTCTTCTTTATCTTCGGCAGATTCAATAAGGAGAGAAAGGGTCAAAGCCCAAGGTGTAAGGCTTATAAGTGGTGATTTTCTGTAAATGAAGAGAATGGATTGTATGTGATGTATCATGAAATCCTCGAAGCCTACGAAGTTGGAAAATGATTCTTTTAGAAGAGATTAGTGATGAAACATTTGACTGTATCCAATACATCATTCACGAAAAGACAATTTATGTAATATATTTAAAATGATTGATGATTAGATAAGCAGAAAGGACAAAATCAATACAACTAGATTATGTTTTTATCATCTGTATCTTGTTTATATGATTACTTTTTAGGAGCTTTTGATATCTTTGACATTGCAAAGCAGAAAAACAAAATACAAATTGATGTTTGTTGTAGATTAAGATTTTCATAATCATACTTTTGCAAGAATCTGCAACTGATCATGACAGTTTGAATTAAATGCAATGACTCTGTGGTTTGTTATTTTAATTTGAAGATAAGATAGTATTAAAACTGTAATATTTTGTTTTTTGTTATCAATGTAGTATGTCTTATCTTATGCATTTTCACTACTATCCACTTTGTACTCTATTAGATTTTATTGTATTTGATGCCTGTTGGAAACTCGAATTGTCTCGTTCTGACTCATAAAGTTTTACTTCCCATGTTTTATGCAGGTGTTTCCTTGAAGACTCAAGAACTCTATGCTCTTGTTTTTGCAACCCGCTATTTGGATATCTTTTTCAACTTCATCTCGTTTTATAATACCATAATGAAGTTAATATTTTTGGGTAGCTCTTTCTCAATTGTTTGGTACATACGGCGCCACAGGATTGTACGGAGATCATATGATAAGGACCAAGACACATTTCGCCATTTATTTCTCCTGCTCCCCTGCCTGCTTTTGGCTCTGGTTATAAATGAGAGGTTCACTTTTAAAGAGGTATCTGTTTAATTCCATTTTGTTATTTGTGGATAATTTGATGATATCCTTGTATCTTCTACTTTTTGTGGCTTTTATGTTTTTCATGTCTTACTAGAACTATATGAACACAATTTTACAGTAAATCATCCTTTGGAAATATGACAGAGCATATACTGTGCTTTTCACATTGCTCACATTCTTGTGTGATTTTACAAAATTGATTGAGCAGGTGCTGTGGACATTTTCTTTATATTTGGAAGCAGTCGCCATACTTCCTCAGCTGGTGCTGTTGCAAAGGACAAGAAATATTGACAACTTAACAGGGCAATATGTTTTCCTCCTTGGGTAATAAACTAACTTTACCTTGCACTTGGTAGTTCATAACATATACTGTTGTTTCCATTTGCTTAGAATCTATAAATATGCAATTAGATACATTATACATTTCAATTCTATCACAACGCTTTGTTGTGTTCTCGTGCTTATCATGGTTTCCTGCAGTATAATATTTTGTGTGTATGTCTGTTTGAGATGAATCAAGGATATAATAGCACATAAAATCAAAGAAACTGAAGAGTAAATTTATGAAATTGTTGGTGAACCTGATGTTTGATCACATTACTTTGCCTCTAAATAATTTGTTCTTTAATCTTATATGAAAAAAGTATGATGTCAACAGTGGGACTAGCATTAAGGCATTAACAAAATTCTCAACAAACAAGGTTCATTTTGACCCTTGAACTTTTATAATCTGAAATAGATGATCTTGAACACAGTTATAATCTTGCACAGAATTAAGTTTTATAGTACTTGTCATTATCAATACTGTAAGAGCCTACAGAAGGACGATTTTCAAAATATGCAGACCAAAATTTAGTTTGGTAAAATTGCTGTAAGCCAAGTTTGAATGAAGATGAAAAAAGTTATATTTCCGGGGGTTTTTTTTTCCGGAAATATAAAACCAATCTGCACAACAAATTGGAGTCTCATTAGTTGAGCATTCTTCTTCTCCATCAGTGCCAACACTTTGAACCTTTTCACCTTGAAGTCAGAAGACTCAACCACATAGGCTGGAAAGTGGGCTGATGAGCAACCAAGCAGTTAAATAATAAGAAACTGTAGATTATAGACATTTGAGTGCCATGAATGATCACCGTTTGCCATGGGAATCTTAAAGTGAATTGTGTGTCGTGTTCAATCTAAAAGAGCATTGGGGCTAGTTTACATGGTCTTGCTTGTGGTGCAAGAGTTAGTTCATGCTAGTGATTTTTGTCTAGATCATACTTGTATTATGATTTGCTTTGAAAGTATTGAAGTTCTTATTCTTGATGGGTATGTCAGAAAGAATGGAAAAAGATAATCTAGCCTTAAAGACATGTCATGAGTTTTCTGATGTACGTTAGTGCCTCTGTAGTCTGTACAAATTTGCTACTCTTCTGGAGTATATGCAATTCTGCTAATCTTCTGAACAAGTCAGGTTGTGATCTCGTTTAGTTAGAGCAAAAGAAGTATAGCCTTTTTCAGGTGGATGATCTTTACCATGGGTTGAGCATTGAATTTAATGCACTCTGTGAAAAGATAAATTTTATAGGTACTTGGATAGGTAGCATGACAGTCCTAGATCTCTTGTACTGCACATCCAATAGTAGATGCAAGTGCAAAGGTGCTAGTGCACCCACACATTTATGAGTTACTTATTTCTTCTCTTTTTTTCTTTTCATATAAGACCATATTTCGTGTACGTGCTTCTGGATTTTATGAAGGTTTCTTCTGAAACAGTAGGAGTATTTGTGATTATGATCAGAGTTTTGCTTTTTCTCTTCTGTTAAGTCTATGAATTCATTTTCATTCATGTCTAAAGCCTATATGTAGGTTGAAACTTCTGGCAGAAGTTTGTCTTAATATCTTAATTGATTCTCTTGTTGCAGTGCATATCGAGCATTATACATATTGAACTGGATCTACCGCTACTTTACTGAGGAACACTATGTCCATTGGATCAGTATGACTCTCTCTCTCTCTCTCTCTCTCCTCTGTGCATGTGATTCATGTGTTTACTATATAGTGTGGCCATGTCTGCATGTGAGTGCTCTGCATTCAAGCCTTAGGTCGATCAACACATGTGTGATCATGTTTTCTGTCATACATTTTCATTTCAACTAAATACCACCAGTTGTTTTTATCCTCTTTTTGGTCTGGGCTGCTGAATGTGCATATTTCAATCATGTCATTGTTCTGCTCCTGCAGCTTGGATAGCAGGGACTATCCAGACTTTGCTCTATGGTGATTTCTTTTACTATTACTTCCAGAGGTAGATGCTTGATACATTTTGTTCATATCACTAGCATGTGTTGATAATTGTATAAAATGGTGACTTCATTTTTCATTTTGATATTTTGCAGCTGGAAGAACAATGTAAGGCTCGAGCTGCCAGCTTGAAAATGTCGTTTACTTGTCCACTGCCTGCTAAATGTTGCAATAGGATACTTGAATCTGTGGTAGTTTGTAGATGTTTCTCATTTCTTTTTAACCTTTTTTATATAATTTTTTTCCCCTTGAATCTGTGGTAGTATTTGTTCGGCCACAAGAAATATCTGACTGTCTTATTAAGCGGGGATTGGACTCATAAAACCATGTTACTGTCAGTTTGTAGCACATCACATACTATCTCTCCATGAAACAGTTTGTACGGAAAGTATTTCCAAAATGAAAATGTTGTATTCCAATTCTTTATCATGTCAAAGTCTGATTTGTCATATCTCAATACATACGTTGATGTGTGTTTATAAAGTTAAGCGTCCGTGAAATGTGTTCAGGAAAACCTAATACAAATAGTATACAAATACCTAATACAAATAGTATACAAATAGAATTATTCAACAATTTTCGTTTATTTAAATCAAACGATATTGGAGGGAGGAGAAGTCGACAATGGTGCAAAGGACAACGTGACCTACAGTTTCTTTATGCTTTATTTAACATTTTGTAATATGTGAAATACCTAAAAAAGAAAGAAGGGAAAACTGATTTTACACGGTTTCTTCTCTCCCTCTCTTGCTGAGGTATTAGTGATTTTGTTTCCCGAAAGGACTAGGACAAGAAATAAAAGCAGCGAGTTACCCAACTCGCAAGTAATATTACAATCCACATAGAACTAGGAAAAGAAAAACAGAAACCTATAAGTACCAACTAAAACCATCACAAACCCTTGCTCTCTCTAAATAATCATCACACACAACTCACCCTTCTCTCTCGATCGCCTCTCTCTCTCTCTCTCTCTCTCTCTCTGCAATACAATGAAAATCAAGTTCACGCAAAGCCCAAGAGGAAAGGAACTTCCACAAAGTGCAAAGTGCAAAATGCCTGAGAAAAGTTTCAAGGATCTTGAGGAGGACATAAATTTAACAGAGACTAGCATATCTGAAACGGCATTCCTTCTATGCAAAAGAGTTAAGGAAAACTTTGGTGATGATGCGGACAAGTTTTCAGAATTCTTGGCGCAACTGCACATGTTTAGCCAACAGAGGGTCGATTTGACCGAGTTTTTAAACTTGGTGGACGACTTCGTTCGAGCTGATGAACGTCTTATGAACGATCTTGAGGATTTCTTGGAGAACTGCGGAAGGGCACAGAGCCATTGGTCGCGCAAGCGTAAACGTTTGAATTGAAGTTGGACGATTTTTTGAAAATGTTTAGTTTTAGTTTTAGTTTTTCCACTTGTGTATAATGTTTTAAAGAATTGATAGTAACGAGTTATATAAGAACTTCATTCTCCGTGAGATTATAACTGTGTTCAAGATAATCTTTTTGAGATTATAGAGTTCAAGTTCATATATGATTAGAGAACAAGTTTTTTAGAGGCAAACTAATGAGATCATGCATTAGGTTCACCAACAATTTAATTCAATTTACTCTTCCTTTTATTTGATTTTAATAAAAATAAAAAGTAAAAGAGAGAGGCCCATTTTACAAGTTGGGTTAAACAAGCTTATAATAATATTGGACGCTCACATTCATCAATCTCTTGGCCTATTTGTATACGGCAACCACAAGTTCATATTTTGAGACTCATCCTCTATATGGACCCAACATTTGATTTTCTTTGTCCAACTTCCAACATTTGATTTCCTCTTCCTTTCTATTCTCCCGAATGAAATAAAATTCAAGTCTTTGTGGGCAACTGGGATTAAAATCTTTGTGGTTTTTTGAGAAGTTTCTGTTAGTCAAGTCAAGTAAGTTAGGCAAGTAAGTTAGGCAAGTCATAATTAGGCAAGTCATAGTTAGGCAAGTCTTAGTTAGGCATGTTTGTAACTAATAGTTACCTTTTCTACATTGTGTATAAATATCTCCATAATAGCAATACAAAGATAAGTGAGAATTCTTTGCAAAACATCTATTATTCCTCACTCTTTACTCTCTCAATTACACTATATTTGACATGGTATCAGAGCAATCGATTTTGGTTGCCTCTGCATAACCTTATCCTTGCCTAATCTCTACTTACCCTTGCTCATACTTTGCTGCTGCATTGCTCCTACATCTACCCTTGCCTTGCCTCTACACTTTGCTGAAAATTGTGCTCTTGTTTGCTGAAGTTCTAAGCTATCTTCCGCTGCATCTCTTTACCTCTTTCCTGTACCAATTTCCAGCACCACCTTTTCCTCTTCCCAGCATCAATCTCTTCACCTATTTACCTCATGGAAGACACCACCAACTCCACTGCCGACTCCTCTAAGATCGACTCCACCAAAAGCAACTCCACAACTCCACAACTCCGGTCCTCTCATGATTACTCTCAAATTACTCCTGATAAGTTGGATGGGTCCAACTATCCTGCATGGTCTCGTAGTGTTCGCTTGGCCATCACTGCTCGTCGTATGACTGGTTTCATTAATGGTAAAAAAAATTGCACCTGCCATTGATGATCCTAGCTATGAAACTTGGGATGAAGACAACTGTTTGGTGCAGTCATGGCTCCTCAATTCCATGACCAAAAATGTACGTGCCTTATTTGACCATTGCTCAACGGCTTATGCGGTGTGGGATGCATCTCGGAAGACTTACACTGTTACTCAGAATAGCTCCAAGTTGTACCAACTCCGTCGCCAGTCCGTCACCACCTCTCAAAATGGTGAGCCTGTGAATGTCTTCTATGAAAAGTTACACATCATATGGCAGGAAATTGACAGCCTCCGTCCCTACAAACATACCAATCCCGATGATGTGGCTCTTCATCAACAAGCACTTGAAGTTGAACGTGTGTACGATTTTTTGGGAGGACTCCGATCCCAACTTTGATTCCGTTCGTAGTCGGATTCTTGCTATGAACCCGCTTCCAGCAGTCATTGAAGCTTATGCACTTGTGGTAGAAGAAGATAACCGACAATCCTCCATGCTTGGCGGGGGAAGTGCAATGGCGGTCAAGCCCTATCGACCACCACACCGTACGTCCTCCGGATTTCCCCCCGGGGTCCCAAAACTGACGATGCAAAGGGAACTCAGAAGTGCACTCATTGTGGTGGTAATCATCTTGTTGAGAAGTGCTTTAAGCTTCATGGTTATCCTGAGTGGTGGGATGCTCTCAAGTCCCGCAACAAAACTCCCAAGGCAGCATGTGTTATAACTACCGATGCTTCTCCATCTTCCACACTACTTTCTAACTCCGAATCAGGTACACGACCCACTACATGGATAATTGATACAGGTGCCACTGATCATATGACTTTTGACTCTACTATGTTTTCCACATTATCTTCTAAGTCTTGTCATCCATACATCACTAGTGCCAATGGAGTTCCTTCTAATGTTGCTGGTGAAGGAACTATATCACTTTCCCCTTCCTTATCTTTATCTCATACACTACTTGTTCCCTCCATCAATTGCAATTTGCTGTCTGTTGGAAAATTACTTGACTCACATAATTGTTATGCCACATTCTATCCTTCCCATTGTATTTTTCAGGACCTCACGACTCACGCGACGATTGGGCATGGTAAACGAAGAGGGGGGTTGTATTCCTTGACGGTATCTCCACCACCAAGGGCAGCTCATACTCATAGTTCCAGCTCACAAGCTCGAAATCAACACCAGATTTGGCTCTGGCATCGTCGTCTAGGGCATCCATCATTTGGCTATCTTCAACGTTTGTTTCCGTCTTTGTTTCGTGGCTTAGATAATCACCAGTTTCAGTGTGAAACCTGTATTGGCCAAAAGCCATCGAACCTGTTTTTCCCTTAAGTGATAATACGACAGAACTTCCTTTTGATTTGGTTCACTCTGATGTTTGGGGTCCTGCTAAAGTCTCTTCCAATGGCAAAAGATGGTTTGTTACATTTATTGACGATTGCACTCGCATGACTTGGGTATACTTACTTGCTCATAAAAGTGATGTTTCCGCTGCAATCCGTGAATTTCATGCTATGATTACCACACAATTACATGCCTCCATCAAAGTATTCCGGTCTGATAATGGTGGGGAATATGTGAACAAGGTCTTGGAACAATTTTTTCGAGACCACGGCATCATTCATCAAACCTCCACACCTTTTACTCCGCAACAAAATGGTGTCGCAGAGCGAAAGAATCGACAATTACTTGAGGTTGCTCGTGCATACATGCTGGATCAATCGGTCCCTCACTACTTATGGGGACATGCCCTCCTTTCTCCAGTCTATGTCATTAATCGAGTGCCTAGTAGTGTTTTGAAGTTTGAAACTCCACTGAACACCTTGGCTCGTCACGTCTCTCTTCCTACAGTCCTCAAGTTGCCTCCTCGCATATTTGGTTGTGTTGTATATGCTCATGTTCCATCTCATCAAAGAAGTAAACTGGACCCTTGTGCCATTCGTTGTGCGTTCGTTGGGTATGGATCAAATCAAAAAGGATACAAGTGTTACCATCCTCCTACTCGCAAGCTCTTTGTCACTATGGATGCCACATTCCATGAAGATTTATCATACTTTAAAACTGTTACGCCCCCTTCTCTTCAGGGGGAGAGGAGGAATGAAGAGAAGGAAAACAAGGCTCAAGAAGAAAATCAAGTCTGTTCAAAAGCGACGGTCGCCCGGACCTTAGCGACCGGTCGTCGTGCTCCAACAACACTGAAAATCATCCTGAAACGACCGGTCGCCTCCAGAAACGACCGGTCGCTTTTACACAGAATCAAAATGCCGGAAACGACCGGTCGCCTTCCAGAAACGACCGGTCGCTTTTGCAGATTCAGAAACGACCGGTCGCCTTCCTGAAACGACCGGTCGCTTTTGCACAGAATCAAAATGCCGAAAACGACCGGTCGCCTCCAGAAACGACCGGTCCTTTTGCAGATAGAAGAAACGACCGTCGCCCAGAAGCCACCGAGGTCGCGAGACTTGAAACTGGATATCTGGACAGCAATGAAGGTACAGAAACATTATCGTTCTTATTTGGTGAAGATCCCGGAGATGACAATCCAAATGTTTGCTGTGATCAACTACAAAATACAACCCCTTCTTCTCAACCATCGGACCAATCGTCTCGTAATGAAGAAACACTCGAGGTAATTCCCGAACCACCTAATCCTATACCATACACTCTCCCACCTAGGACCACTAGAGGAAAACCCAAACCTCAATATTGTCCTGACCTTGCTGCCAAGTCTAAATATCCCATTAATAACCATGTTTCAGCTCATAGATTGTCAAAGTCATATGCATCATTTGTCAATCAATTATCTACTGTATGTGTTCCAAATAAGTGGCAGGATGCTATAACAGATTCCAGATGGGCTGAAGCAATGGCAATTGAAATGGAAGCTCTGGAAAAGAATTCTACATGGGAGATGGTTCAGTTACCACAAGGGATGAAACCAGTTGGATGTCGGTGGATATACACTGTTAAATACAAAGCTGATGGATCCATAGCAGATACAAAGCTCGATTAGTAGCCAAAGGGTATACACAAACATATGGAATTGACTACCATGAGACATTTGCACCTGTTGCCAAGATCAACACTGTTCGTGTTCTAATGTCATTGGCTGCAAATCTTGATTGGCCACTACCGCAGGTATGATGTAAAGAATGCGTTCCTTCACGGGGACTTGCAAGAAGAAGTGTATATGGAACCACCACCAGGGATCTCTACGACATTCGGTCCCAACACCGTTTGCAAGCTGAAAAAATCACTATATGGGCTCAAGCAGTCGCCACGAGCTTGGTTTGGAAGATTCACTGATTCCATGAAGCGTTTTGGATACTCTCAGAGTCACTCGGATCACACTTTATTCTTAAAGCGTCGTGGTAACAAACTGACGGCCCTCATCATCTATGTTGATGATATGGTGGTTACCGGTAATAACAATGAAGAAATGAAGAATCTGCAGAAGCTCCTTGCTAGTGAATTTGAGATGAAGGACTTGGGTGAGTTACAATATTTCCTTGGCATAGAAGTTGCTAGATCAAAACATGGCATATTTCTATCCCAACGAAAATATGTGTTAGATTTGCTGGCAGAAACTGGAATGCTTGATTGCAAGCCAGCTGACACACCTATTGAGCAGAACCACAAGTTAGGGATGTATCCAGATCAAGTACCCACTGACAAAGAAAAGTATCAAAGATTAGTTGGGCGACTGATCTCATCTGTCACACACACGCCCGACATAGCTTATGCTGTAAGTATGGTGAGTGATTTATGCATCAACCGAGTGAGACACACATGAATGGAGTAACTCGGATTCTGAGGTACTTGAAGGCTGCCCCTGCAAAAGGATTAATGTTCTCCAAACATACACATATGTACCCGGAAGGATACACAGATGCTGATTGGGCAGGATCCATCACAGATAGACGTTCTACATCTGGATACTTTACATTTGTGGGTGGCAACTTAGTCACTTGGAGAAGTAAGAAACAAAAAGTTGTGGCTAGATCAAGTGCTGAAGCAGAATTTGAGGGGAATGGCTCAAGGAGTGTGTGAATTGCTCTGGTTACGGAGATTCCTGAAGGATCTTGGAGTTAAACCCTTAAAAGCTACAAACTTGTCCTGTGACAATAAAGCTCTATCGAAATAGCACATAACCCAGGTACAACACGACCGTACCAAACATGTGGAAGTCGACGGACACTTCATCAAAGAAAAGCTTGAAAGTGGTATAATTAAGTTTCCGTTTGTAAACTCGGAAAACCAACTTGCCGACATTCTGACAAAGGCCGTATCAAGTAAAGTTTTCTATGCCTCACTTGACAAGTTGGGCATGCGTGATATCTTTGCACCAACTTGAGGGGGAGTGTTAGTCAAGTCAAGTAAGTTAGGCAAGTAAGTTAGGCAAGTCATAATTAGGCAAGTCATAGTTAGGCAAGTCTTAGTTAGGCAAGTCATAGTTAGGCAAGTCTTAGTTAGGCATGTTTGTAACTAATAGTTACCTTTTCTACATTGTGTATAAATATCTCCATAATAGCAATACAAAGATAAGTGAGAATTCTTTGCAAAACATCTATTATTCCTCACTCTTTACTCTCTCAATTACACTATATTTGACAGTTTCTCTCTTAATCTCTCTCTATCTCTCACTCACTGTTCAAAGCTCTGCTGCTGGTGAGTACTATTTACTCTTTCTTTCTCTTTCTCTCCCTTCTGGTTTATTTAGTATTTTTTTTCTTCGTTCATTAGCAGAAGCTCTTGATGTGATTTGAGGGACTTTGGGACCGAACAAGGTTGTTCTAGCCCAGACTTTTGGCATTTCTTACTAATATTACTGGTTTATGTTGGCAAAGTTCTGATATCTTGTGCGATTTCTTAAGACTGTATTTCGCGTTTTGGGTGTAGGATTTGGCTTTTATTCGAGATACAGGTTAACTTTATTGGGTTTTGTTCAATATTGTTAATTTTTTGTTGGTTTCTGCTGAATTCGTGAGTTTTGGTGACAAAATTATTTGCAAGTTTTCTCTCTCTCCCTCCGGAGCTTGAATAGGTGTTTCGTTCGGAGGGGAGAGAATAGAGAGACGCGAATACCCGTAAAAATGGTCACGTGGGCGGCACATGACTAATTTCAACAAAAATTTGATGGACCACATTAACACACAAGACATATTCTGGGCAATTTTAAGGAAAAGTTTAAAATTTGTTAATGTTTGATGAACATTAGGCTATTCTACTTCGCCATCTTGGACTCAATTAAGGGTGATGACAATCACCCGACACAACCTTGTATATCTCAAGTGTCTTCTTGGTTATATGGCACACTTGACTTGGATAGCAAGTGTTTTCTTGATATTTGGGCAACCATCAGTAATGTTCTTCAAGAAAAGGTTGCGGTTAATCGGGACAGAGCAGCTGGATTTTCCCAAGCAATGTTGCTCAACAACCTCCTTAGATACAGGGGAGTTGCATTTGCCCAAGACGTAGCTTCCACAGTAGCCAGCTGGTGGATCACCGAAGCTTGCAAACTCAACAGCAACAACCTTCTTGTTGTTGGGACACTTGATGTCAGCAGATGATCTGATAACGTCTAAAACAGGTCGGAAAAAGCTGTCCTGCCTTGCCCATGACTTGACATTTGGAGGATGATACTCGGTAATGAAGCTACAGATAGTATCTCTATTGACGGTTAGGATCTCAATGTGTTTGGGCTTCGCTGGCTGCTCCTCCAACACAACAAGAAGATTTTGTGTAGGCTTGATGAAAGATCTTGGAATGTGGTACTCGGATTGAGTTGGTTCTCCAAGAGGAGAGAGGAAGGACATCCAGTGACGGCCGATGCTTTTACCATTAACCCAGATCATTCCCTTTCCCATACCAGTCATTCGAATAGCGACAGGGTTATTACCTTCTGGAGCATCAAAGTAAGTCTTGTACCATGTGAGACCCTGTGCTGCTCCCTTTGTTTTATCCCATTGAACTTGTTTTGATCCCTCCTCAGTGAACACTTGAAGCTTTTCTCCATTCAGACCAACCTGATGCCCCCATCCATTCTTTGTAATGTCCAGTGTTCCAGTGTTCAATCCAAGGACTGTTATGAGATTAGGCCCTGCATATCTGTGCTCCATATACGCTCCACCATCCGGGAGTCCCAGTGTCATGGCAAGCAACGTTATCTGGTTGACACCTGCCTTGAAGTGAACAGGTTTCTCTAAGACGAAGCTCTTCTCATCGTGGCTTCCATGTCCAAAACCAATATACTCCCCGTTGACAAACAGGTGCAATGCATGACCAAGACTGGCAATTCGAAGAACTGGTTGAATGCTTGCCTTCCTGGGAAAGTCTTGTGGATTTAGTGCAAGGTTAGTGGTGTACCATGCGTAGTCTGAGGTGTCTTTTAGCAAGGTGTACAGCTCCAGCGGTGTTGGATTATTTACCGGCACTTGAAGGGTGCTTGGAATGGGTTCTGCATACTTCTTCCATTTGAGATTATTGGCAACTGTTGATCGAACGAAGTTCCTAGAATTATGTTGGGCAACAATGGTTTGAGTGTTGAAGACCACGGTCTTACAATCAGGGAGGATGCTAATGGAATGCTGTGGCAGGTAATAATCCTGACCTCTCCAACTGACAGTTGCTTCCGTTGTGAGGTTATTGTTGGTCAAGAAAGCAGCACAGATGTTTGTGGCGGGCATTTCATAGAAATAAACCTCTGTGTTTGCGCTCATCTTTTGGACTCCAGGAACTCCCCAAAGTAAAGCCTTCCTGGATAGCCTCAAAGCCTTGTGCAAATCCTTGAGGTGACTCCATTTGGGGTCCCTAGGCAAACCATATTCATCGAGAGGAGCTTCGTCGTAGTAGCGAGTTGTTGTGAAAATAGCACTTGTTCTTCCAAAATTTGTTCCACCATGGTACATATAGTAGTTGGTTAGAGATCCTTTCTTTGAGAAAAAGCGTGCAACTGCAAATGCAATGTCATCTACTGGTCTTTGTGAAGGAGGGTCCCCAAATACTCTGTATTGAGCAGTCCAGTTCTCAGTCCACAGAGTTGGCTTGTAAGGTTTATTCGGGCCCATGAAAGTATCTCCACATTGCCTTCCATTGCAAGTATTAATGACTGGATCAGGAGCGTCCTTCTGCTTGCACATGATCCATGGTACTCCGATGTTCTGCTGCACTGCCATGGCTGCTGCCCACCTCATATAACTGCTTCCCAACTCTCTATAGGCAAGCTGGACCATATTGTACTCATTTTCAATTTGAGCCAAGACGATGGGGCCTCCTTGTGGAGAAAATAGCTGCGCCTCCTTCAACTTGTTTACGATCAGCTGCACATATTTCTCCATGTGGTACTTGAATGCTTTGTTATCCGAGCGGAATATGATGTCGGGGACCTCCCTTAGCCAATAAGGAAGTCCTCCGTGGTTCCATTCGGCTTGGATGAATGGCCCAAGCCTAATGGTAGCATACATTCCGTGCTCCTGAACCAGCTTAATGAACCTCACCAAATCGTAGTTTCCTTCAAAATTGTACTGCCCTTGCACAGGCTCATGAATGTTCCAGAACACATAAGTTTCAATCATGTTCAAGCCTCCATGTTTCGCCTTCTTGATAAGATTAGGCCACATTTCTGGCGTGCTTCGAGTGTAATGGATTGCACCTGAAAACAGAAGCTCTCGCTTTCCATTGATAATCAGTGACCTCCCATCATATGTCACGGGGCCGCCCTGCACTGATTGATTCCGGTTCTGATGATGAAGATGCTTCCCTCCGTGGCCATGATGTCCATGTCCTTTGGCGTGGACAATTGCGGCAGAGATAACTATGGAAATGAGGGAAATCAAGAGCACCCGGCTGATTGATACTGCCATTGTATGTATGTTAAGTCTTTTGATTTGGCCAATAAACTTGTTCCTGGAGGCCTTGGCCAGAAGCAGCTTGCAATGAAACTCCATGAAACACAATGATATATAAGGAAGATAGATGGATGGTAGTTATAAGCCGGCCTGTTCAATTTTGACTTTTTTTGGTTATAATCTCCGTTGTGTTCTTACAATTGCTTTTAGCTGTTTGCTTTGGCGTTTACACACTCATTGCTGGAATAAAAATTGTAACTACTTAACAAGAATGTATGGCTGTTCGGGGTTGTTCCTGTTTGTAAATTGGTGTAATATTATAGACCAAAAGTAAACTGGTTTTATTATTATTATTTTTGGGTGGAAGTGGAACGAAGGGGAAAAATACCTAAATGAAAGAAGAGTCAACAAAGAACAACCCAATCCCAAAGTCTAGCAAGTTAGCAACCCATCTTTCTCTTTTCTCTCTCTTTGAAAATTACAATGACTTTTTAAATGAAAAAGAAAATCTCCATCTTTGTTTTATCTTATCCTTTCAGTTATTATTTATTTATTAATCCTTTCTGTTTTTGTTTGATTTATTTATTTGCATAAAAGACAGATAATGACTGATTTGTATCAACCACGTAATGTCCAATGCTATATTGCACATATTAAACAACAATTTAAAGTTTTATTAAACCATATATATGTGATTTCAAATTTTATCACCTTAGTAGAAATCAATTTGGAATGGAAAGTTCTTCATCATTTTGAGATTATAAATAATTATAACTAGTGGAAAGGGCCCATTGAATTATCCACGAAAATATCTATGAAGGTCATTTGAAATCAACCAAACTCTATTAAAGTCCATGTCAAAGTTTGGAGTTCATAAAAGTCCAATAAAATTGGCAAACTCAACAAGAATCTACCACCCTTTTAAAAGTACATTTTTTTAAGAGAGAAATGATATTTGTATAATTGTATTCATAAATTAGGTACAAAGGCCATAAGTCACAAGCACGTGTACAAATGCCCATAAAGGGTTAATACAAAGATAAAAGCATTGTAACCACATAGTGTTAATCCTGATATATAGAAACAACAACGCACAAGGTGTATGTCCACTAATAGCCACATAAGACCAAATAAATTTTGGCATAAAAGCCACAAGCCTAAACAAGCCAAACATGAATAGTAATGCCTAAAACTACAAATACAACAACTTTAAACTCTCACGAATAGAGACTAAACCATAAACAAACAAAAAACTCACAAAGAGTTTATGCAATTATTATAAGGCAAGAAACTGTAAACACACAATAAGTGAGTAAAAACCACGCAACCACCTCATGTGTCTTCAAATCTGCCAACGAAACCACCAACGCATTACTCCTTTGTTGTCACCAAAGATTCCATGGAAAACAAAACCACAAGAGTCGCCAATGAAATCACCAGTGCATTCAAGCAGAAAATCCATCTAAAAACCTGGTAAACAACCCCAAAAGAGAGGGGAGAAAGGGGAAGGGATAGAAATGAGGGGAGGGAAGGGTAGAGAATGAGAGGAGGAGAGGGGTGGGGAAGAAGGCCACCACGCCCAAAGGGGGGTTGCAGCTAGGGCTAAGTTCAGTGTTTTATTTCTTTAGAGAGGGTTCATTAGGGTTGAACTATACATTTAAAATCCCAATTCAATACACCCTTGTTAAATATGAAAAAAATACAAAAGTGTTTTCGCTGGTTGTACAGATTGGTAAATTACATTATTTGAAAAGAAAAGCAATCAAATCTCCTTTGCTTGTTAGTGTGAGAATGTGGAGGTGAAAATGTCCCACATTGGAAAGTTGGAAAACCTTGAAAGTGTTTATAAGGTGTTGGGCTACTCCCCCCATTACCAATTGGTTTTGGGGTAGAACCTCAACTTCCTTCATGGTATAGAGCGGGTTAGCCCACGTGTGAAAGTCCAACTGTCACACGTGCTCCACATCACCCAATATGTGTTGTCCATGTGTTATTGATTTTGGAGTGAAACTTCAATTCCTTCAGTTAGCCATCTTCTATAAAGGAATATTGTATTAGGGTTGCTAGACGCTGAGTTGTTTGTTAGCTTGTCTTTATTTTATGTAATTTACCCCTTTGTTAACTCAAATAAAATAAAATAAAATACCACTTCATGTAACCTCCAGCATGGAATGAAAATACCAGTTTCTATTTAAGAGCATTTATCCAAAGTCCTAGATTTGATTCCCCCTTCTTCAATATCACTTATATTAAAATTAAAATAAAAACAACAAGAAGTGCTTATTTTCTAAAAACAAGAACAACCACAATTAAAATTTTAACTGTGATCTTTGGTCATACTCCCCTAACCTCTTAACTCCCATTTTCTTCTCCCAATCATATTTATTCTTCATTTCCTTATGCAAAATTTTCTATTTTACATAAATAATGGAGACAAATTGAAAGCTTATGTACTAGTGTATTTTGAAAAGTTCCAACACAGTCTCCATTTGTGAAAAAAAGAAAATCCTTCTTTTCAGTGTTTGAATAATATAGATGATGTGTAAATTCAATAGCCTTGGATTGTATTATATTGATGTGGATTTTATGGGTAATTGAGTTTTAATTTTACAGTGCGTTTGGATGAGGAAATTTAAATGTACAAAGGATTTTATAAATGACGGAATTTAAAATGACGGAAATTAATGTTCTAGAATTTGTAAAGTTTCTTGTTTGGGTGACGGCTTTAAAACATGGAATTTAACCTTTATTTGTAAAGTTATGTTTTTATAAAACTCAATCTCCCTTGAGATTTTAGAAATGACGACTTTTAAATAGAATTTAAAGTTGTGATTTATGATCTTCAAATTCCATGTTTTCTCCCACGCGGAATTTCTAAATTTCTATGTTTTTTTATCCAAACATGGGAATTCATTCATGTCAATTTAGAAATTCTAACTTTTGTCAAAATCCCAAGTTTATTTCTCTCATCCAAACGCACCAAGGGTATTTGAGTCTATTTAAGTAATATTTTGGTTGTTAGTGGGGTATAGCTAGGGATGGACAATTAAACCGTTGAACAGGTGAACAAAGCCGAAAAAAACCGTGTTGACTAAAAAAGTCAACCTAGGCTCAAAAACTGAATCGAACCGCTTTAAATCGATTCCCCTCCCGATTCTTGTCTTGGAAGAATAGATATAAATCGAACCGGACCGATTATGTTAAGTTTACTTATTCATTTATATCCAAAATTATTAGTAAGTCTAATTAATATTCAAATAACATTAATAACTCCAAGTAATGTCTATATATATTTTAGCCCAATTAATACTCAAATGTCTTAGTTCCAATTTATACCAAACTAAATAACTACTCTAGCCCAATTTCTTTTTCTTTTTGGTGAATCATATATGTTCTTGTTGCACCTCCATCTTTCTTTCTCTTTTCACCTATTTATTTCTATTTCTCTTCCTATTTATCTATTCATCTCTTTCTATATTCTACCTCTTTCTCTCTTATTTTATCCATTGTACATATTTTTCTCAATTTCCAATTTTTTATACATCATATTTCTTTCTTCTTCCCATATTTATATTTTTATCTTTCCAAACCAGAACCACAAAGGTCCAGTTTGGTTTGGTTCTTCTAAACACTTTCTATAAAAATCGGATCATGTGTAAGTTTCGAATTTTGGTTCCAATTCAAGGGGAAAACAGGACCATGCCTACCCCTAGGTATATCTCAGTTCGTTGAGCTCGCCCACCTACATGTATGTGGACAGAGATTCTAAACCCCCAAGTACCTAATGAATATTTTTGTGAACCCCCTCCTCCGATCGCTTGTTTATACTTTAAAAAAAAAGTAATTTTTTTTTTTGTGTGTGGCTATATTTGTAAGTTTTTATAAAAACTAACATATATATATTTTTTTGGTCAAAGTGATTGGCCGTTAGAAAAACTCCATGTGTACTCTGCCTGCTATGTATAAGGAGAAAAATACATTACAACTCCGTTCAACTTGGTGTAGAGATAAATTGAAGTAATATTTGTCAAGATAGAAAACTAAAAGTCCAATGTTTGCTATTCATAACTCAGGTATAAAAAGGAGTGGTGATTTCCCCGCTCCAATTTTAACTATTCATAACACGAAAACTTCTTAATGATAAGACCCCAATCTTGGATACAACTACCAAACTATATATTTTTTTTCTTTTAATGACAAGTGATTTTTATTTATTTATTTATTCAGATTTGAAAAAATGTTGGTAAATTATATGCTTTGAAATGAAAGGCGACCACTTCCCCTTTGCCTGTTAGGCATCTCTTCTATATTTTTATTCTACAATATCATCAATCAATTAGGTGCTTAGTTTCCAAAAAAAGGAAAAACAACCACACCCCAAACAGCAATACATTCTTCTTAATCTGTTATAACTTTCCAGCAATGAGTGTGTAAACATCAAAGCAAACAACTAAAAACAATTGTAAGAACACACGGGAGATTATAACAAAAAAAGGTCAAAATTGAACAGGCCGGCTTATAACTACCATCCATCTCCCTTATATACAATTGTGTTCCGTGGAGTTTCATTGCAAGCTGTTTCTGGCCAAGGCCTCCATCTAAGGAGGAACAAATTTCTTGGCAAATCAAAAGACTTAACATACAATGGCGGTATCAATCAGCCGGGTGCTCTTGATTTCCCTCATTTCCGTAGTTATCTCTGCCGCAATCGTCCACGCCAAAGGACATGGACATCATGGCCACAGAGGGAAGCATCTTCATCATCAGAATCAGAATCAATCAATGCAGGGCGGCCCCGTGACATATGATGGGAGGTCACTGATTATCAATGGAAAACGAGAGCTTCTGTTTTCGGGTGCAATCCATTACACTCGAAGCACGCCAGAAATGTGGCCGGATCTTATCAAGAAGGCGAAACATGGAGGCTTAAACATGATTGAAACTTATGTGTTCTGGAACATTCATGAGCCTGTGCAAGGGCAGTACAATTTTGAAGGAAACTATGATTTGGTGAGGTTTATTAAGCTGGTTCAGGAGTACAAAATGTATGCTACCATTAGGCTTGGGCCATTCATCCAAGCCGAATGGAACCACGGAGGACTTCCTTATTGGCTAAGGGAGGTCCCTGGGGTCATATTCCGTTCCGATAGCAAAGCATTCAAGTACCACATGGAGAAGTATGTGCAGCTGATCATAAACAAGTTGAAGGAGGCTAAGCTATTTTCTCCACAAGGAGGCCCCATCGTCTTGGCTCAAATTGAAAATGAGTACAATATGGTCCAGCTTGCCTATAGAGAGTTGGGAAACAATTATGTGAGGTGGGCAGCAGCCATGGCAGTGCAGCAGAACATCGGAGTACCATGGGTCATGTGCAAGCAGAGGGACGCTCCTGATCCGGTCATTAATACTTGCAATGGAAGGCAATGTGGAGATACTTTCATGGGCCCGAATAAACCTTACAAGCCAACTCTGTGGACTGAGAACTGGACTGCTCAATACAGAGTATTTGGGGACCCTCCTTCACAAAGACCAGTAGAGGATATTGCATTTGCAGTTGCGCGCTTTTTCTCAAAGAAAGGATCTCTAACCAACTACTATATGTACCATGGTGGCACAAATTTTGGAAGAACAAGTGCTATTTTCACAACAACTCGCTACTACGATGAAGCTCCTCTCGATGAATATGGTTTGCCTAGGGACCCCAAATGGAGTCACCTCAAGGACTTGCACAAGGCTTTGAGGCTATCCAGGAAGGCTTTGCTTTGGGGAGTTCCTGGAGTCCAAAAGATGAGCGCAGACACAGAGGTTTATTTCTATGAGATGCCCGCCACAAACATCTGTGCTGCTTTCATGACCAACAATAACCTCACAACGGAAGCAACTGTTAGTTGGAGAGGTCAGGATTATTACCTGCCACAGCATTCCATTAGCATCCTCCCTGATTGTAAGACCGTGGCCTTCAACACTCGAACCATTGTTGCCCAACATAATTCTAGGAACTCCATTCGATCAGCCGTTGCCAATAATCTCAAATGGATGAAGTATGCAGAACCCATTCCAAGCACCCTTCAAGTGCCGGTAAATAATCCAACACCGCTGGAGCTGTACACCTTGCTAAAAGATACCTCAGACTACGCATGGTACACCACTAGACTTGCACTGAATCCACAAGACTTGCCCAGGAAGGCAAGCATTCAACCAGTTCTTCGAATTGCCAGTCTTGGTCATGCATTGCACCTGTTTGTCAACGGGGAGTATATTGGTTTCGGACATGGAAGCCACGATGAGAAGAGCTTCGTCTTAGAGAAACCTGTTCACTTCAAGGCAGGTGTGAACCAGATAACGCTACTTGCCATGACACTGGGACTCCCGGATGGTGGAGCCTATATGGAGCACAGATACGCAGGGCCTAATCTCATAATGGTCCTTGGATTGAACACTGGAACACTGGACATTACAAAGAATGGATGGGGGCATCAGGTTGGTCTGAATGGAGAAAAGCTTCAAGTGTTCACTGAGGAGGGATCAAAACAAGTTCAATGGGATAAAACAAAGGGATCAGCACAGGGTCTCACATGGTACAAGACTTACTTTGATGCTCCAGAAGGTAATAACCCTGTCGCTATTCGAATGACTGGTATGGGAAAGGGAATGATCTGGGTTAATGGTAAAAGCATCGGCCGTCACTGGATCTCCTTCCTCTCTCCTCTTGGAGAACCAACTCAATCCGAGTACCACATTCCAAGATCTTTCATCAAGCCTGCACAAAATCTTCTCGTTGTGTTGGAGGAGCAGCCAGGGAAGCCCAAACACATTGAGATCCTAACCGTCAACAGAGATACTATCTGTAGCTTCATTACCGAGTACCATCCTCCAAATGTCAAGTCATGGGCAAGACAGGACAGCGTTTTCCAACCTGTTTTAGATGTTATCAGATCAACCGCCGACATCAAGTGTCCAAACAACAAGAAGGTTGTTGCTGTTGAGTTTACAAGCTTCGGCGATCCACCAGCTGGCTTATGTGGAAGCTACGTCTTGGGCAAATGCAACTCCCCTGTATCTAAGGAGGTGGTTGAGCAACATTGCTTGGGAAAATCCAGCTGTTCCGTCCCGATTGACCACAACCTTTTCTTTAAGAACACTACTGATGGTTGCCCAGGTATCAAGAAGACGCTTGCTTTCCAAGTCAAGTGCGCCATATAAAACTAAACGGTGTTGAAAGAGAGAATTAATGTTCTATGTGATATTGCCATTATGAATTCAGTTAAAGATACTAGTTCAATCTTAAGATCCTCGAAGCACAAATTTATATTTCTTTCTTTGTACGAATTGTGTATTCGAATTCAAGAGTATGTATCCAGCTTTTCTTTGCGCTATCAAATGTACACTCGTGAATCAGTAGAACCTTCACAGTTGAATCCACTAATATGAGAAGCAGGAGGTTTGTTTAATTCTTCGTCACCCATAAATGTGAGTGTGACAAGATCATCCCAACAAATATAATATAAAAGAGTTGAAATTTCCTTTGCCTCCTCTTCATCAGTTGAATTCCTATAGACCAATGTGAAAACACTGAATTCTTGCAGTAAATGAAACATATCTTGGTAAGTGATCAAGCGCTACCCAATATAAGTTAACACGCTGCTAATCATTTGTGTAGCTCGCTTCATAAAAATTCCTAGACAAATGTGTTCAGTCAAATAAATATACATTTGAGATGAAATTAGTAAAATAGATATACTAGCTGTGATCAAACATTTATTTAGTCAAGTAGTCAAATAAATTTATTTTTATATCACTATCACAATAGAGCCGGCAGCACCAGAGTACCCTCACAGTTTTCAGTTTTGTGTGTGGTCAAATCACAGTTTTGACTTTTTTTTTTGGGGTCAAATCACAGTTTTCACTTCAACCTTGTCTTTTGACAAAGCAGTTGGTGGTCTTTCAACAACTGGGCATAGTAAAAAAGATTGATTAAGGTCTTGTGTAGATATGATAATTATGGATGAATTGCCTTTTAGCTTGGTTGAAGGTAAATGGTTTGGGCGATTATATGAATTATTGAACCCCCATTTCCAAGTGTCATATCGTAGGAAACTTGTGAGGCATTTTATGGTCATTTATGATGTCATGAAACAAAAATTGAAAGGAGAATTAGCATCACATAGACTGTGTCTCACAATGGACACTTGGACAAGTGTTCAAAATATAAATTACTTAGTGATCACGACACACTTAATAGATGGTGAATGAAACTTGTACAAAATAGTTTTGAACTTTTGTGTCATTGCTAATCATAAGAGTAACTCAATTGGTAAACTCCTTAAGACTTGTTTGCTTGCTTGAGATATGAAGAAGATACTAAAAATTACGGCTGATAATGCCTTTTCAAATACAAAGGCAATTGATTACTTGAAGTCAAAGATAGCTCATTGGAGAAATGGTAGTCTTGTGTTAGGGGAAAAGTACATGCATATTAGGTGTTGTGCTCATATTGTTAATTTGATAGTTCGAGATGACTTGAAAAAGTTGGAGAAAAATGTATTGTCAATAAGGAATGTGGCTAGGTGTGTAAGATCCTCTCCACAAAGGTTAGAGGATTTTAAGACTTGTGTTCTGAAGGAGCAAATTGAATACAAGAGGCTTGTGGTGTTGGATGTACTAACTAGGTGGAATTCCGCATATATGATGTTAGATGCCGCTTTGAAGTTTAAAAAAGCCTTTGTGAGAATGATAGAAGAAGATGATGGTTCATTTATGTCTTGGTTTGATGAAGAAGAACTGGTTGACAAAGATAAGGTAGCTAGTTGCATCTCATAAGCCTAAAAAGAGGGTAGGGCCACCAATTAATGAAGATTGGAATAATGCTCTTACCTTTGTTAATTTTTTAAAGATATTTTATGAGATGACATTGAATATGAGTGTTTATTTGCATTCCGCTTCTCACACCACCTTTTATGATTTGATTGAAATGGAGTGTGAAATTGATGATTTGTTCTTAGGAGAAGAGCAATTCGTAAGTGAAACTTGCACCCCTATGGTTTTAAATGACATGGCGCATAGCATGAAGATGAAATTTGAGAAGTATTGGGCTGATCTTGATAAATTGAACAAATTTTTGATGGTAGAACTTGTTCTTGATCCTCGATACAGGTTGGGGAACTTAGAATTTGTATTGAAGAGTCGGTTTAAAAAATTAGAAAATGGTATTAAGAAGAAGAATGAAGTGAAATAGTTTTTAATGAAGCTTTATGAGGAGTAAGACATCTTATCAACGCTTACCACTTAATGTAGTAGTCCTAGTGCTAATAGTGGTATTAGTGGTATTAATAATGCTACTAGTACGACTATGTTAAATTCTAGCCTACAACTAGGGGGAAGGAAATGAAGGTAAATGAAGGAAAGTTGGATAAAAGAATTTTAAGCAAATGACACTGTGATATTGAAGCATGAGATTGATAGGTACATAACCGACCCTATTGAAAAAGTAGTTTCTAACTTCGATATTTTGAAGTGGTGGAAATTGAATGAGGTTAAATATTCAGGTTTGACACTTATTGCAAAGGATGTGCTTGCCATCCCCGTATTAAGAGTGGCTTCGAAATCATGCTTTAACACGGGTGGTCAGGTAATTAATTCTTTATGTGCTTCTTTGACTCCTAAGATTGTGGAGGCCTTAATTTGTTCTCAAAATGGGTTAAGGTATGCTAACATCTCCTCTTCACAGTATGAGCCAACCATTCAAGAGATGGAGTTTTATAAATCGGTTGAGTTAGGTATTTGTTTCTCATTTTATATGATTTAATGATATATATATATACATATTATTGAGGGACAAGGACCCCTATGAATTTTTTTTAAACGATCCAAACCCTCTATTTTTAAAGTCTACATTCATAGGTCATCCTTGCAAAAAATTAGACAAATCGGAAATCGTTTCGACATCCAATTGTGTCATACAAAATCAGTGAACACGATGCTTTAAGAAAGTACTAAAATTTCAATATTTGAATTGAGTGGTCAAATGATATCGGATTCAAGTGATTTTGTGTAGAGATAATCTTTGAATGCATATCTACAAAATAGACGGTTTGAATTAGTGAAATATAATCAAGAGTGGCCCTATAAGGGTGTCCCTCAAATATTATTTGAGGGATCCCCCAACTAAAGCTTCGTGTGTATATATATATATATATAGTTTGCATGTTTGTATAATGTTTTAATGTGTTTATGTTTCTCATTTGTAGATCTTATGAGTTTACCCGCACTTACCAACTCAAGTCCAGCTACTTTCCAGTGATTACTTAATATGTGATATTGTGAGTTTGTTTTATAATTCGAATATATATTTCATTACTAAGTTTTAGAATTGGGAACTTATTGGTGTTTATGTTGCACTTGCAGAGGTTGAATTTTGGTACATAAAGGCAACATCTATGGATCTTCCATTGGTTGTGTTTAAGTTTTTGGGTTGTGTTCAGAATTTCTAATTTGATTTGTAATTTAATTATCAATGTTTACAAGCTCTTGTGGAAGTTGAGTCTTGGGCAAATGCAACTCCCCTGTATCACTAATGTTTGCCAGATATCAAGGAAGACGCTTGCTTTACAAGTCGAGGCATATAAAACTATAAGTCGTTGAAACAGAGAATCAATGTTCTAGGCAATATTTGTCATTATGAATTCAGTTAAAGACACTAGTTCAAGTTTAAGATCTTCGAAGCACAAATTTATGTTTCTTTCTTCGTACCAATTACAAGAGTATGTATCCTGCTTTTCTTTGTGCTATCAAATTTACAGTCATGAATCAGTAGAACCTTCACAATTGAATCTACTAATATGAGAAGCAAGGTTTGCTTATTTCTTCATCACTAGATCATCACCCATAAAATGTCTGTGACAAATCATCCCAACACATATAAAAGAGTTCCTGAAGCTTAGGTACTTCATTTAGGCAACCCAGTTGATATTTCCTTTGCCTCCTCTCCCTTGGAAAGTGATCAAGCACTACCAAATATAAGTTAATACGGTGCTAATCATTTGTTTGGCTCACTTCATAATGTGACCTCACAGTCTAATTCTTAGATCTTTATTCAAGAGTCATCTCTGCAAAATAAACTGTCAAATCAGAATTTGTTTAGTCAAATAAATATACTTTTGAGATTGATATAATTTGTTTAGTCAACTAGTAAAATATTTATTTCTATATCACTATTCTAGTACTTCTCTCTATCTCCACTCGAATTTGGTTTCTCATTCAAAATTGGTAACTTCCTATTCTCTCCCACCACCTCCCCTGAGACCCCCTATTCTGCCTCCCACAACAGCCGATAAAGCCAAATGTGTCTCCAATGTTTTCCTCTGGACTCTTCTGCGACACATGAAGCAAGAGCCACAAAACCCAAATTTTCAAAGCCTTCTGATCAAGACTCTTCAAAGACTGAAACCTTTTAATCTTCTCAACGGAAAAAATCGACTCGGACCCTACCAATAATGGTAACAAACGTAGATGGAGAAGCAAGAAAACCTTTCTTGCATTCAGATTCAGGAACCGGCGTCGCTGCTTGCATTGAATCTTGAAAACCAGCAGAACCCTCTTCAAGTGTCACAAAGTCTTCCATGCGGTTGTCCACCAAAGTAGAATCAACCCTTTCCTTCACAATCATCCAGAGTCTCTGTAGTATCACATACATGAAACCCAGAACCTAAATTGCAAGCTTTGGTCTCTTCTAATACCGAAAAGTGAGGAAATTTCATCTTGACATGAGGTTGACAAAGCAGTTACCAAACATAAACACAGAACTAATCTATCCAATCCAGGAGAGATTTGAGTTTGAAAAACTTGCGTCAGCCGCAGTATCATACTTGTTCAACTGATCGCACCTACAAAATGAAAAGGAGATCAGGCGTTTGTAGTGAAAAGTAAAATGCATCCACATAATCCAATATAACTTTTTTCAAAGAAACTATGTACTTCTACTTTATTAAATTTTCTTAGCTTCGCAATCTCTAGTTGCACTTGATAATGTGCTCAGACCTGATAGAAAACCTGATCAAATAATTCAGGTTTCACCATGTTCATCCTCCAAAAAGGAAGCTAAAATACTAGGGACACGAATGATTCCGACATTTAGCAACCAAAAAAGCAATGTAGCTATTAACATCCATTTGGATAACTTCATGAATAGGAAAATATTTTTATTCTTTTCAACTACTCTTAACCTACATTCACATGCCCGCCAACTTCACAAAACAATCTCACAGCTATGATAGATGATGTTGACACTCCAAGGAAAGAGGGCTTGTGGTGGTTATAAGCTTATAACTGCATACGAGCCAACAGTGTATGTTCTTTTGATTAGGGATTGAACCTTATAAATCACAATCAAATAGCTACTACAACTCCTAATCAGTCGAGTTACAAAGTTCTCTAATTGCACTCCTGAATGCAATTTGGCAGGGATTGCACAACAGATGATGCTAATTACTTACAAGTGGCACATAATTTCCATCCTAGACAACCTGCATATCAAGCTCAAATTGATACACGGCAAACACCAAAAGGAGGGAGGCAAACACACAGTGAATAAATTGCTGAGACATTCATATTAACCTTGAGGTATGTATGGCCCCTCAATCACATGACATACGAATTATGATAATGCATACATCACAATCACCAATCATAATGCACGTACAAATGTTGAAATGAAAAGGGAAAACAAAATCATATAATAGGGATGTTCAACAAGATAATATATTAATGACCAGAAGATACCTTTTAAAAAGGACAAAATCTCGGTCAATATTTTTGATAATGGAATATAAGTTTATAGAAACTGTAAAGTTCAAGTCCAGGCTGCTTACATAAATTTACTAGTATTTGGGCAGCACAACAATCACTTGTTCACACATACAAATACCAATCCTTTTCCAGCATCTTCGATCTAATTCAGAATATGTTTCTCTCTCTCACTCTTCAAGCTTCACCAAACTGGACCCCAATTAATTTTGACCACAACATATATTCCACCAGCACACCACAAGATTCAAACAAAAGATGATTGTCAAAATAGGAGGGAGGAAGAACGGCGAACAACATCTGGAGCCATTACATCTGCCCCTTCCCAGTAAATCAACACCAACAGGCAGCAGAAACAAAGAGTTGTCTTGGTGGCCTTTGGAGAACAAGTGCAATTGTAATTAGCTGAACTCGAAGAAGTTAGCAGAGTCCATTAAACAGGGGCACAATCCAAAGTGCGGGAGAAATGTTTAACGAGTAATGTTGTGTGATGGTTTCATCCTCTAAATTGAAAATGCCTATATGACTCGGTCTGCTATCGCTATCAGTATCAGGTACACGTGCTCCTCCCAATTTTGTACAATCATCCATGTAATATATGGAATTGGGTTGGCACCCAGGAAAGTTTGAAGCCAAAACAGAGATACAATAATCGTCACCCAGGAACATAACCTCATCCCCAATACTTTTTATTTCAACATGCTGCACAACGGATCCATCCCTCTCCTTGAACACCAACTTGTAAACCATGAATCTCTCAGTCCAAACATCTTTCAAAAATCTTCGAACATGCAACAAGTCTCCATTGGTTGATTCCACGAGATAAGCTTTATCAGCATAATGCGAGAACGGACATTCTTGTGGGTTAAGAATCTTTGCTTCTATTGGCTTGCTATTGATATCAAAGGAAAGAATGTTTCCCCACTTTCCAACTGCAAAGACATGACTTTTATGAAATATAGCATCAGTAAGCAAGCACCCTCTTAAACGCTTGCTGTAAATCCAAAACTTTTGTCCTCCTTTAGTGAAAGCCAACTCAGAAACATGTTTGTAAATTGCTACAACCACATAACTGTCTGGATTCAATGTGGGATCTTCAGATAAGATAATCTTCGGGAGGCAAACCTCGCAGTACTTACGGAGGACTTTGAAATCCAAGCGAGGGAGACGAATGGGCGCCACTGCTTTTCTGAAAGGGTTCACCAGAGTTATAGTCAATCCACCTCTATCTAACACATCCATTGTCGCCAACCAACCATGGCCATGGCTAGAATCACAATACCTCTTACTATTACAAGGCACTGGCAACTCAATGTCGTAGATTTTTCCTGCAGGGAAGCTGTACAGTTTTCGCTTTCCTTCACATTCTGTTGGAACCGGGAGCATGGGGAGTAGCTTACGCCAACGCTGCGTTTTGTGATTGTATTCTTTTGCAAGAACACACCATTCTTTGCAAACAGCAGCAAATCGAATATGGTCAATGGGTTCTAACAACCTATCCAAAACCAAAAAGAGAACGGGAAGAGGAAGACTTGCCCATTCTAATACTTGACTGCTACTCATCCTCGAGCCAACATCCATATTCCTATGTCTTATGAGAGAGAGTGTGTGTATATATATGCATATATGAGCAACAAAAGAACACAACAACAATAAAAACGAACATTTACAAATCTCCGATCTCAGACCACAAAGATGTCTCTACTTCTTGAGAGATAAGTCCAAGAATCTTACAGGTCCTTAGCTAAAGAAGTCAGCATGGTCGCCATTGTCACTAGCTCGCTGGTACACAAGCCACCTCTTTCTGTCTCTTTCTCTCTCTCCCAACAGCTTGGATCAAAATTTTCTCATCCAAATGATCGATAATGAGGATGCGAAATTCAGTCAAACCTCTCCGATTCCTTGTGGAAAATGGTTGACTTTACAAGGGCTGGTCATCAGAACCAGAGATTTGATTTTCTTCTTGTTTGGCTGTTGGATGGGTTTTCAAGTGATGTTTTTGGTTCCAACTTTCCATTCTGAAGGCTTTTGTCTTTTTTCTGTCCCGACAGAAAGCATAGCCTAAAAAATGATTTTAATGTTATTTTGTTATTTTGTTCAATAAAATCAAACAGAGTAACATCTATCATCAATATGGGGATGTAGCTCAAATGGTAGAGCGCCCGCTTTGCATGCGGGAGGTACAGGGTTCGATCCCCTGCATCTCCATTCCCTTTTGTAGTCAATTCTTATTTTGCACTACTTTTAGTTTTAGGGAAGTGAGTGACCATTTAGTCCCTATTTTTAACACAGGTGAGTTCATGACTATTATATGGACAACAAATAAGGATTTTCTTTGCGCTCCATTTGGGCAACTGAGCATTTAGTCTCTATTTTCTAAAAATTGACAAACATATTTTTAAAGGCATACGAATTTTTAGACGGGTTAGATCCTGGAATTTAAGAATTTTGTTTTATTTAACGAATACTCTAACTTTCTAGATATAAAAGTTTATGAAAGAATGATTAAATAAATAGGCCTCATTATTTTAGCATCAAGGTAGATTAAATAAATAGGCTTAGAGAGCTTCGCGTAAAAGAAAAATAGAGGTCAATAACACTGCAATTTTAAAGATTATTTTTATCAAATTTCAAAAGACAATAGCTAAACCGTTATGTATAGACACGAAACTTTATGAGTGTAAATTGTAATTCATCCTTAATTTTCATTCAATATTTGGTTACAAGAAAAAGAAAAAGAAATAGTCATTATTGACAATGAAACGACAGCGTTTAAGTCAGTTTCAAACTTTGGTATCTTCCTAACCCAACGCCGCCTGTACTTCACTCCATGGTATCACTGTTTTCCCGTGTGAGCTGAACTCATACGAAATGGCGTCGATGATGGCATTGCTAAGGAGCAGCAGAGGAAACATGGCGTGCGTTTTCGGCACGAGGAGGTGGAACCACGTCGCAGCCATGCCTCCGCCGTTCGATGGAGTCATGGAACGTAAGATTTTATCGCCACAGTTGGTCCTGCCCGAGTCTGATCGGGACCCAGCGCAGAATAACAACATCGGATTCGGGTTCCCCAGTTTCTTGTTCGGTGGATCGATGGAACTCATGGCTGTCCCCAAGAGAAAGGTATATGTCTTTATATATTTGGGGATTGAGATTTTAGGGTTCTGGGTTTTGGAAATTATTTACTGTATAAAACTTTTTTTTTTAGATCAATAACAATAATAAATTCTTTTCTTTTTTAATACTGAAGTTTATTCTTAATTGGGTATGTAAATCCCCGTCCTTTTCTCTTCGCTGATAAATTTGTTTGCCTTCTGTATGGTAGAATTGCTCTGTTCTATATTGGGCACCATTTTTGAGCTTGCTTCTCTGAGTGTTCTCTTTCATCACTGTTTATGAAGATAATTAGTATAGAGTGCTTGTGCCAGTAGAAATTAGAGGTCAATTTTCTGATTTGGCCACTGTGATTGTCATTCTTGAAGGTAATGTCCCTTGTGTGAATGAATGGTTAATATAGTTCTGGCTCTTCATCTTTCTTAGATAATTTTTGTTTCCATGTTTTTCATCACCTTTTGAAGATCTACAATTGAAGGCATCATATGTCCTATAAGTCTGAAGCTTCATTTACTTTTTTGTTCTCATTGTGCTATTGTAATTGACGTTTTAGAAGATGTGGAGTTTTGATATTTAAGGCTGGATATCGTGCAGACTTCTCCCCACAAGAGAGGCATAAGAAATGGCCCCAAGGCTTTGAAACCTGTTCCAGTGATAATCCGATGCAGGTTAGTATTTTGTAAATTATGACCAACACAGCTCTTGGTCTAGTTGTATTTGTTTTCCTGATATTGGTTGAGGTCCCAAGTTCAAATTCCCCCTTTCAATTCATCACAACAAAAAGTGTTTTGTAAAGTATCTAAGATTTTTCATTTCAGTGGAGAAGTCGATGCATTCCAGGAAATACTTATGATATCTTATTGATAATTTAGTTTTGAATATTGTCTTAGTTAGAGAAACAACCAAATTTTGGGGGATTACTTCATTAATCATTTTTCATCCTTTTTTGCCCTGCAATAGAAAAAGTCTGGTATTCTGACACTTCCAGAACAATTGAAGTTTCTGGTTAGTCTTTGATCAATGTGGTGAGCAGATGAAATGATTCCGTTTATCAAGATAATGTTCAATGTATTACCTGGGTGGCAGCATTGAATTAGAAGGTTTTGATGGGAACAAGGTTGTGGACTTTCATAAGGAAAAAGAGAGATTAAGAAGGCATGGGAAAATGATATTTACCAATTGAGAAAAAGCATGAAATTGAACAACACTTAGATGTTTATATTTTATTGCTGAGAGAATGCTTTGGCTTACTCTTTTAGTCTCATGAAGTAAATCCAGTATGTTAAATTTTTTTTGTTATACTTATTATATAGATGCTTATATATATAGCAATAAAACCTTCATTTTGATTGTGACTGGTTGCAGGGCTTGCGGGCGTGTTAAGCTGCCACACTTTTTTTGTTGCAGTGGAGATCGGGGAAATGGCCATGAGCGTGATGGCTCAACAAGTTGAGATTGAAGTTGCTGCAGTATAGAGCACCCAACTGTAGTAGACTCGTAGGATCTCTCAGATTTTGAAGAATTGAAATGAAGCTTTTCTTTTGCTGCTAAAAATGAAGCTCTCTGTTGAGATTGTTCTGTTTCCCAATCTATGGTTTACTATCAAATGCTTCTTATTGTGCCAAAACTAGCACCATTGAACTTGTTTACCACCTAGCAGAGGCTGCCTTAATTCTTTTTAGAACTTAATAAGTATAAACCGTGTGCGAAAAATTGCGTATGTATAGTTGGTCTTACATTCCTTAGCCTTTTTCATAAAATCAATGAAACATATTATTTCATTTTGTTTACTGGTTGTGCCTATTGTTAAGCTGGTGCAACCAACATTCCTGAACCTTCAAGAAATTTAGCTAGGAAAACCTTTGGTGGGAAGGGAAAGTCAGGATAGAAATAGAGGCAGAGGCAAGGTTGAAGAACAATTGTGAGCACATGTGAAATTACAGAAAATGTGGCAAAGGAATTTAGAACGGCCATTTTCCAAATTAAGCAAATATCTTATAATGAAATTAAGATGGGAACTTATACCAAGCCCTCATTAGAGTAACGAAGTCCAAAAACACAATATGAACACCACACCACACTCAACACACATAATTGCTCAATGGTATTGTAAATATAAAAAAGATGAGATATCACTTAGTACAATCAAATAGTTCTTCATGCCTCGTCGCCCAAATCATTGAATGCATCGCGCAAATCATTGAACGCATTGTGCAAATCATTGAGCATTTCATCCCAATTCTCCTCCACATGCTGATGAAATGAGTATCCATCAACATGAAGAACCAAATTGTCCATACCACGAAGAAATTCAAGAAATTCAGAACCCTCACACATAAATTTACTAATATGAGAGGCAAGCTTTGATATTTCATCGTTGTTCTCATTGAAACCAGAACAATCTCTGGCGTCCAACATCACCAGATCTTTGCATCTACAGCAACATGACAAGACTATCCCGATTAACTTTTGCACCTTTCAAATTTAAGTACTTCATATTAGGCACCAACTTCACAATTGAGGATGCCTCACGTCCATGAAAATTAGCCTTTGGACAAAGCTAAACCATAAAAATTCTTGCAATGTGTATGTATAATTGCAAGTATTTTCGCCAAATTTAAGAATGAACCCAATGATAACTCCTCCAAAGTTTTCCACTTGCCAATCAGCTCTAGGTTCGTGTGTTTGCGGTCCAATACATCTCCTGGTAAACTCAAAGTCACAAGGCCAGGACACCTGCACACATTCCACAACAACAAAAATGCTACATTTACATTTACAAGGAAAATTAAACTACACTTGGAATGGAATTTTGAAAATTAACTTAAATGAGAAAACTTACACATTTGCACCAAATTCAAAGGCTTCTACGTGCAGCATTTGGGAAGCTTGAGCACAAGTAGCATTACCACTACTCTGATTGATCACAAACTTTAGAAAAGCGGTGACAGAGCAACGATCCCCATAAATTTGATACTCACTCACAAATCTGTCCATAAGATTTTGAAAATTCGGACATTCAGACACATCCCAAGGCCAGACTTCAATACATTCGTTGTCCGGGAAAATGAGAGATTGCCAGCATGAAGGATTGAGGGTCACCTTGTACCATGACTTGCACACAAAAGGGACATCCAAAAGCAGTGACTCCATTCCAACTTTCTCCAACACTTTGACCAAGCAGTCCTTTTCCTATATAATAAGAACAAACAAGAGAATTAATTGATGGAGTGTTGGATAATTGTTCATTCAACAAGCACTTTCTGAATTCCAACAACAAAAAAGTAGGAAACTAGTTACTAGTCCAGCAATAATATAGAGGCAACTACTTCACGAGGAAGCAATTCTAGTATTTCCTTTCGGAAAAGCAAGTAGGGCCCTTTTTTTCAAAAGCAAGAGACTCTTTGTGTTGAGAATAAAATGACTTGATTGTAGGGATTACATTTTCCTTATTTGTATTAGACTTCACATATTGTGGGTCAACCTCAATCATAGCCTCAATTACTTAATAGCCTAGAATAGCTTCCTAGAATAGTTCCTTGTATCACCCATATATGTATACATCCTGTACAAACGTTGATATTGAAGAAATATACAGAAACTTCATCACATTTGATTCTTATTACTTTGGCACCATCTGCTAACCTAAAGCTAAGAAGGAATTACCAAAGCAAGCAAGGCCATAATTGTCCTATCACCAAACAAATCATCCTTATCACCGAAAGGACTTTCCACATTTCAATGCAGTGCATTGGTTTCGGAGGGTGATTAGGGCTAAGCATAGTTTGATTAACCGGACCAAGTGCTTGGAACTGCCTACCAAACCGAACCCGATCAAGTCGATGAAGGAAATTTTGTATTTTTTCCCTCTGCTCCATGTCGTCAATGCGAAGAGAGAAGAGAATAAGGCGGAGTTGGCAGAAGGGAGGAATTGTCGTCGTTTTCGTTGGTGTGGTGAGGTGAACATGTCGTTTGGGAGAGAGCCAAGAGAGAAGACAATAAGGCGGGAAACGGGGAGAGGAATGGAATTAGATGAATTAAGAGTCTCATGATCTCTTCTGCTATGGACCTGACTTGTGCTTCACTGCTTCGGCTTCCCAATCTCAATCTCAAGCTCAAATTTGCAGCTAAATTTTTTAAATTTCGGGTTTCAGACTTTCAGTCAATCATAGCGTTCGAAAAATCGGCCTAGGCGGGTGGTTAGGAGGCTAGGCTGGCGCTAGGTGGCAGGGCGGGCCTCCTAGGCGGGTTGGGTCTTTATTCGGTGCCGAACCCAGAGGATCGAAGCAGCCGAAACCGAAGAAATTGAAGCTTGAGTTGATAGAGAAGCGAAATGGCTGTGACTGCGATCCATCCCTCTGCGAGGTGCAAGCTTCGTGTTCATTTTGAATATATTTAAAGCGTATAGCCGTGCGGCTATACTCTTAAAATATTCGAATATATTAATATTTAAAGAGTGTAGCCGAACGGCTAAAATTTTAAAATATTCGAATGTAATTTGAAAGTACAGCCGCGCGGCTATACTCTTCAAATATACAATTTTGTCATACCATTTTAGGGTTTAGGGCTAAAATATCAATTTAGCCCATTGGGCTATAGTTATTTCTTCCATTTTTTTTTTTTTATACAAGCGATATTAGGGAATGAGAATTTAAATTCTTTCCGATACCTTCCATTCAAATCTGTAAAATGTTGCTACTCGGGTGTGGAGGGTGAGGGTGAGGGTGAGCTAGCCATCAGAAGGGAATCTGCATGGTTCAATTCCCCAAGTCTTCTCCGCGTAGTCGCAGATTGTTCTGTCGTTGCTAAATCTCCCCAACCCAGCTGTGATAAGGATGCTCTTTTGAGTCCACTTATCTGGATCCGCAAATGCTTTATCAGCAACAGCAGCCTATAGTCATATAGATTCAAATACCGGGCACCATAGTAAGCAACACCAAACTCAAAATGCATATATATGCTTTGGGTTGGGACTGAAGTAAACAGAAATAATTACCTGAGCCTCTAAATAGCTCTCAAAATCAGAACCAAGCAAATAGAAGTCTTTACCACTGTCCACAGTATCACATAGAGATTGAAAATAGTCTTTAAAGCCGAAATAGCCATCTCAGACCATCCTACACATAATAAATATCACAGCATAATTAGAACCTGAGGAAACAGTTCTCTTAGAACATCACACAACGGTAAAAAAGACACGAAACACATGTCCTCTAAAGAATCTGAAAATTCTAGACTGGTCACCCCAAGCACCAACTGGCCAAGTGAGTATGATTGAAGTGACTGTAATTGCGTACCTTATAACACGTGCACATTGCAGTGGCATTTTAGGAGATCCTTCCTCATGCAATTTAGGAACGTCATGAATCTTTGTCCCAAACAAAAACTGGAGAAAGCAAATTCTAAGAGAATTATCTTTGCTATACTACAAACAAGTATATACTATATACCAATCTAAAATCTTGAAATAGTCAATACACATATTCCATCTTGCAGAAGTTACAGCAAAAGAAAATTTCAGTTGGTCGACAACTTGACATCACAATCAGCTAAGCTGAATTCAACTACTTTAAGTTGGCTACATAAATCTCGCTCGTCCTTTCCATTCTCTACGGAAGCTCATGTTATGTTCAGTCACACGTCATCTATCTTTAGAGAAGGTCAAAGATCAATTCATATCACAGTGATTATACTAATTTTTTTATCCCAGCACGGCCCAAGCTTTCGTGCCGTGCCAAGCACGGCCCACTAATATTCGTGCTTCTGCCGCGCCGTGCCCCATTCAAATGGGCTGGGCTCGTGCCGTGCTAGGCCAGCTAGTCCCGTTTGACACCTCTATGCTTGACATCAACATCAACAAACAGATTGAAAATATACTAGATGAGTGGTTCGATAGGATAGTTCATTTCGTAATTAGGGTCTTTGATTGAAGGAAATATGACGACAGATTTAGGGCCATTTGGAACATAAGAAAATCTAACAAAAACGTGCATCATATATCTTTCAAACTATTATACATCCATGTTTGTAATGGTTACAGTCGCTGTTGTAGGCATTGATCTATGCATCAAATCTCCTAACTTAGGCCAACATGGTAACAGTTGCTATCAAATATACCTGTTAACAATATCAAATTCTCGAAAATTTCTTTCAGTCAGAACTTGTGACGCTTTCAGCTAGTGAGTTTTGATGAGAGCAACTCCGATTAAGGACAATGCCACAAGAAAATGCTTAGATGGGACATATTTCTTGAGAAAAAGTTGAGGCAGAAAAGAGTACAGAAATAATTAAAAAGAAAGAAAATTGACTATATACATACCATAAAGAAAACTAATTCCTCATTTGCAAGAGCTGCTGTGAATTCATTCTTTTCCAGTTTCTCTTTGATGAAATGTTGTAACTGCATAAAGAAAATTGGCCTAGGCGTTCGTGATTGTACATAATGGTGCAGTCCTCAACAATATGACATACGCATTCATGGTAAGAAAACCTGCTAAATGAGATTATTTAGGGTAATATAAGAATCTGTCATGTAATTCTCAGTGTTTTACAACTAATAATTTTGGAGGTAGGAAGAGACAATCCATTACATGTTTAAGTTTTGCAAAGATTTGTGGCTCAACATCTTCAAGATTGAAGTGATGTAGTTACATGTGCCTTCAGAGTTCTTGAAAATTAGAAAACCAACCACCAAAATTTGGAAACTATTCTATAAAAGTAAACATATATGAAAATGTAAACAACAGCAGACTTAATGGCAGAAAACTATAAAGATGTATCACAGGAGTGGCCTCAGTGTCCTCCTAAGAACATTGAAGAAATATTTTCCTTTTCCAATAGCTGTTACAAACCAATTAACAAAGGAATTTTGACACATACCTCATGCTGAGACCTTTTAAATTCTGCAAAGACTCTCTTGAACTGATGAAAATCTCGAGAGATATAGGATCTGAAGTTAGGCCCAAGCGTCTTCAGCAGAGGGTCATCAGAAAGGTTGTTTATGAACTGCAAAACATCAGATTTGTTGAGTTAATGTGAGATTATACTTTGTAAAACGGAAAATAGGTCAATTGTTGAAAAGACTTAATGCTGCCAGTGCTGACGGGATTTAAATTCCCGTGACAGTTCACAGATCGTCAGAATATTATATTGACTATATATCAACCTATCTGAAGTTATGAACTACTACTACGAGTGTGGGATATCCAATATTACCTTCAAGAATGTGCATCTTGTTAATTGTCTTTGAACCCTTATAGTCCTCATCTATTTACTTATTTTTTTCAAAAAGAAACTAGCAAATATTAGTGAATCAGCAAAACTTATGAATTAGCAAATAAAGAACCTGAAGCCAGTTTCAAGCAGAAAAAACTTACTTGTGTAATATGAAGAGCCTGCTCAAGCTGCTGAATTTGAATCCATTGTTCTGTAACGATGTCAGCCATCTGAAAGCAAAGAGCAAGAAGCCAATGGCAAAATGAACACTACACTAACAACACCACATGCTCATAGCCATAGACCATAGCTGGATTGAGTACATCAGTGCATGACCTTTGGAGCCTGAGAGGCAACCGTTTCGAGTCTGTCCTCAGCATCTTGTGCTTTAGACTCTAAAACATGAAGATCGAAGTTGTACTTTCTTGATGCAGCCCACAGAAAACGTACCTAAAAAGCATTGCAAAGCCTATTTCTCAAATCCAACAAACTCTTTCAGCTACTTTTTCATTGAATTGAAAATTGCAAAAAATAAATTGAAAAAGATATGAACCCCTTCTTCTAGAGCATTAAGCCTCTCATCAGTAGCCAATGAGTCTCTCTGTGACATACAAATGCAACCAAATATTATATATTTGCTTTCAATTTAGAATATACTTGAAAGCTGAAGACTTGAAGCTGAAACGGGAAACAAACCTTAAGAGTAAACAAAACAGACTGCAAATGATGACTCTGGGTTTAACAGAAGTATGGAACTCAAGGAATGATCTGTTCTTCTATGGACCTGACTTGCGCCATGTGAGATGTTGTGCTTCACTGCTAGGCGGTCTCTAGGAGGGAGCTAGGCGGCTAGGCGGTCGCTAGGAGGGAGCTAGGCGGCTAGGCGGTCGCTAGGCGGTTGCTAGGCGGCTAGGTGGTAGCTAGGCGGGCGCCTAGGCGGGTTGGGTTTTTTTTCGGTGCCGAACCCGGAGGACGAAGCAGCGACTGCAAGTGCAAGTTCCGTCCTCTGCGAGTGCAAGCTTCGTGGTTGTTCGAATATATTTAAAGAGTATAGCCGATCGGCTATACTTTTAAAATATTCGGATCTATTTAGACAGTATAGCCGAGCGGCTATACGTTTAAATATTCGAACATATTTGAAACGTAAAGCCGGCCGGCCATACTCTTTAAATATACAATTCTGTCATATTATTTTCATATCTCATTGAAAAATCAACAAATTACAGTCCAACTTCTTAAATTACCGTGACAAGAAGATGAACTAGGTCTGGATTGTGACACTCAGGATGAGAACCAAAGCTGTTAGGGTGGTCTCATGGATGATGCCTTTAAGTTTGTAATGCGCAACAAAGGCCTGGCAGCTGAAGCAAACTACCCTTATAGAGGACTTGATGGAATTTGCAACAAGAACAAGGTAGCATATCATGCAGCAAAGATCACAGGTTATGAAGATGTACCAGCCAACGAGTTGGCTTTGTTGAAGGCTGTGGCCAAGCAACCTGTTTCTGTTGCAATTGACACCGGTGGATACGAATTCCAGTTTTACTCACGTGGGATTCTCACAGGAGATTGTGGAACTCATTTGAACCATGGTGTCACTGTAGTTGGGTATGGGACAGGTGCCGATGGTACCAAGTTTGGTTAGTCAAAAACTCATTGGGTGCAGAGTGGGGTGAGGGTGGATATGTAAGAATTCAAAGAGATGTGCATACTAGGCAAGGCCTTTGTTGCATTGCCATGAAAGCTTCTTATCCTACTGCTTGAATTTCTATAGTGTTGACGTTAGTACTTTTTAGTCCAACTTAGAAATGAGATGTGATGATTGATGGGTGAAGGTGAGGACCTTCAGCATGTGTGTGAAGAGGGAGTCTTCACCCAAATCAATACTCCCTCTCACCTATAAAAAGAGACCACTCTCCACTTAGGAAGGGATCCCCTTCCCTTGGTTGGGCTTGATCTTTAGTCTCTTTATATTTGGGCCCAACCCCTTATACAAATGTAAATACACATTGTTATAATAATGAGAATATACTTCTCCGGTGGACGTAGCCCATTCATTAAGGGTGAACCACGTATATCTTGTCTTCTGTATATTTATCGCTTGCCCAAATTCTCACACACTTGGTGATGGTCCTCACCTTCACCCATCATCCATCACACCTCATCTCTAAGTTGGGCTAAAAGGTGCTGAACCATTTTTTAGCGTCAACAACAAGAGAAAAAAAAGAAACATCTTTGGATATGGAACAGCCAATTGGGAGTTATCCATCTCTTCATGATCATGTACAAAAAGTAAAGTCAAAACATATCAAACCCAAAGGTTGTTACTCTATAATTTTGGATTTGGACACAATTATCAAACTCTTCTTTCAAAATTCATCTGTTATGATCAATGGATGATAGACATTACAGAAAGGTTTTTTTTATCTTTATCAATATCTAACTTCTCACGTTTTTTTGCTTTCAAATATATTTCCCGCCTAGATCATGAAAACTATACAACATTCAGTGCTAAACCTGCTGAAACCCAATTTCCGCCCCTGGGGGTTAGGCCACTTGGGTTATATTTTATAGTCTTAATGAATGTGAAGAAAGTAAGAATCACAGGTAGGCAGTATTGTGTCATCTCCTAGGCTCCTCTTGGGTGTAGCTCTGTTTTTCTAATGTTTGGAAGAAGCAGCACCAAATAGATGGTAAGTTGTTTTCTAGTCATCTACCCCTTCAGTTTCCAATACGATATAGAGAGCAACTTGGTTATTTGAAAATTTAACTACAATGGCCTATTGCTATATAGATGACATGATGTTAGAATTGAAACAAATGAAATGTGTGTCAAATTATAGGATAGCACCTCCCAATTGGAGATGCTCTTATTGGTACTTCTCTTGGGCATTTGTCTATTAAAGTCAAATGTGGGGTTCATCACTTCTACTCTTTTTTTCCCCCATTTGTCAACTCACTTAAGTATTAACTTGAGGGAGAAAAAAAAAACTGAAAGAGAGAAAAAAAATAGAAAGAATTAAAACAAGTATACAATTCAGAAAATTGCAGCTTCCTTTGAGCTGATTTGGTATTTGATTCTGGAAGACTGACCAAGTGAGTGGATGACCACAAATGATTTAGATTTTTCTCCTAGAGGAACGCTCCTAATTTTCAATTGTCAGCCGAGACACCATCATTCTTGAACTAAATTTGGAGTAAGCCCACTTTTGATTGAAGAGAATTATCTCCATTTCACACTGGAGAGAGTGATGTTTATTTGCATTCAATTACACATCTAAATTTGGTATGACGTGCATCGATATTGTCGATAATGCATCAGTAACGTGTTTACATCGATAATTGATATTGTGTCAATAGGAATTCTTCTCCAAGCTACAGTGAAAGGGGATCCCTTATGAGAAATTCATCCTATTTATCTGTCCTTGAAACTTTAGTAATTTGTCTCCCAACTATTCAACTTTAGTATTGAATTACTAAATTGTCTTCCCAGCTACTCAACTTAACTATATACTGTAGGGTTTCTACTTTCTAATCAAGTATTGCCAATGCTGCTAATTGTGAGATTTTTTAATGTGAGAGACAGTTACAGACAAAGCTTTACCAAATTAATACAATTATCTTCTAATTAGAGTCAGACTCTCCATATATAGTGCAGATTAAAAGAAACACACCCCTCACTGGTTCATCAGGTGTACTCAAGGTGAGCAGCCCTGGAATTCTTGTCCTTGTCGACCATAAGAACACTACAGTTTGGTCTTCCAACACATCAAGTTCTGCACAGAATCCAGTGGCACAGCTTTTGGATTCCGGAAATCTTGTTGTGATAGATGGCAATGGTCATAATGACCCTGATAATATTTTATGGCAGAGTTTTGATTACCCAGGTGATACATTAATACCAGCTATGACGCTTGTTGGGAACAAAATCACAGGTTTTCATTGGCATCTTACACCCTGGAAAAGTCCCCAGGATCCTTCTCAAGGACATTATGCATATCAACTTGGATACCATGAATTAATTCTGAGGGAGGGTTCTGTTATAAAATATCGGACTGCACCATGGAATGGAATCCAATTTAGTGGGATGCATAATATAAATCCAACATATGATTTTGTGTTGGATAATGATGATGAAGTATATTATGGTTATAAGCTTCTCAACAGCTCAACTCTTTTCAGGCTGGCTTTGACTCCAGATGGATTTGGGCTGAGCTACATCGGGAGTGATGGAAACCAAGGTTGGGTTGTTTATCTAATACCACCGACTGATATCTGTGACATATATGGAATATGTGGTCCAAATGGTGCATGTAGTATTGACAAGTCCCCAGTATGTAGCTGCTTGAAAGGATTTATACCGAACTTTCAACAAGACTGGGATTTGGTGGATTGGTCATATAGCTGTGTGAGAAAGACCCAACTGAATTGCAGTGGAGACATCTTTAAGAAGTACTCTGGGCACATTTCGACCTTCGCAATAGAAAATTATATGCTTCATGTGCCCAGGAAAAAAGTAAAAAAGATATGTGTTAATCAAACAAACTAATTCTGATGAAGTTGAACTACTTGGGCAAATCAATTGAACAAAGAAAAAGACTTTACTTCTTAATGGGGAATATGTAATTGCAGCTTCTTTGGAGCAAAGGACAATAGCAGACATGATAAACCGATTAATTAAAAACTGTCACTATTTCCATGTAAATTGAAAAACAAATCCATCACTCTAACTCGTTGATACCCATAGCTTGTCACTATCATCAGTATATATATTTCAACATACATTCAAATATACATAACCTGTATTTTCTGCTCACTAGTACCTGACAATCTCAAGGATATGCTGATATCTATAACTTGCATTGGGCAGATATACAATTTCTCATTAAGTTATAACTTATAATTAAAGGAGTTTTATCAAACTCACTTAACAGAACAAATTGACAGACATTATTGAAATGATTAAACATTTCAATGAGGAAAAAGAAAAAGAAAAGACAACTCAAGGAGTACCTTTTCTGAATATTGTCAGATGATGAAACACAAACTTGCCGAGCAAACATATTGATAATTTCATCCACCTCCTGTCTTGATACTCCATTTATGTCTGGGAGGAGTTGTCGTCAGTGTGGTGAGGTGAACATGTCGTTTGGGAGAGAGCCAATAGAGAAGAGAATAAGGCGGGAAACAGGGAGAGGAATGGAATTAGATGAATTAAGAGTCTCATGATCTGTTCTTCTATGGACCTGACTTGTGCTTCACTGCTTTGGCTTCCCAGTCTCAAGCTCAAATTTGCAGCTAAATTTTTTCAGTTACGGGTTTCAAACTTTCAGTCAATCGGCTAGGCGGTCGCTAGGCCTGCGCTAGGCGGCTAGTTGGTTTCTAGGCGGGCGCTGGGCGGCTAGGCAGTAGCTAGGCGGGAGCTAGGTGCTAGGCTGGTTGGGTCTTTTTCAGTGCCGGACCCGGAGGACGAAGCAGTGACTGCGAGTGCAAGTTCCGTCCTCCGCGAGTGCAAGCTTCCTGCCCGTATTTAAAGCGTCTAGCCGTTCGGCTATACTTTTAAAATATTTGAATAAATTTAGAAAGTATAGCCGACCGGCTATACGGTTAAAATATTCGAACATATTTGAAGAGTATAGCCGCGCGGCTATACTCTTTAAATATACAATTTTGTCATATTATCTTAGGGTTTAGGGCTAAAATATAAAAAACAGGAGAAGAAAGTTCCAACTGCACATCATATCTCATTGAAAAATCTACAAATTACTGTCCAACTTCTTAAATTACCATGACTAGACGATGAGCTAGTGAGTTTTGATGAGAGCAACTCTGATTAGGGAGAATACCACAAGAAAATGCTTAAATGGGGCGTATTTCTCGAGAAAAAGTTGCGGCAGAAAAGAGTACATAAATAATTATAAAAAAAAGAAAATTGACTACATACCATAAAGAAAACTAATTCCTCATTTGCAAGAGCTGCTGTGAATTCATTCTTTTCCAGTTTCTCTTTGATGAAATGTTGTAACTGCATAAAGAAAATTGGCCTAGGCGGTCGTGATTGTACATAATGGTGCAGTCCTCAACAATATAACATTTGCATTCATAGTAAGAAATCCTGCTAAATGAGATTATTTAGGGTAATACAAGAATCTGTCATGTAATTCTCAGTGTTTTGCAACTAATAATTTTGGAGGTAGGAAGAGACAATCCATTACATGTTTAAGTTTTGCATAGATTTGTGGCTCAACATCTTCAAGATTGAAGTGATATAGTTACACGTGCCTTCAGAGTTCTTGAAAATTAGAAAACCAACCACCAAAATTTGGAACCTATTCTATAAAAGTAAACAGATATGCAAATGTAAACTCCAGGAGACTTAATGGCAGAAAACTATAAAGATGTATCACAGGAGTGGCCTCAGTGTCCTCCTAAGAACATTGAAGAAATATTTTCTTTTTCCAACAGCAGTTACAGACCAATTAACAAAGGACTTTTGATACATACCTCATGCTGAGACTTTTTAAATTCTGCAAAGACTCTCTTGAACTGATGAAAAGCTCGATAGAAATAGGATCTGAAGTTAGGCCCAAGTGTCTTCAGCAGAGGGTCATCAGCAAGGTTGTTTATGAACTGCAAAACATCAGATTTGTTGAGTTAATGTGAGAATATATTTTGTTAAAAGCAAAATAGGTCAATTGTCGAAAAGACTTGATTGCTGTCAGTCCTGACGGGATGTATCAACCTATCGGAAGTTCTGAACTACTACTACGAGTGTGGGATATCCAATATTACCTTCAGGAATGTGGACCTTGTGAATTGTCGTTGAACCCTTCAAGAACGCGTGCTAGGCGGTCGCTAGGCGGTTAGGCGATCGCTAGGCGGTCTGTAGTTGGCTAGGCGGGAGCCTAGGCGGGTTGGGTCTTTTTCCTGCCGAACCAGAGGACGAAGGCAGTGACTGCGAGAGCAAGTTCCGTCCTCTGCGAGTGCAAGCTTCTTGTTCGTCTTGAATATAGCTCGGCTATACGTTTAAAATACTCGAATCTATTTAGAAAGTATAGCCGGTATTAAATTTAAAAATATTCGTATACATCTTAAAAGTATAGCCGCGCGGCTATACTCTTTAAATATACAATTTTGTGAAATTATTTTAAGGTTAAGAGCTAAAATACAAAGAACTTGAGAAGAAAGCTCCAACTGCACATCATATCTCATTGAAAAATCAACAAATTACTGTCCAACAACTTCTTAAATTACCATGACAAGAAGATGAACTAGGTATGCATAATGTTGGAGGATCGTGATAGCTCCCTTTAGAAGGTACAAGGTAGTTCTTTGTTAATAAGTTATAAAAATATGGAATGCAAAGTTTTTCACCGTATAAAATCAGATTCACCTCGATACAGTCATATCGATGGATTAAGCAGCTGCCTTTTGTACTCGTGTATTCGCTTTGTGTGCACATCAAACATTGATCTAAACTAACCTGCAGTTGAAAGTGATAAATTTCAGTGTAATCTATTAGACATACCTTCAAGACAAAAGAGAAAAGATGAACAGGTTAGAAGTTCTAAGAACTTGTGACCAAACCTTCACGCCACTCATTGCTTCAATGTACTCAGCGAGCCTCATTTTGTTAACCTTCTTAACATACAACATGAGCATATATATAACAGATTTAAATAATAATGACACAAAAGAAGACCCAAAAGCTTAATATATTTTTGGTTCCTAAACAGATTTTGAAATACTCGTTAAGATAAAAAACCAACAGAGAGTACCATCATCCATTCTTGTTGAAGGTCAGGATCTGCTGCATATGCTCGCAAGCAATGTCCCACACTTTATTCCAACCCAAATGCTCTTCATCAACAAGCACTCTCATGACCTCAGCTATTTTTTAGAGATGGTGAGTATCACTGAGCTGCAGAGCACCCTAATTAAGACAAGGAAAAATGAGCCGAGGAAAAAAGGAAAAACAGAAAAGCAAAGCTGAATGACTAGCTATCAGAGGAAAGTAACAAATATAATGTCATTGTAGCTAAAACAAGCTGCCAGATTGGGTAATAACATGGTTTATTCCCTAGAAATCAACATATGATAAAACACATATTATTAAGACTTAGACCTTCTCTGGAAATTCATCAAAGTTACTGTGAGCCTCTTTAAATCTCCGAATTATGTCTTGTATGGATGTTGAGACAGAGACATATATTGTTGCTTCAACCGCGGTTCCTTCCCCTGTAATACAAAATATAGTGAAAAGGGAAACATACTAAATGAGAATATATATGAGTCATCCACATAGAAACCAGGTAACTGAGTTGATGACTTTTCTCCAAACTTCCAAGAGAGTACATTTTCTCAGAAACAAAAGAATATGTTGGTGAGAGATAAGACTTTGGGGGCATAGACATGAAGAAGACGTGCAAAAGTAAACAAGGAAGGAAAAATTTAGCATAATGGTAAGAAAACCTGCTAAATGAGATTATTTAATTAGGGTAATACAAGAATCTGTCATGTAATTTTCAGTGTTTTGCAACTAATAATTTTGGAGGTAGGAAGAGACAAGCCATTATGTGTTTAAGTTTCCCAAAGATTTGTGGCTCAACATCTTTAAGATTGAAGTGATATAGTTACACGTGCCTGCAAAGTTCTTGAAAATTAGAAAACCAACCACCAAAATTTGGAAACTATTCTATAAAAGTAAAGAGATATGAAAATGTAAACAACAGCAGACTTAATGGCAGAAAACTATAAAGATGTATCACAGGAGTGGCCTCAGTGTCCTCCTAAGAACATTGAAGAAATATTTTCCTTTTCCAACAGCTGTTACAGACCAATTAACAAAGGACTTTTGACACATACCTCATGCTGAGACCTTTTAAATTCTGCAAAGACTCTCTTGAACTGATGAAAATCTCGAGAGTATAGGATCTGAAGTTAGGCCCAAGTGTCTTCAGCAGAGGGTCATCAGAAAGGTTGTTTATGAACTGCAAAACATCATATTTGTTGAGTTAATGTGAGATTATACTTTGTAAAAAGGAAAATAGGTCAATTGTCGAAAAGACTTGATGCTGTCAATCCTGACGGGATTTAAATTCCCGTGACAGTTCACAGATGGTCAGAATATTATATTGACTATATATCAACCTATCTGAAGTTATGAACTACTACTACGAGTGTGGGATATCCAATATTACCTTCAAGAATGTGCATCTTGTTAACTGTCTTTGAACCCTTATAGTCCTCATGTATTTACTTATTTTTTTAGAAAGAAACTAGCAAATATTAGTGAATCAGCAAAACTTATGAATTTAGCAAATAAAGAACCTGAAGCCAGTTTCAAGCAGAAAAAACTTACTTGTGTAATATGTGTTGGAAAAATGGCTCACCTAAAGATACAAGGTTGTTTTGGCAGCTGAAAGAAAGGTTTTGAAATCTGCGAAAAGCGACCGGTCGCAAGGACATTGGCGGCGGGTCATTTTTTTCACAGAAACGAAGTCCTGGAACAAAACCAACGAGCGACCGGTCGCCGACTCTTTGCGACCGGTCGCATGAAGCAAGAGCGACCGGTCGCGTGACATTTGCGACCGGTCATTTTTTTAGCAGAATCAAAGTTGGAGGGAAAACTTCTGGCGACGGGTCGTCCCAAGTCGTGCCTGTGACGTTTTCTTACATGTTTTCAACTGTGTTTTCGATGGCTATCGCTTTCCACAAGATATCAGAGACTTAATGGGTCATTTCTGAGTTAAAAGAAGGTTGACTACCTGCTGGATAGTTGGGATAGCACTAATTGCCAATTGGTTACTTGCTTCAAAGGGATCACTCTCCATTTTCTGGTGTAAGTGGGAGGTGGCTGAGTGGGATATTATTTACCTACTTGATCTGACATTTAGTCTAAGTGGATGACTAAAGGGGGAACGTGGAGGACAAAGATTATGTCTTATCTTTTGTCCATTGGTCTGTGTAGGTAATGGGATTGAAGCAAGATATCATTAAGGAGAAAAACAAGTTGAATATAGGTAGTGGAAAAAAGCTGGAAGTGGTAGAGTTGGAGTTTTCAGTTTTGTCAAGAAAGCCAAGGGGAGAGCAAGAGAGTTCTTCAAGTGTATCAAGGTGTTGAGCAAGGGTGAGAGAGAAACAGATTGTGAGGGTAGTGTTCTAAGGGGGTTTCCTTTTGTAAACCAAAGTTGTAACCTATCTTCATTAGTGAAATTTCTCAAGGTGATCACCAAAGAGGATGTAGGCAAATTGTTGAACCTCTATAAACACTTGTGTCATTTGTGCTTGGTTAATTTCTGTGTGTGTGTGTGTAAGTTTCATCCATCATTGAGTTCTTTGTCCAAAGTCCATCAACAACAAGATCTTTAAGGGCAGTGAGTTAGTCATTAATTCACAATAATATGAAGAGCCTGCTCAAGCTGCTGAATTTGAATCCATTGTTCTATAACAATGTCAGCCATCTGAAAGCAAAGAGCAAGAAGCCAATGGCAAACTCATAGCCATAGACCATAGATGGATTGAGTACATCAGTGCATGACCTTTTGAGCCTGAGAGGCAACCGTTTCAAAGTCTGTCCTCAGCATCTTGTGCTTTAGACTCTAAAACATGAAGATCAAAGTTGTACTTTCTTGATGCAACCCACCGAAGCCGTACCTAAAAAGCATTGCAAAGCCTATTTCTCAAATCCAACAAACTCTTTCTGCTACTTTTTCATTGAATTGAAAATTGCAAAAAATAAATTGAAAAAGATATGAACCCCTTCTTCTAGAGCATTAAGCCTCTCATCAGTTGCCAATGAGTCTCTCTGTGACATACAAATGCAACCAAATATTATATATTTGCTTTCAATTTAGCATATACTTGAAGCTGAAACGGGTAACAAACCTTAAGAGTGAACAAAACAGACTGCAAATGATGAATATGGGTTAAACAGAAGTATGGAACTCAAGGAATGATCTGTTCTTCTATGGACCTGACTTGGGCCATGTGAGATGTTGTGCTTCACTGCTCCAGGCGGTCGCTACGGCGGGCTCTAGGAGGCTAGGCGGGCGCTAGGCGGCTAGACAATAGCTAGGCGGTCGATCAGGCGGTCGCTCCAGGCGGCTAGGCGGGTTGGCGGTTGCTAGGCGGCTAGGCGTGTTGGCGGTCGCAGGCGGCTAGGCGGCAATAGCGAGGCGGTGCTGAACTCGGAGGACGAAGCAGTGACTGCGAGTGCAAGTTCCGTCATCTTCGAGAGAAAGCTTCGTGTTTGTTCGAATATATTTAAAGAGTATAGCCGTGCGGCTATAAGGTCAAAATATTCGAATGTATTTAGAAAGTATAGCCGAGCGGATACGTTTAAAATATTCGAACATTTTCTAGAAACATACAGATAAAACAAAAGAACGATAATGATATTTACCGTTGGTGAGCAAGGTCTTAAATATTGGTTGTATCGGAAATATCGGTATGCTAAAAACACGGAAATTTCGATGGAAATATCGGGATATTATCGATATCGATAAAAATTGAATAAAAACCACGGAAATTGTAAGAAAAACTTGGAAATTTTTATTGGAACTTTGTAGGATGTTTATTTAGGCAATTATCTATTAGTTTATCATAAAAAATTGGAGGAAATGCATTACATGATGGATTTAACTTATTTAAGTTGATTATATAGCGAGCTGGCAAACACTGTGAGTGTAGAAAATATATAGTAATTAATGAAAAAAGATTAAACACACCATAATCATTTATATATAATGAATTACTACAATATTTTACACTTTATACATTGCATGGTAAAATACATGGTGATTTGTTTCTTGCAAAAGAAATTCACAACAAAACCATGTATATATATAAATATTTTAGCATATTTTCACAAAAACATAAGTGATATGGTGGTTAAGGTGTTGAATGAGTAAAATGGGAGGGGTTCAAATCCCCTTGGTGTCTTTTTTAATTTAGAAATTTATCATATATAATAAATATTAGCTTACAGACATTTTAAAGACGTTATAAATATTACACACCGAAAATATAATCATAAACATGTTTGAGTTGGATAATGTAACAACCCAAACCTCAATTATTATTTAATTATAAATTATTAGAGAAAAAAGACAAAAATGCCCTTGAGATATTCTATTTGGTTCCTCTTCTTCTTCGCGAAACTTCCCCTTCCCCTGTTTTTCTTTTTGCTCCAGCCAACACCCCATAACCACCGGCACCGACCACCCCAGCCCACCAGACCAGACCCAACACGCGCAGCCGGACCTCGCCGTCGCACCCCGACCTGCACCGCCTCCGTCGCAGCTCAGCCCACTGAAACAGCTCGCTTTGGGCTGGTTTTTCTCCGGATATTATCACCGTTTTGTGTTGACGTTGCTCGATAATATCCGATTCGATATATCAGCGATATTTTCGGCGATAATATCGATATTTGCACGAAATAAGCTTGGTTTGTTCCCAAATTATCGCCATCCCAAAAAAACGAAATTATCGCCGATATTTCCGCGATAATTTCGATTTTTAAGACATTGTTGGTGAGAGATAAGACTTTGGGGGCATAGACATGAAGAAAGACGTGCAAAAGTAAACAAGGAAGGTAAAGAAAGAAAAAAAGGGACAGGACGTTAAGTTTGACATTAGTTGGGCTAGGGTAATTATTATTTTTAATTAAGAATAAATTGGGTTTTTGCTTGAAGAATGATGTGTCAATTTTTAAAGTCTCTTATATTATATTTAATGAGGTGGTGTACGGAAGACAAAAGTCAAGCAGATCCAAGCAAAGGTAAAAGTCAGAATTTAAGAGGAGAAATTGACAATTCCCTTGTTTGGCAAGTTAAGCCCGAAATTTATTAAATGACGTGTTAAAAAAATTGGAGCATCAAATTCCCGAGTTTAATTTCCCTCAAAATAAGCGTCATTTCACAAGTTCCATAGTGTCATTTACAAAATTTTGTCATTTACAAAATTCGACATACATAAATTCAAACATCGAAATTTTCAATTAATTGCCAGAAATTCGAACTTCTGTCATTTTAGAATTCTATGTAATTTTCAATTTCTTCATCCAAATGGAAGGTCATGTTTCCCTCCTATAGGAAACTAAGATCATCATTTAACACACCATTCAAGACCAATTTGTCCCCATTAACAATTTAGAATTACAATTTTATCCAACAACAAAGACCCTTTGTAATTTTATTTTTTTTTATTTTATACATTTCTAACTTGGGTATAATTGGAAAACTAACCAAAGTTTGCTTTCCATTGTAGAGATGAGAGAAACGCATGCCAGTCTAAATACCTATTAGTATTACCAGTCAATGAAAGATTGAATGTCTTCAAAATGCTAAAAAATTAAATAAACTTTAATTTTAATTACCAAGTGCCAAAATCCACATATGGAGTCCAACTTGTACGTGTGTATGAGTATGACATGATTTGTTTTCTTTTCTCTTTTTTTTTTGGCTTTTGGTGCGGAAAGCTTGCGGCTTTTTACCTTTTATTTTTGGACAAGTTATGTGATGTTTTTAATTTTTTACCTTCTCACAAAAAAGTTGAAACTTTTAATTTCTCCCGCTAACAAACTTAATTAACAGATGAGTTCGTTTTTCTATTCCCCTCCTAAACTAAAGTTGGTTTAGAGGACTTTAGTTGGCTTTGCTAAAGACTCTTTCGTTATAAGAGGCAACAAGATGACATGAGAACAGAAAAGACAGCACAATCTTAACTACTGTTAACACAATACCAAATAGAGCTCTTGCATCTTTTCACAATGTTGGAAGAGGCGCAAGATCGAATCTCCCGTCTCCGTTAATAAATGAAAAAAACTATAATTAACTTAACACAGCATAAGATAAAGGATCAGATAAGGAGAGAATCAATGTTGATTAGGAAACTACACTTGTTAGCGCAAGCTTTAGCAGAGCAAGAACAAAGAAACAAACATCATATTAGTACCTGGCCAGTGCCACCAAAGCTAATGGGCTGGACTGGCAAGATTTTTTTACTGCTGTTATCCAATGGTTCACGTTCAAACTGTTTTTTTTTTTTCCAAATAACTAACAGCCAGCTAAATATCTAACGCCCCACATTCAATCAAATAAAGTTCAACAGTAGAAAAAATCCAGAGTTTTACTATCTATCAATCTAGCTCATATCCAAATTTTCACAAACTCCTTCCTGCATATATATCATGATGGCTTTAACTTTTCAAGCTCCACCAACGTGCACAAGGGCATCGATCTCATCACCATCTACCATTCCAAGCTGCACAAAGTTAAGTAGCAAATAAGAATCAATGGACACATGATTGAAAACAGAATATATAATGCTTGACTTTAAATTCCAAAAGAAGCATAACTTTTGTTCAAACTGGCTTTGATGCATCAAAGGGCATCAGCTACTAAAGTAACAATCATTTCACCAACAATTAAATTACAGCTTATGATGACCTATCACGAATTCGACGGTAGTTCGAACCTAAGCCCTGTTGGATGTAACACAAAGCCAACAAGCTATAAAGGGTAGTTTTTAGCTCTATACAAGTCATGATGCATAATATAATCCCCACTTTGGAGAAATACAACAATAATCTACATTATCAACTACATGTAACCCACTACTAATTGCACCGAGCCCTTTCGAGTGAAAACTGTACACGTAGAGGGTCCATTGAGCATTCTCCCACTCAAAAGATGATTAAGTATAATATTTAGTTCACGCGTGGACTTAGTAGTGCGTTTCTACAAGGCCCGTGACACAACTCTAGCAACAATGAAATTTATTTTCATGATTAACATTCTATGTAACTTTTATGAACTTTTACCTCCTCCGGAGTTTTGTTCTTCTCGAGTCCGACGCCATCAAACGTGAATTGCATTGTTTTGGGGTCAAGGGAACGCTTTTTGCAGAATGCTTCCATGAGTTTTTGCAGTTTGATGTTTCGTTTAACCCGGAAAAGAGTTTGAACTCCATCCTACACGTGGATCTCATCATATAACAAATGAATCCCATCAAACTATAGTGGATCTATTTATTCTAAGATATGGCATTACAATTCAGTGATAATTTGGTGATATTCAACAGAGTAAACATGAAACTAAATAACGTACGGCGGGTAGAAAAGTCAATGTACACAATCAATAGAGAAAACAAAGAAATTAATTAACAAAATAAATAAACAAGAAGGAAAGATGATTGGTAAACTAACAAAACATTGAAATTTAGGGGGAAAAAAAATGATTGGTGCTTGAGTTAATTGAGGGCAATTAATATAAAAATCTTGAGAGAGTACATTTAATCTTAAGCGTATAGTAATTTTGAGTTCTTGTAAGAAATAATTAGCCATCCAAACATAAAAATAAAAAGTATAAAACAATTTTGTTTTACAAATGACTTTAGTTGAAGGCAAAAACTGAAACACATTTGCCTGTAAATTAGGAACCATGCTGCAAATCACCAGCTGAGTACCCCTCCAAGTAAGGTGTTTCCTTTCTAGTACAGACTGGAAGGGTGTTTTAGTCAATTTCTAATCCAAATTTTGGCTAATGTTGAAATGTTTCTTGGAGAGAGATCTTAGTTCTTACATAACCCCATCAACCCCCGAAGTCTCCCAGTAACCCTAATGGAAACCCAATTTCTTCCTTTCATTTCGTTATAGGAAAAGGAAAATTAAGTTAAAAAAAACAAGGTTAACATTTTTCATTAACAACACATGCAAGGAAAAGAGAAAAGAGTGGGAGAGAATCAAACCTCGTTGTACCGAACCTTGAGCTTCACAGTGTCTTCATCAGATCGACCTCTAGACATCTTAAGAGCTAGGGGTTTTCCTATCTCTGTGTAACTGTGTTGTGTACTTGGGAGCTTTGTGTCTTTGTGTTTTTCTTTTGTGTTTTATTTATTTATTTAAGTTTTGTCTGAAATAGTTCATGCGTACGTACTACGTACATAGCTTTGAAGAGAAGAGCAGGTGAGGTGCAATCAATGTAATAGATTTGGGAAGGTTACGCTCTGCACCAACTTCAGAGACTGACCCGTGACTTTCCCTGTTTTGGTAAATAAAATTATAACTTCAAAAGTATTTTTAATGGGATATGATTTCCCCACTCCCATTTTCTTTACTTACACTTCATTTTGTTTTTTAATACTTTTTAATCAATTTTGTTCTTTCTCTTTCCTATTCTGCCCTCACTCTACATTAATTTCTTTTTACTTCACTTTTATATTAGTTCTTTTTCTTTATACCTAATTTTCTAAATTGCACTCCATTTTTAGTATATATTTTTTCCTCTATTCGAGTAAGAAATTAAGTTTTTTTCCCCCTTTAATACTGAAAATGGAGTGTAAGTTGGAAAATTAAGTATAAAGAAAAAGAAATAATATAAAAGTGAAGTAAAACAGAAATTAATGTAGGGTGAGGATAGAATAGGAAAAAGAAAGAACAAAATTGATTAAAAAATATTAAAAAGCAAAAGGGAGTGTAAGTGAAGAGAAAAATGAGTGGGGAAATCAGCTCCCTTTTTAATAAATGATTTCAAAATGAAGGGTATAATGGTAACTTCATCCAATTTGTTTATTTACCAAATTGGATCAAAATTCTCTCCACATCTCATTTCGGAAATACTTTTCTTCACCACTTTAACCTAATGTGTCCTTTCCCTCCTAAACATGCCACACCCTCAAACTTCTATAAGTCAGCTCACCATTGCAAGTCTAGTAGTAAATTGTTATATCCTGGTTTTTTTTTTACCAAGTGAAAATTGCAATTATTTTAACATCTAGAAAATATAATCTTTCTCTCATCCACCACAAAAGCCTAATCCAAAGACCACTGATTTGCAAGTCAATACTATTTTTAACTATGCTAGACCCCGTTGACAAGGCCAATACAAAGATTAACATAAGGATTTAGTGAAAATCTGTTTTCTATGGAATTGATTTCAACTGAGCATCATGAGCAATTTTATTTATCAAATCATATGGAGTTCATAACTATGATCACTAATGAAATTGGTTAATTGTAATTTTGAGTTAAAATTCATGTTTCATTGAAAATCTATTTTCTATTAAGTTGATTTCAAAATATGAATATATTTGGATCAAAACTAATTAGCCTTGCTGCATGAATTAAATACAATAAGGAGTGGACTGTTGTGGAATGTAGCTTATTTTCAGTCTTCGATATCTCATAATTTTGTCACCCACAATACTTTGGTTGCAAGAAAACGAATTCACTGGTCAATTGACATAAACCACATCTATATATTATACACAATATTAAATATAATAAAAGATGGATAAAGGAATCCGAATTCTATTTCTTCTATGAACTTGTGAGGAATCCAGATTCTATTCCCTCTATGAACTTGTGCCGATTATCCCGCATTGTCATCAACGAAATATTGTCAAATACTTATCTAAATTTTGAAAGAGGTCCCCAATAATTATTGAACAAACAAACAAACAATAAATAAATAAATTGGGCCCTCGCGTGAGTGAGAGATCAGAATTTCTTATATTGGGCCCTCGCAGGCTTCCAAATTTTTGGGCCTCTAATTTCTCTGTTTTCTCCACAACGCTCAGAGCAGAGGCAGAGACCTGTTCTTGCTCTTCACTCAAAACCCTAATGGAGAGCAACGAACGCTTCTACTTGCTAAATCCTAACATTTGTGTGAGAAGACCACCGATTCTTTAAGAAGCAGATACATGTATAGATGTATATATACATATACCCTTTTGCCAAGCACCTTTGAAAGTAAAAATTGGGGCAAAAAAGAGGATACCTTTAAGGCTCCACCAGCAATCCCTAACAGGCCTGAAGAAAGTAGAGGGCGCGAGGGAGGAGAACAACATGGGTTACGATTCGTGTGATGAGGAAGTTTACGAGGAGTTTGGTAGGGGTAATCGATTTCTAGGGTTCATGTTTGGCAATGTCAATGAATCTGGTGATCTTGACGTCGATTATCTTGACGACGATGCAAAGGAACATCTTGCTGCGTTTTCTGACAAGCTCGGCCCATCTTTGATACAACTAGATCATACGGATGCTGTTGAACAAGAATATGATGGTGACAAGGCTGACAATGCAGTTGATTATTTTGATTTTGATGAGGATTTTAAGGAGGACCATGACCCCTTGTTGCCCAGAAACGAATATGATCTTTATGTTGATCGAGTCTCATTGGCTTCTTTGGGCCCCACTACCACCACAGGTTCTGTGCTTGATGATGAAAATTACGATGAGGAGGAAATTGAAGAGCAAGTGGAACACGATCATGTGGTTGCAACTGAAAACAAAGTTGATGTTGATGTTCAAACTATTTCTTTACCAGCTGAGGAGGGTCAAGTGTTTTCAGATAAGAATTGCACTTTAACTCCCACTCCACTGCCAGTTCTATGCATGGAAGATGGATTGGCCATCTTACGATTTTCGGAAATCTTTGGTGCAGATCATGATAGGCTTAGCTACTCCTTTCCTAAACATAGGCATGCGAAATCCATGGATGTTTCTGATGATATTGTCGAAGACGACGAAGAAGAGGCATTCTTGCAAGGATTTCAGTCTTTGACAGTGAAACATGGCATCTCAGAGTCCTCATTCAAGGATGATGATTCGAACTTCACAAAATTAAAGGACTCGTGTTTCGTTGCTGAACCAATGAAACAGGATCTAACAGTACATGTGTCTGAGGAAAGGGAAAGGCAATCACCCTTGGTTTCTAAATTTTCCCCTCTTGATCAACAAGACTGGGAAGATGGAATTGTTTGGGGCAATTCTCCTATAGCAAGTGACAGTGACGTTGAGAGTTGTGAAATATCAGGACCTGATCATGAAGCCTCAGTTAAAAATGACACAGAACCTGATAATGGGCCACAAAATATGCTGCATAATAGCTCATCTAGTAATTCATCACTTACTTTCTCAGCAAGCAGATGCCATCCCCAAATTTTGCACCTAGACGCGGATGACCGTGCAGACGGTACAAGGCAGAATGCTGGTGAGAAGCTTCAACAGAGTGATGGTGTGAGGCAATTAATTCGCAAACTTGCTTCACAAAACCGGGACATGCTGGAAGGATCTTGGTTAGACCAAATAATATGGGACCCTGATAGTGATACACCTACTGAGAAGCCAAAGCTTATCATTGATCTTCAAGATGAGCAAATGCTTTTTGAGGTTTTGGATAACAAGGACAGTGAACATCTAAGGCTTCATTCAATGGCCATGATGGTATCTCGCCCTCTAAAGCCGTGCAATGGAGATGGAGATTCTTTTGAGCTGATAGATAATGAAGGTCAATTTGGTTGGCAAGATGTTGCAAGTGATAGATATTATTCAAAGAGCAAAACTGCTCATCAACCGAAGTCAAATTCTAAAATACACACAGCGAGAGGCATAAAGGTTTATCAATCCCAACCTGCACTGGGGAAGAAAAAGTCTGCTGCTTGTCGAGGACGCACCACTGTTACTGGAGCAGATCATACTGATCCGCGCAGACTAAGCATGGAGGCTGCACGAGAGGTTCTTCTTAGATTCGGTGTTTCTGATGAACTGATTGCGAGCCAGACTAGATGGCATCGGATTGCAATGATAAGCAAGCTTTCCAGTGAGCAAGCTGCATCTGGGGTCAAAGTTCAGAGTTTTTCTACAGCCATAGGTGGGGATGAAAATGAGAATGGCTGTGAAGGAAATAATGGCGATCTAGATTCTTTTGCGGGCGATTTGGAAAATCTGCTTGATGCAGAAGAATGTGATCAAGAAGGTCTAGGCCTAGGCAGTGACCATGAATCCAAGCATGATGAACCGGATGGTGTCAAAGGGCTTAAAAAGAGAAGCCGGCCATCCATCCCTCAGACTGAAGAGGAAATTGAAGATGAAGCAGCTGAACAAAGCAGGCTGCTCATGGATGATGATAAGACTGCGAGGAAGAAGAAGAAAGTAAGATTTGTGGAGGAGGAAGCAGGGGTGGCTCCTGGCTCGCAAACATGTTTTGGTATTGAAAATCCAGAGAGGCCAGTGAAGCAAATCATTGGTGCAGCCAAAGCTAAGGGATCCTATACTTCAAAAGAGAATCCAGTTGGAGATGCAAAAGTTGCTGGTAATCTTCCCAAAAGAAACAAGACCGGAAAATGTAAAGGAATTAGTAATATTGATACTACTGAAGATACAGATCTGATGAATAAGAAACTGATAATATCAATAAATGGAGATAAGGGGTTTCAGGAGAAGAAGTCAGCGAGACAGAGTTTCAACTGTGGAGCATGTGATCAGCCTGGACACATGAGAACAAACAAGAACTGCCCCAAGTATATTCATGGAGAAGATATCCATAGAGCTTCTCAAAAATCGGCTACTATAAATCCATCTTGTCAATCTCAGCCGAAAACAAGGGCAAAGGAGCTGATACCTAAAAGCTCTGCAACTAAAATTTCGGTGATCGAAGCTTCCCAGGTTGAAAACCTTGGTCTGAGCACAAAGCTTCCTAGATTGAAATTCAAATGTGGGCCTAACAAAACGAAGTCTGAAGATGTGCCAGTTGAACCCCCTAGTGTGAACCATGATACTGAATCACAAAAGGCAACTGTTGTTATACAGGCACCAGCAAATACAGATAGAGAAGAGGTGGAAAGTTCCCAACAGCAAGGGCCATCTGCGGAAGCAAAGAAAGAGCTGCATCGATATCATAAGAAAATTGTAATTAAACGTCCAAAAAAACTATTGATTTAAATCATGATCATCAGGTCTATTTGCGTAAAGAAAATATACAACTTTGACTTCATCTCAGATGTCAGAAGCATCAATGAAAGAAAGTAGTTGCATCTCTTGTGTAAATTTGTGACTCTGAGTTGTAAATTTGCATAACAATCATTTAACCAATAATACCATCTTTGAAATAAGACTTTCTCTTAAAGAGTTTTCTTCCCAAAACTATAGCTGCCTCCCAAAATTTCTCCACATACGTATCAGTTCTGAAATAATTTGTGAATGCTCAAACAATAATTCTTCAGTGAAAGGCAACCAAGACTGAAAAAGTTACAAAACTAAAGTTAATTTCAGAGTGACAAAGAAACTGACTCTACATCTATCGAAACACATGTACATTAAGATACTTAAAAGAAAACTTACGAATTAACAGGCTGCTTGAGAAAAGTAGAATTATACGATAAAACCCGGTGACAGAATAACTACTTTTATTTCGATATTCATTTTGAAATCTTCTTGCAAGGGTAGGAGATTTAGTCATAAAACCAAAAAGCTCAGTAATTTTAGGATCGGTTGCGTTGCGTTACTTCTAGAAAATCGATACTTAGCCATCATGAAGGATTGAGGCTTTCTGTTTATTGAAAATGTTAGTTTGCTTTACTGAGAAGAAACTAAGCAAAATCATCAGCATTCAAACGAAAGCAGCTAGAGTCCATTAATCCCTAAAAAGAAGAACTAACTTAAACAACAACAGAAAACCCTGCTTTCAAGATACAATTTTCATAAGACAAAAAGTAGATTGTGAAGTCATTTCTTGGATGTTCTCTCAGAAACTTATGGATTTAAACTACACCGTGGTCATTCCAAAATGTTATAAATAGCTCTAGACATGTAAGAAACTTGAAAAGAGCAGGCGTATGCATAATGAACGTACAACCAGATCAATGTCTCCCTCATCATCATCAACAATGGATCATTTACTCCTTCACCACATTGGCCATTAAGATTCAAAAATTGACGGTAAAGAGGATAATAACATCAAACACTACCACCCCAACAATCCCACCAATAGAACCTTCACACCTGAAATTACTAATATGAGAAGCAAGCTTTGATATTTCTTCATCACTCTCATTGAAACCTTTACACTTCTTGGCATCCAGCAGCACAAGGTTTTTGCAGCCCTGTAGAATTGCAACAAAATCATCCCGACAAATCTGTGAGTTCATCAAGGTCAGGCTCTTGATAATGGGCAAAAGGTTAACAATTGACATTGCCGCATCTCTTCCAAGAGACTCAAACAAAGTTAAAGCATAAAAGTTCTTGCAGTGAATGCTGATCTGCTCAATGATTTTCACAAGATGAAAGCTGCCTCCCAGTCCCAAAGAAAGCTCCTCCAAATTTTTCCACTTGCATATGAGTTCTGGAAATATGCATCTAGTTTCATATAAACACTGCAAAGGCAGCTGCAAAGATAATTAAAGTCATCATATAAACACTAACAAACAAATATATTACATTGAACTTAAGTAATCTTGAGATTTAAACTTACAAATCTGCAACAAACATCAACGCTTCTTCAGTGCACCACCCAGGTAGCTTGAGAAAAGTAACAATACCGTTGCTACAGCTAATGACAAACATTATAAAAACAGTGACAGAAAATTTTTTCCTACTAATTTCATATAAAAATTGAAACTTTCTTAAGAGGGCAGGAGTTGTCAAGAAAGGAACTACCTCCGCAACTGAAGGGTCAAATACTTTTACTTCCGGAAAATCAATACTCAGCATAATGGATTGGTGCTTGCTCTGTACAATGACTTGCAAACAAAAGGGACATCACAAAGCAGCGAGTCCAAGCCAACTCTACCAAAAACATTCACGAGACAGTCAATGTGCAACTCCTCCCATCTTCGTTGATCCTCCATCTAAAACAAAGCAATACAGCTATAAGTAAATCTGTCTTATAATTATATATAGAACCAAATGCTACCAAACGATTGCCAATAGACATGAAAAATATGTCACTCGTAACAAAATAAAAAACATCACTTGGAAAAGAATTAGTACCTCAACGCAGGAGAAAGCTGGAGATATTAAGGTAGTTGAAAGCAAATGGACTTCCCATATGCTCACCCAAATTTTTTTTAAAAAGAAAAAAAAGAAACAGAGCGTCGGTTTATTGGAAATGAAAGAACATTGCCGATGCATTACCAATTTTTAATCTTCGGGAGGTAAAGAATATGACTTTCCGTTTCCCCAGGAAAAAAAAAAAAAAAACACTTCAATTGCTCAGTGAAGTGCTAGAAATGAGTGTATCGTTTGCTTTGCTCAACAAAACCCGAAATTCCCTGTTGCTGATCAATTGCTCTTCTAAATACCCAACTAAAATAAATAAAAGAAAATAGAAACTCATCCTGCCATAAACTGAATCTTCAGAATTACCTAGCTAGAACAACTAATTCAAAATTTCTGCATTCTCTCTCCTCAGTCGTCACTTGTAACTTGTAAAGCCTACACACTTTTTAAGTATTTTTAAAATTGTCACAGTTGTATGAGTAATAAAGTAAAAATAGGCCAACAAAAAAGGTGAACAAAATGACCAAGAAGAAGTGTCTTGCAGGGTAATAACAGAGGGATTGGGGTACAAAAAAATGTTCGTAATCTAATTAACTTCCATTACTTCGATTCGGAGAAAAACTTGCACGTAACTTGTTTCATACACATTTTTCACAATTCCATATTTTGTCAGTTCATATTACTTGAAAGTTTAGGGAAGATCATATGTAGTGGGCTGCAAGAGTTGCAGTTCCCAATTCCAGCACAGCAAAATGTTCCTTCACAAGGGTGTCGTGGCAACAAGAACTTATTGGTTGTGATCTGGTATACAAACTTGGGGAAGACGTATTATTCTACCGGGTTATATTTCCTGGCCCTAACTTCCCTTCCATTAATATAAAATACGACCTTTTCTTCACCATTAAGGACAGCTGCAACAGTGGAAGTACAACGAAACACAAGGGGGGCATAGCGAGGTTCCCTGCCTCCTTGCATATACAGTACACAGCTTCAATTTCTCCAAATGTACTATCAATTTTAAAAATAAAACCAATATTAATTAATGATGAAGGAATTAACTAATACGAAAATTACGTAGGTACTAAAGTTCGTGCATATATATATATATATGCAAAACCGATATATAACAAGCCATCGATTGATAATGCATGCACGCATGCATTCATATATATACACATACCTAGTGAAGAAGTGTATGATTTCATGTTCGCGAGTGATGCCCATTCTAGAGAATGTCAAGAAAATGGTTCTCTCGTGATCATAATATTGCTGAATGGCGTCCACTTCCTCCTCATGATGACCCCTTTCATCCTTCAAACCACCAAAGCCCTGTGAGGGAGTTGGAATTTCTGCAAAATGGCGAGCCATGTTGGAAGCCAGAGAGAAATAAAAAGAAAATGAAAAATAACTTCTCATTCTTCTTTACTTCTCATTTTCATATCCTGCATGTTTCATATAACCATTCTCCGATTCTAATAGGAACATTCATAATAACAACTGAAGTGAAATGCAATATAGTGGGGTTTGCTGCTGTTGAATTTTTGGAGAATGATTGTCAGGAGGATCAGAGGAGTGTCCACAAAGGGGTATATAGCTCTCCAATTTCCTTCGTGACTAATCCATCTTCTACCTTCAACTTGAACAAATTTGGAAGTTGGCCTTCATTTCTTTCTTCAACATACCTTGAATAATCGAGTGAGTTATCCAATCTAAGGTACCACGCTTAAGTTACAGCATCATAAAGTGCAAGTGATATGATGGGGGGTTGGTGGAATTAGAAAAAGAATTGCGTCCTTTACAGTGGCATATCATGGAGAACCAAACAAAGGGTTTGCATTTACTAATTTTGGATGTGAATCATCTCCTTGTTCTAGAAATCCAGTAGTTCATTAGAAATCCTCTCTTTTAGTAACACAACTCAAAAATAAATTACATCCTTAGATTTCTAATGAACTATCAGGATTCAAATGAGTAAGCATAGCTAAGAAAAGAATAGGATCTAGATCCTTATAATTTTCGGTTCGTGTTATTAAATCCTCTTATTCAATTAGAAATGAGAGTGATATACCACACAATTAATTAAATTTGAAAATTCCAAAGAAACCAAAAAAAAACATACAGTTAAAATGAATGCTTATATGTTGAGAGACTATGAATTTGTTCTATATGTGTGATTCTTACTTGAACATGACTCACAGCTTCACATCAAAACGCCAACAAAGAATTAATCCTAGATATAAACCTTGTAAGACATATTTAAGTAAGGTTATAGCTAAAATCATGCTAAAGAGGAAATCGAAGAAGAAAATGGAAAAAAGAAAAACTCACTTATAATGTCACCATGGAAAGTCCTAGTGGCAGGCCATTTTTTGTAGTCAAGGTTATCAGTGGTAGTCCATCCAGTAGGCTCTCCATTCTTGTATACAGCCGCACAGGAGTCCTGCACCACAGCCATCATTACCACTAGCATAGCTAACACCTTCGTCGCCATAATCATGGGTGCTAGAATCTCTGTGATCAAGATCAGATGTATATCATGGGATTCACAGGTTGGAGTTTTGTTTTGTGTTGTTTTGTTTTATCTCTCTTGGCTCTTTTATGTCGATCTGAGAACGTGTACCTCTTTATTTTTTCTAATAATAAATTTGTCTCATATCCGTTTAGGTTGTCCAAAAAACAAGTTTACTAATTTTTTTTAGGTCGATTGTTGTTTTCTATAATCAATTACTGTTTCTTGATTTGTTCTTTTTAATCCAGTGAAAATTGCATTAACAATCTAGTTACAAGGGTCAATACACTCCAGGAGGTGGTACGTCTACATCGTCCAGAAAATATTACCTTCCTCCTATCACATCCTCAAAGGGGTGTCAATGCATACATGGAACACCTCAAGAGGTGCCAATGCATACAAGTGGAGAAAAATAAGACCTTCTCACCTGTATAAGTAGGGCCAAATGCTAGTTTTACAAGCCCAAAACCAAATATCAAAATGAAACCAAACCAAAAGTTACAGAGCCCAGAATCTGATCCCAAATAAGTGAATAATCCAAGGGGAGCCCATAACTGGCCACGAAGAAGCTAACGGCTACTAATGGGCTATTCTCTGGTGGGAACGTCATTTTGCGAACCTCTAAATCAAAACACCGTTGGATCAAATCTAACGGATGATAAGAAGCAAGTGTAACTGAAAGTGGGTAAAACCATACCACTGGAACGTGGCTTCCTCCCTCCAAAACAAACGCATTGTGCTCTTGAAGACCACAATATCTCCCTCCAAAAAAAGTTCTGTTTCTCTGTCTCTATTTCTTTCTTTCTTTCTTTCTCTCTTTTCTCTCTCTCTCTCTCTCTCTCTCTCTCTCTCTCTCTCTCTGTCTCAAAGAACATGGTTTTCTTCTTTTTTCTGATTTTCTATTTTGTTTGAGGAAAGAGAGCTGTTCAGTTTTCTGGTTTGGTGCTTCAAATAATACAAAGCAAGGTATTATCCTGATGAGCACATGCACTGTAATTCATTTTGTGTTTTTATTTTTCTGGTTTGATGATTGTGTTCTGTGCAGTTGTGAAGACTTGAGGACCCATCTGGTACCAAAAAAACTGGTGCGCGTAACACCTTGATAGAATCGTTGAGCACAAGTCGAAACTAGCATTGACTTGGAGGAAAAAGTGTTGGAGCAAATCGGAAACTGGAGTCGTCGTTTGAAAGTGTTGGAGCAAACTGGAAACTAGCGTTGAGTTCGAATAGTTGAGAAGAGGAAGATCGAATTTGTTTGGGGTTGTCGCTTCAAATCAACGACAATATCATATTTGTTGAAATTTAAAAGCTCAAAATCAATTACGAGGTAAGCCTCTATTTATACTTGAGAAAAAGTTTTGACCAAATATATGAGCATAATTTACGCTAGTTTGAATGTAGGTTGTTTAAAGTTTCAGCAGAGACTTCAAAAGGCCTCCTGGGTGTAGCATTTATATTCAGTAATAGGTTCATAGATTATTTCGTTTCAGACTCCACGATTTACTAATGTTGCATAGTCTAGTTGATATTTGTGGAAAATTTGAAGATCAAAATCACTTATGAGGTAATTGATATCTTGTATTTGTTAATTTTGGTATCCTGGAGGAAATGTTTTGACCAAATATATGGGCATAATTTACGCTATTTTGAATTAGGTTGTTACATGTTTCACTAGTGACTCCAAAATGCGTCTTAGGTGTAGCACTTGTATTCACTAATAGTTGATATTTTTCGTTTCAGACTTCATTATTTACTAACATTTGATAGTGTATTTGATATTTGTTGAAAATTTGAAGATCAAAATCACTTACTAGGTAACTGATATTTGAGTACCTTGTGATACTTATATTCGTTTCAGACTCCATTATTACTAAAGTTTTGATAGTATATTTGACATTTGTTGAAAATTTGATATTTCTATGTTTATATTTTGCATATAATATTGTGATATTTGAAAGCTCTTTGAATGTATGTGGCAATATTATTATGATGGTAATATGATTTTCAGGGTTAAATTGCAAGAATTGTGAAATGGAGTTGAAGCACAGGTGACACCGGAAGTTAGTGTGGAGTTCAAACCAAAACTAGGACTTGAATTTGATTCCCTTGAGGATGCATTGAAGATGTATAATCTGTATGCACTAAAAGCAGGATTTGGTGTTCGTTGTTCTACAACCAAAACGTCAAGTGTGACGGGGGAGATAATAAGGAAAGAATTTGTATGTTGTAAACAAGGGACAACCAATATTACAGGTAAGAAAAGAAGACGAGGATGGGTTCGAACTGGTTGCTTGGCTAAACTTGCTGTTTTGTTGCCATCTTTGAAGAACAAGTACATTGTTGTAGCCTTCAAGGAGGAACACAACCATGAAATGACAACATACGACCAAGTCCATTTGTTGAGATGCCACCGTAAAATGACTGAGTCTGCAAAGGTATATAATGCATATCTTTCCAAAGTTAATATCCCGGTACATCAACAATTAAGTATTCTTGAGGTGCAAGCAGGCGGAATGGAAAATATTGGGTTTTTAAGGAAAGATGTCTATAATTACCAAAGAGACATGCGAGCAAAGGTGACTGGTCATGACGAGATCTTCTTAATGAGAATTTTTTGCGTGAACAAGAAAAAAATGCATCATTCTATTTCAAGATAGAGGTAGATTCAGAAGGACGAATGGGTAATGTATTTTGGGCAGATGCAAGGTCAAGACGAGCTTATGGGAGTTTCGGAGATGTGGTGGTATTTGATACGACTTTCAACACCAACCGTTATGGCATGGTATTTGCGCCTTTAATAGGTGTTAATAATCATCGTCAGAACAATATTGTTTGGTTGTGCTTTCTTAACCAGTGAAAGCACAGAAGCATTTATTTGGTTGTTTGAGGAATTTAAGAAAGCCATGCCATGTGGGGCACCGAAAATGATCATTACTGATCAAGATGCAGCCATTGCAAAGGCAATTGCAGTAAGTCTCCCTACAACATTCCACAGATATTGCATATGGCATATAATGAATAAATTGACCGAGAAAACCGGCATAGGAGAATGTTTTTTAGAGCTGTGCAATTGCATATGGGATATGGACACCAAAGAAGAATTTGATAAGAAATGGGATGAAGTTATCACAAACAATGGGCTGAAAGAGCATACGTGGCTGACCTCAATTCATGCCTTGCGGGAGAATTGGGTTCCGTCATATGTAAAACATGTGTTTTCGGCTGGGATGTCAAGTAGTCAACGGGCCGAAAGCTGTCATTCGTTTTTCAAACAATATATTAACAAGAACAACACGTTGATGGAATTTATAGTACGTTTTGAAAGAGCTCTTGCTTCACAGAGGCACAAGGAATTATTGGCTGATCATGTTGATCAGAATGAAAAACCTCCAACTCCATTTCTCACACCAATGCAGCTTCAAATGGGAGGCATTTACACAAGGGGAATTCTTGACATCTTTGAGCGTGAGGACTTCGAAAGCCTTTTATGCTTCTTTGAAGTTATAAAGGAAGATGACACTCTTTGTACATACAAAGTTATTGAGAGGGTACAGCCGGGGGTTACAAGGACAAAGGAGATTGTGCATGAAAAAGATATTGATCAAGCTTTTTGCAGCTGTCGTGGATTCGAATTTCGTGGTATTCCGTGCCGACACATCATATCATTTTTAAGAATGAAACAGGTTGCGTATTTGCCAGAGAAGTATATATTAAAAAGATGGATGAAAAGTGCGAAGGCTGGTGTAGTTTTCGATAAGGATGGCAAAGAAGTTAAAGATAACGTTGATGGTTGTATTTTGGTTAAGAGATCAACATTGTGCAAAGTTGCAGCCGATTTGATTGATTCGGCGTTGTTGTATGATGAAGGTTCTGAGTTGCTGCAAAAAACATTTAACGACATTCGTGGGAAGCTTATTAGCTTGGTGTCATCAAGACCTCCTCTTGAAGAAGCCAATAACGAGGGGGAAACTAGTTCTGTCCAAGTGAGAATAAAAGATCCAAACCGAGTAAAATCAAAAGGTCGTCCGAAAAGAGTTAAAGGACAACGTGAGAAGGCTGCGGGACGACATAAACGTCGGTGCACTGGGTGCAGGAAGAGTGATCATGATAGAAGGAGATGTCCAAGACTTGGGATCCCGTAAGCAAAGATATCGTCTATTTTAGTTGAAGATATTTTCTTTTTAACAATTTGTCATTATGTATGAATTTTTGTTGTGCACTGGTTGCAGGTCTTCATCTCCTGAAGCAGACATTGGTGCTCCAGTTCCTGAGAATATGCAGCCCACTCAAAGGACGCAGAATAATGAAAGTACTCAGCTTTCTATGGCAGAGGCATTTATGCAGGAGTTTGATTTAATGCATGGACCAGAAGTTTGAGTATCTAGTGAGTCTTATTGCGTCATTTTTGCATGACTAAAGATACCTTTCTGAGTACCTTGTGATACTTATATGCACTGACAGAGTTTGAGTACCTACTGGTACTTATTGGTACCTGTTTGCTTTGGTTTTCAATGTGCGTCAAGCGTTTGAAACACTCTTGTATTTCGTACTACTCACATAAGCTTGAAGGTTTTTTTTTCTTTGTTGACAATCAGCGATAATGATACTAAAGATTAACTCGACATATAAATTTATGTATGTGGAAGCCAAGCCATAATGCTTCAGTAAACTCCGGTTGTTGATATCATGAATTTAACCATCGGTTGGTAAATTGAATATGGAAATAATGAAAATGCATGACACCCACTTGTTTTATCGAACAATTCCATTGAACATAAAATTTACGTTTTAGTAAATATGGTTGAAAATTACCGATAATGATATTCTATGTTAAATTGACATATTTTTTCCCTTTTAGCACCGGCATCATGTTGTTATACGACAAGAACGAATAGGGTGTTTGGACTTGACACTATTGATTGAACGTGTTGACATTTGCCTTTTCCTTCCTTAGCTCACATTTTTTCGTGAGTTCACGTTGTGGTTAAAATTCTGCGTGCATTTTTTTGTGAAAATGAAACAAGACTTTCACTCACTCTGCTATCTTGTTGTTGAAAAACGCGTGAAAAAGATCAGGCACAGGACACTGCGTGTGACCGGTCGCCTCCTCCTATACTAAATGTGAGCCATTTGACTGTTGGCATATTGGTCCACCCCATGATGAAAGAATACACTTTCGATAGTCAAAAGATGGATATCCAACACAATGATGAAATCAATATAATAAGGACAAAATGATAATGTCTTTAGCAAATGATGATGTTTTTGGTGGAGAGGCTATTTGACCAACATCATTATGGTCTCTTTGGCATGCACGTGGATGCTCTTTGGAGAAAAAAATCAGCCTTCTTTCATTTGTTTATATAATGGGCATGCAAGTGTGCGTGTGCTGTGGTTGTTGCATAGAAGAGCCAGAGAGAGAGTGCTTGTGCTGCACCAAAGGAGAAGCCGAGAGCAAGCGAGAGAAGTGATACAACACCATCCAAACAGCCATCAGTATCCCACTCAAAATCTGTGAGGGTGAGAGAGCTAAGTGTGTACCACTCTAGATGTGTGAGTGAGGTAAAAATAGGAGAGTATAGTCGTGCATAACTTTACGCAATTTCCGAGATATGAAGAAAAAAACAGCATTAAAAAGACATGACAACATGATACACATGTTAACACAAATATAAAATATAAGAAAGACATGACAACATGATACACCTGTTAACACAAATATAAAATATAAGAACTCAAAACTATTTCATAAGAGATTCATACAGGAGATCAATAGTCGTGCATTCTCATTAGCCGATCAAGATGGTTTAGTCACCACCTCGTCAGTGGCCGTGTTGAGTCGGGTCTACATTCCCCCAGATGAATTCTTGGGCAGCAGAGACTGTTACGGCATCCCAGTCAATATCTCTGGGCATCAGCAGCAATGCGTCGGAATTTCTCGAAACCTTCGTTGAAAGCCCCATGTATGGCCTGACGATGCTTGTCACCCCTTTTGTGGATGGTCGCGGTTTCATACTTGGCATCTTCCTCTAACATCTGCAAATCCTCAACTTTGAACTTTCTTCTTTGGGCACGAATTCTGTGCTTCTCTCTTTTGTAATTAGCATTGTTAACTTGCCTAGTCAAATCTGCCAACTTCCGCTCAGCTGCAACACATTTTCTGTCCAATAATGGACCATGGAAGAGTTGTGAGCGAGTTTGTTGCGCATATCATCTATTTCCAGAACAGGATCATAAGAGTCCCCCTCGCTTCCGGAGGAGGTTGGAAATGGCATTGGTGGTGGAGGAGACCTTGGAAATTGGGGGCATACTCTAATGACCCATCGAAATCCCCCTCAGTCGCATTAGCAGTTGAAACTGGCCATGGATATTCAAAATTGAAACTAAAACTTGATGCACGACAAGCCTCCCTTTTTAACCTTGTGGAAAACAATTACAAATATGAATTTCTCCAAGATTTGAAATTTAATGTAATGCAGTTCCCAAAATATTCGGACACCTAAAACCAATGAAGACTGACTAATTTTTAAATCTAAGGTTACTTTTTTTTTGTTGGTAAATTCCCACTAACTATTTTTAAATGCATAAACTGACCACGTTTTTGTTTCAATTGGTGTTAAGTGAAATTATGTGATGTTAATTGAAATTGTTACAGACACCGTTTATTGCACAGTGAACCACTTATGCAATCATCACATATTAAAAAAAAAACCAGAAACACGTAGGAAACCAAACTCAACCTACCTGGAGCAACCGGTCATAAATGCCCAGAGACCGGTCGCTTTACCCGAAGCTTATATCCTTAGGTTAGATGAGCCAATTTTATCAACAGTTTTTACACACTGCTAGTTAGGATTATCACACATTATACAAATCAAACCTTTTTGTCATCTTACATCAGCAAAACATACCTTCGAGAATCACTTATGACTCTATAAGGATACATAAACATACTGTTTGGACACCAAAGACCTAAACCCAAGATAATGGTTGTACATAAGGTTGAAACCAAGGTCCTCCACATAACCCAAAAAACATTGCAGTTTTGGATTTTACTGCATGGTAATAGCATCCCAGTTGTACTCCGGCACAACCCTTCTGGCATACTAACGGAATAGATCAAATCCTTTACGTGACTCAACTTCCCTCATTTGAACTGCCTCTTTTGAAGCACAGAAGTTTCGAAAGGCATCCTGTTTTCGCAAGCTTAACCTTTAATTTCATCTTCTTTACAGTTCCTAGGTAAAATTTTGCTTGTTTTTTCTGCTCCCTCAAGGTTTCTTCATGCCACTTTAGACGTATCTGTTGTCGTTTGATTGCCAGCATCAACATCTCATACCTAGGTTGTCCAATACCACTTGCATCCTCAACGTCATATGAAAACTTAAGGCATTTGGCAACACCTTCAACATCATCTCCAGCTTTATTCTTCCCATGCGAGAATGCATCAGGATTTTTTTGTGGTGGAGTATTTAAAACTATAGGGAGAATTTTGTTATGTGAAGACATTATAAGTCTTGGAATTTTTTGAGGAAATGCTTGCTGTGGGAGATCATACAAATACTAAGTCATGACCTTTTTCCCGCCAAAACGACCTCCACTCAATCCCCTTCAATAGCTTTAGTTGTTTTATAGTAGATTGTAGTTAATGTTTATATATCTTAATTGACGGCTTATCCACTTATGGACAGTAGCCTTGACAGACGTTGGATACGCATGAAAATAGCCGCCACTTTAGGCTCTCCCCATGCACTGTGATAACCCTCCACTTTAGTCTCAACAATAGACATGGACATTCCACATCCCTACTTAGAACAAGTTGATAGCATGACTATTGCATGCAGAATATAATATAATACTCATCCCAAGTTATTGTATTTTGATAGCACAAAAACATTTATATATAATATGAGAAGTGTATCGTATGAAAACACTGATTCCATAATACTTCGTACCCATAACCCATAACCCCTAAACCCTAAACTCTAACCCTTATCATTTTAAAACAATTTTGAAGTAAAAAGAAATAGTTATTTGGATGAGATGCGATGTGGCAGGCATCCCTCCTGACAAGTGGAAGTGGAAGGGATGCTGGGCTCTCCTTGCGTTGACAAATGTCACATTTGTTATATTTTAATCATATTTTCTTATAAAATCATTTCAAATATTAAAATAATTGGGAAAAATACAAAAAAAAAATACTTATGTATTTTTGAGCACCAATACTGTGTATCTCAAAGTCCAAAAAGTGGTTTACAATTGTTTTAAAATTAATTTTGGGGGTCATCCCTAAATATGAATGATGCAAATCAAAACATAACTAAACTTTGTAAACCCTAAGTTATTGTTTGTTTGAGCACATAAGGATTGGATCGACATTTCAATACAATGGTGAAATTTGATCTACATGATTGAAGGAAATGTCATACCAATCCGGACATAATTTTTTTTTAATTTCTTTGAATTATAATAGATTTTTAAATTTAATTTTGAAGTAAAAATGATTAATTAATTGGATGATATGCCGATTGTTGATATATTATCTACATTACATCCGATTTTTGATCAAGTCCTTATGTGATCATAACACAATAGCTTATGGTTTAAACGTATTTACAACAAAATATTATAACTAGTTCTTAAAAATATTTCTTAACACTTGAAATTTTTTTAAAAATGGTATGGTTTAGGGGTTATATAGTAAGGGGTTAGGGTTAGGGTTAGGTTTAGGGTTTAGGGTTTAGGGTTTAGGGTTTAGGGTTTAGAGTTTAGGGTTTAGGTTGGATGAATTATTCGTAAAAAGTATTCTGAAATATAAATAATTTCTTCTCATATTATATATGTTTTAGGTTATCAAGAAAGAATAACTTTCTCATATATAATATGTTTTTATGCTATCAAGAAAGAATAACTTGGGGTGGGTATAGATTGTGCATGTGCACGTTGGAAAACTCAAGATTGTGCATGTGCACGTTGGAAAACCCAAGTTAATGCTTTAAATACTATATGTGGTTGATCAAGTCCTGATGTCATTGTCTCTATTCGGAACTGGTAAAGAAGAAAGAAACCGAAACCAACCCCAAAGCCACTCCTGGGACACCCGGGAACCAGTTTTGGGACATATGGGGATCCACTTATGGAATTACCAATGAAGGAACAAGTGCACCACCAGCCGATTAGAAGTGCCCTTTTTGACTGAACATGTGCAACTCTGTTGTATTCTTATTTTGTTTAACTTTTGTATTTAAAGTATTTTTTCCCCCTATGTTTTATAGATTGGTCGAGACGTGCAATACATGCATTTCATTACGGGGAATGTCGATTTCTTCAACCAACACTGAAACAAAGAAAAGTCGGTGCGGTGCTAAGATGGTCATTTTGGCTCCTTATTATAATTATAATGAATTAAAAATAAAAAAATATTTGTGATTAGCTAAAATGGAGTGCGTTGCTAGTAAAATACAGTTTTTCAATATTTGTTCTATAAACAAAGGAGGCATAGCCCCAGCAAAAGATATTTTTAATACCCTCAGTGCAAATCAGAGGGGATCTGGTAATCTCAACAGAATCCTCTTCCAGTACATAAACCATTCTTACCAACAAAATGAAAACCTGAACTACCTAAATAGAGCTCTACCGAAATAGTTCAATAATTCCATCACCCACAATCACACCTATATACTGCAGCATCCCTGCAACAAGTCTAGTGCAAGCTTTAACCGGAATAAATGGATGGCATCAGCACACAATTGCACCAACTCTACATTGGAGCTGAGAAATTCACAATATTTTAGGACAAATATCCCGCAGTCCCCCTGAAAGTTAGCATGACACCGTCAAAAATTTACATTATCAATTTGCAAATAACATATGTAAATTTGTAGGTGGAAAGTTACTCACCCACCAACTTGTTGGGGAACATCAGTTACTCGAGTCACTGGCCACTCATTGTTCGTAGAGGACAACCACCAACATATCCAGCTTCTTTTAACAACATAGGGATCAATTTCGCAAACGGCTGCAATGCTTTTATCAATGTTTGAGTTATGCACAAATCTAATTTGGAATCGTACACAAATATTTCACAAGTGGTTAAATCTAAAGCGAGTGTCACCCAGTGCTTCTGCCTTACACAATTATAAGGCAGAAATACCTTCTTAACAGACATCCAAGATTTACTCCACTTATGCAGCTCGCCGTTAACCATTTTCACTAGAGCTCTACTATGGGGCCTGTCGTCCTTTCCCCCATAAACCCGCATATGCTTCAAATCTATTGCAGCATACTTCTACATAGCACCATATCAGTTATGCATCAATTTAGATATCAATTTAACCAAGTCATCATGCTTAATTATGAAAGAGTTATACCTGAAACATAGTATCGACTATCGTCCAGTCGAACCCACTAAATTTGGATACCTCTTTTGCCGCTCTCGTACCAGATACAATCCCATGTCAATGTTCTACACCAAAAGTGTTGTTTTCAATATTAACCTAATAAATCTCATATTATGGTGGAGTAATGGAGATCTCTATACTTACCGTGTCATCCAACCATCCATTCTTGCTCAGAAGGCGAACAAAGAAGTCATGTGAAGCGTCTACACCTTCTTCTCCACATAATCTCACATGCGAACTGCAATTGTCAACAAATATTGCAATCAAATCAGATTTACCAAGTTCGATAGGAGAAAATGCAATCGGATTCACCAACAGGTCAATAAGTTGTCATAATACAATCTTTGAAATTCATTAAAGGCTAAACCGGGATAACTTACTCTTCTTCTTGGCCCCATTCCCACAAGAATTTCGCCATCTTTAGAAGGGAATCATGAGGAATTGGCCTCAGGGGGTCAAAAGTAAAACCAACTGTGTCATCCTCAATATTAGGAAACTCCTGCCCTTGCCATGGAGTTTTTCTTAGCACAGACCTCGGCCTCTTTATGGCAGGCTGAACAGTCGTACCCCGTCCTCGAACCTTCTTCTTTTGGACAACAGTTGCACCATCATCAACATCATTCTTATCTTCATCTGCTTCATCATCTTCAATTGAGATTTTCCTCTTTCGACAAGGGTTTTGAAGAAATGTAACTAGGGTCCGACAAACCAATGCATGATCTTCCCCAATATCACAAACTCTACAAAATAAAGCATTCCCAATTTGAAGCAGTCTTCACTTCCCCTTTTGGAGTTTAAGAATGCTTTTTCTATGTCGTGTAAGGTCATGTGATTCTTGTTGGTGAAATGACGATTAAGCAAGCTGATGCACACCACCATCTGCACTAGGTATGGAAGGCTCTACTCCAAATTTCAACCCACTAATTAGACAGAAGTCTTTTTGCAGTGAACTGCACCACTTTGGACCCTATTGCATAACTAAGCCCGTGCATGTCCTTGACACCGAGTCCAGCGACGCGACGAAGGGCCAGACCATGCACGAGTTGACCACTAAATTGAATTTTATCTAGGTCCATCAAGTGCCCAAAGCATGACCCTCTAAATCTTCTCATGTGTTCTTCATTGAACTGCAACATAAAATTAGAAAGTACAGGTACTCGGCGCACACAAATTATTTACCCTCGCTGAATACACCTCTAATTTCGGAAAACAAAGTTCGAACCCATATTCCATTTTATACCTGCAACATACAACATGTACCCAAGTTAACATACAAAGTTCAACACGTTCAGATACAAAATCTAAAAGTCATATCTATACTACTCACTATCTAGATCCCCTATTCAAATGAGAAAAACAAAGCTCTAGCATCTGGTGTAAAAGTAGACATAAATATTAAATATCTAATATATAAACATTGAGATACAGAATCTGGTATCCAAATCCATACTAGTCACGTATTAGAAAGACACAAAAATGATACCCATATCCATACTATTTGCACTTTTATCAACACCTTCAGATACAAAATCGGATACCCAAATTTATATTTCTTACCTATTATCAAGATAGAACAATGATATACATTCAAATTCAGAATATGATACCCAAATCTATACTACTCAGTTATTGGCAAGATACATAAATGATACCAAAATCCATACTGAGCTATTCGCAAGATACAAAATTGATACCCATATCCGTACTACTCACTTATTGGCAAGATACAAAAATCATACCCATATACATACTACTCGCATACTATCAGCACATTTGGATCCAGAATCGGCTACCCATATTCATCCAGAATCTGGTATCCAAATCCATACTAGTCACGTATTAGAAAGACACAAAAATGATACCCACATCCATACTATTTGCACTTTTATCAACACCTTCAGAATACAAAATCGGATACCCAAATTTATATTTCTTACCTATTATCAAGATAGGAATATGATACACATTCAAATTAGAATATGATGCCCATATCTATACTACTCAGTTATTGGAAAGATACATAAATGATACCCAAATCCATACTCTGAGCTATTCGCAAGATACAAAACTGATACCCATATCCGTACCGTACTACTCACCTATCGACAAGATACAAAAATCATACCCATATACATACTACTCGCATACAATCAACACATTTGGATACAGAATCGGCTACCCATATCCATAATAATCAAAATATGATCAACACATACCCACAGAACTGGCTGATGCTTCTTTAAAATATCAAAACTCAATTTGGGAGAAGTTCAAAATGCAGATTTTGCACATACCGTTGATGATTCTTAGGCAACACTCGATTACGGAGGAGGAGGAGGGAAGGAAGCGCGACTGGAAAGGGTTTTGATATCAGATGCAACACTCGATCATGAAGAAGTTTAGAAATGGGTCTTGAGATGAGAAGTTCAGAAATGGGTGAGAAGTTGATATTTTCCACAAATGAAAACCTCTTTTTTCTTTAATCTGGTTTTTGGGTGAAGTTATGACTTTTGGGTATTTGCTGTCACAATTTTGGGGTTTGCAGATTTTGGGGTTTGCACTGATAATTCATAAATTAATTAAATGGTGCAAGGAATTATAAATAAAAAAAAGGCGCGCGCGGCAAAAGAGAAACCACATTGCACCCGATTCTACTGTGAGCTTGTTTTTCTCTATCCAGCCATTGAGATCACTTCAATGGCTGAGATAGAGCCCCAAATAGAGGTTCCCAAAACATGTTCTCACTTGAGCCGCTGGCGCTACTAATTCCCAACAAGACTGGGAAACAAAGAAAACAAGGTAGCCGCTCATAAATACCCACTTACCCGAAAGAAACACCAAAAAATAAAAAAACTAAAAACCCACTTTCCACCCCTCCCTCTCTTCTCCTCTTTCAAGTCTAAAACGATCAGAACAGAACCCTTCTCTCTCGGCACCCCACTGTAACTGTCTTTCGTGCTCTCTCTCCTCTCTCTTACCAGGTGATCTCTCCCTCTCTCTCTCTCTCTCTCACTCTCTTTCTTTCTCTCTCACTTCTGCCTGTCTCTCTCGAATTTCAAGAAGAGTAGGGTATATAATTGATTTCTTTGTATGCAAGACTTGATTTTTAACACACTTGCAGCACGGTAATGCTTTCACTTTGCTTATTAGGGTTTTTCTTTTTGTCCTTTATTTTCTGGGTATATACCTATTAGGGTATTTGATAAATATTGTTAATTTTTTATAATCAAGTTTGAGTGCTGCGAAATTTACGATATAAAAATTGGGACTGGGGCCGCTGGGATATGCGGGTCTTTTAAATTTAAAGGGCTAAGGATGAGTGGGGCCCTCCATGTGGTGCAATTACCACAATGGGGTTCGTCTTCAAATTTCAAAACCTCATCGGTTGGAGAGGTGGAGTGGAGGTTTATTTACTTTTATACCTAGGACTCTTCAAGAGAGGAATTTCTGTTTATCTGGTTCTCTAGAAATAGAGATGGTTTGTCGGCCACACATGCATTGTAGTTCAGTGTTCAGAACCATTTATTTTGTTTATTCCTTATGAGATTTTAGTGTTTTCTAGAAACAATGTGTTCGCTTGTTTATTTAATCGCAATTAGATGTCTCGCTGGTTTTCAGTGTGGTTAATTTATTATGACGATGATTTTGAATGAAGACTTACATGCAGAGTGAGCTTCATAAGCAATCTGTCTGTTCTTGCAAAAGAAATCCCTCTCCTAAAGGGGAAAAACTTAGCTATCCCGAGTGTATACCCTCACTCCCTCCATCTCTCATCATGTGAAATATCATGTGATTAGAGAGAGAGCCGTATCCCCGTTTCAACAATACACACAAAATAATTTAATTTTTTGTTGTTATTGGTTGCTATTCTCTAAAAGTCCTTCTAACTTCATATGGCAGGTTGCATCAATCTGATGAACTAAGGCATTATTGAGGAACCAGGGCACTAAATTTCTCTCCTTGATATCCTGTCCTGAAAAAGAAAATTTCCTGCATTCGTTTGCCGGGAAATTTTCTGAGAAACGGAAAGAAGATCAAGATGGAAGAGAATCCAAGAGAAAATGCCTTGGCCTACGTACTGAATCAAGTACAAGGAGTCAAACATTTCAAGGATGCTCAAGAGAAGTTAAAAAAGAGCATATATGATAGAGGCTTTCTTCTCTTCGAGAAAGTAAGGGAGAAACTTGGTAAAGACAAGTTCGTCGAATTCCTAAAGCAACTGCAAAGGTATAGCAATGGGATTATAGATTTGACTGAGTTTTTAAACTTGGTGGACGATGCAGTTCGAGACGATCAAGATCTTATGAACGACATTGATGCTTTTTTGGAGCATTGTGATAAGGAGCAGATGAATTGGTCGCTTAGGAATGAAAGTTGACTCTTAACAAGTTTTGTTGTAGTTAGTTCCATTCACCATTTTATGAACTTGTGGATTTTGAAGGTGTGAATTTGTTCAACTTCTCTTTTCTGCTGTAACTTTTTGAACCAAGCTTTTCGTCAGTCTTTGTATTTTTGTATATGACCCTGGCTAGGTGAAATGTTGAGCTTTGCGAGCTCCCTATTATGAACTCGATGCGCAATTGTTATTTCCAGGGGTTTTTATATCCTCGCCTACCACAAGTCAATCATTTTTGGTCTTCTACATTGCAGATCAAATAATGCGGTCCTCAACCTCATGCTCCTCGCATCACTGTTGTCTTCGCCGTTCAATCCGTCAAACTTTTCGTTAAATTTGATCACGTGACCACAACTTTAGGGCACCTTTGTCAAAGCAATGTGTGGAGGACCAAATGATGACTTTTGAAATCTTGAGGGACACTTGTCAAAGCAATGTGGAGAACCAAATGATGACTTTTGAAATCTTGAGGGACCACATCGATAGATTTGCAAATCTTACAAGTATGACTTGATTCCCATTCCTCCCACTGTGTCCGATTAAACTGGTTAATCTAAGATTGAAAACATTGTTGGGAAGAATAGTTATGACTTATGCAAACATCGTGCGAAGAAAACAATGAAACCTTCTCTGGAGAGTTGCAGTTACATATTTCTCACCCTTTGCAGATCCCTATTTATCACATTTTATAAGTGTTGGAATTTCCAATTGAGGGTTCATAAATTAGGAAGGAATGGACTTTCTTTCGAACCCTGCAAGTACGAGAGTAATTTCCTATGAATATTATAACACCAATCCTGATATTTGTTTTCACAAGTACATGCTAAGCACAATATTAATACCGTACAAACTCGTCACCATGTGTTATGATTCGTGTGAATTGGTAACAGCAATTAGGAATAAATTTGTATTTCCTATCAATATTCAAAATTCTGGATTGGTATAAATAAAAGGCAAGGTGCTCCACTAAAAACTTGCACCAAGGTAAGAATACAAATAGTACATTTACAAAGTAGAGATTAACTTACAGCCAAAACTGGTACTTGAGATATCACGTATCTATATAATCTACAGATTGAATGGTCCTTACAAGCTCCTTCAAATTGGCCAGGACATGGCGTGGTCCTAAGCTCTTAACACCAATGTAATTCAAAAGCTGCTCTAAATCCTACACCACACCCAAAAAAAAAAAAAAAAGCTAAGGTCAACTTAAAAGTATAGATAAGATGCAGCAAAACCATGACATTTAATGGTTAAGAAATTAAATTAAGCAAAACAAAACCCAAAAAAAAAAAATTATTCCTTCACTCGCTAACAGAAGCGGAATTTTAAAAACAAAAAAAAGTATCTTAGTCTAGGCAACATGCAGATGTTAATGCTGAAAGTACAATGCCAGATTTGGGAGGGTTAAGGAGCAGCAAGATTTTGTTGTCTCTTCTACCTTCTCTCTCTATTCCTACATCAATTTGGTTTCAGGGAAAACCTCGTTCTAAATTATTGAGTTACCACGGTTACCATTGCCAAAAAAACAGATTCAAAAGGAGAACTTTAATACACACAAATGCACAGAGATCAAACGAATGAAAATATTATAACCATACGCAGCACCTTGTTTAGTAAGAATACAGCATATGCCGCTCTTGTTGTGTCTTGACCATCTAAAAAGAGAGGGAACTCCACATGCTTCACATCCGTGGAAACCACTATATTTGATGACAAATCAGATGAAGTAGCCTCTACGGATGGTCCATAATCAATAATATAGGAATGTGAACCACCCAAGCGCAATGGATAACGCAATGGAACTTTTAAGTAGGAAGCTACAAGTAAGACAGCCTGCATTCAAAATCAATATAATAGAGCATTTTTATTTGAAACAACTATGGCTAAACAAACAAAACAAATTGCCCCCAAAGAAATGTACTTCAATATAACCGCAAAAACTGTTACTGAAAGAATATAAATTTCTTCTGGCACAGGAAAATATTATAGCATTTTGAAGTAGAATCATCTAAATTTATCATGTATGAATTGATAACTTTATAGTTTATATCAAGCAAAGAAAAAGTACTACGCACATGACCGACATATCCCAGGGCAGTTGCAGACTTCTGAACCTCCTTCTTGTTGGTGAAAAAACTCATCATTTTAAAAGGCAGCATAGTTAAATGGAGACCTAAAATTGTCAACGTTCCTTGATTTGCAGGTTTAAATCGAGCAGAATTACCTGTATTGAAGAAAAACAGAAGAAAAATATAATCCAAGTACCAGAGCCACAGCACAATACATTACAAGAGGTTATTAGCCTTGACACCACGAATATATTAATTCTTTCACAATAAATACTCTACACAAGAAAATAAACCTGAAAATGGATATTGCCGAACTGTCAAGCCAACAAAACCTTAAGAATATATAATTATATCAAATAAAATAAATAATAACAGTGAAAATCATTAAATATACAAAGCAATATAGACAGTATAAGATCATGATACATATTTTGAATATATAAATAAATACATAGATACAAATACAATATACGCGAAAAACTTCAAGAGCGAAGATCCACAATGTGGACAGCCCCGCTGTTTGAAAAGTGATATATTTTTCCATTTCTTTAAAGTTTTCATTTACAAGTTGCAACAGAGTTTATTCTTTAGAGCCTAATAGAGTTTAGAGGTTACGGTTTAAAATTTAGCTCTAAGGTTAGGTTTAGGGGGTAAGCCCAAACTCCAAATCCTAAGCCTTGGATGGAAAGAAAAAAGAAAAACAAAAATAACGTAACTATCAAATGCCACAGGACATTTGAATGCTTACATTCACTTACGAACTATCCCGCAATCCCGACCAGCAATATCATAAGGAAATTGCCCATATTTTAGATAGAGATCGAGGTCAAGAACGTAATTTAGACTATCTTGAGAACTCCAAAGAAACAAGCTTTTAATAAAGGAAACAAGGACTGAGATTCTGGGGAAAAAAAATTACCAGTACATAACCCCATAAATTCCTGATATATATATATATATATAGAGTTGAGATAGAACATATTGCCATGATATCCAAAATTTCATGAATGAGGATAAATAACTAGGAAGGAGCTGTAGTAATTGCTTGAACTATTAGCCCCTTTTTTCCTTCCATTAGTCATATGGGTAATTATTGATTCTACTACGGTTACTCTTTTTTCAGATTGCACAAATTAAACAAGGCCTTGTACAACATGAAATAAATATCACAAGGTACAACTCGCTAGCATATACCTGATCTACTAGTGTTAGGAAATGAATCAAGTTCCTGTTCTTGTGCAGGACCCATAGTGAACTTTACTGGATAGAGCAATGAAACTTGTGATATCATATGTTGTTGTCTCCTTCTTAGCATCTTTTGCAAGTTTTTAAGACGAACATACCCCTTTTCTGTGGAAAGTAGCCGATTTGATTCCTGTAATGAAAGTACAGTCAGATTTTTACCAGCATATATCAAATACTAAAGTTTAACAGAAACCATTAACCTTGAAAAGGCACATAGAGAAGAAAAATTAAAGGTTTTTAAGAAAAGTATAGCATGATGAGTTTTGAATTTTGAAATGGATCAAAGCAAAGCCAATAGAAAATAAAAGTCAAAAAAAGAATTGATGAAATGAAACAAAAGAATAGAACATATGTGTACATATGCACGACAACTACTAGTTTACCAACGATGAAAGAAAACTTTCAATTCAAAAGTGACCCAATATAAGTAATTTACACTAGTCATATATACATCCCTTATTAATGGTATAACTGAAATTAACTGCAATGGAATATTTGGAAAAAAAAATTGCAACGCGACAAATTTTTGCTTCTCAAGACGGCAAATCCAAAAGAAACTAGAGTTTATATTTCACAAGCTAATAAGTTCTCTTTCACCCAACCACTGTTTGGTACATAATAGTTATAATCAATTCTACCTCCAACCGCTTCCTAGCAACAGATAGAGCCGTCCCAGCAACCAATAGCGACCTAAGCTCTATACTAAGCTGCTCCTCTTTCTTTTTAGTATCTTCCACAGCAAGCATGGAATGCCTCGACATGTTTCCCAACACCATTTTTCTAGCCTCCAGTTTCTGGTGCATCTCCTCAAGTTCATTCGATCGACTCAATGACTCGGCTTCAACCTGCCAACAATATTGCCGCCCGCTAACCCGGGCTAATCAATTAAGACCCAATCAATCAAGTAACACCACAATATGTCAATGACAACTTAGTGCACAACCAGAATACACTTTCAATTAGTCCCAACTCCAAATGCTGTAACCAAAAGCCAATGCACAGTCAAGGGAGGGGGATGAGGAAACTTTTACATATTTTTCATCCTTTATACAGTTACTATATAACAAACTCAATAACTCTATTTTTCCTTGACTTAAAATTTGGGTCAACTAAGCAACATTTTTATTATTGTAAATACCAACCAGCAGAAACCAGAGACAAGAAGGCACTTTTACTAATTTCTGAAGATTAAAGTATACAAACTATGCTGCAATGCTTTATTTGATAGACGAACAAGAAATGAGACTGCGCAAACAAATAAGGAACTAGTATAAAAATTCTGAAACTATGAGTAAATGTAAATTTAATGCATGTTCTTTTCTTACATCAACTCAGCAAAAAAAAGAGGAAAGTTTTATAGCCCAAATGACTCAACTTACAAGGTCCTCAATTCATATATTCAGAGCCTCGTACCACCAGTTTAGCTGAAACTAGATTAAACTAATCTAAAAAAGAATATTTATATATCCATGCCCTCAGAAACCAAGTAAAATCCACATACCAGTGGCCCAGCTAAAAAAGAAATTTCTTTTACCTACGAACACCTGAACAATTCTAATTTTTCCCTCTAAATCTGCTACTTTAGTAACTAACTAACCCAGTTACATCTAAATAAGTAACTGAAGAACTTTTTAAACTCCAATTTGTAACTGCACAAAAAATAAAATAAAATATCCATATTCACTCACTTTGTTTTTTCAGAACATAAGACTATAATACAACTAACCTCAATATCAAGAGCACGAAGCATCCACTAAAACCCTACCTCAATGAGAGATTCGAGCTTCCGCTGAAGACTTTGTTTCTTCTCCTGAGCTTCGCTGAGCGCAGAAGAAAGACTCCACAACCTCACAAGCTCTTGCTCGAATTCTTCCCATTCGATCACCTTCACATTTTCGGGATCGCTCTTCTTCGGCTCTGAGGACAGGGTTCGGTCTCGTTCCATTAAGAAAAGGAGAGAGAATTTTGTTGTGGTTCGAATTTGAGACGGGGCCACGGGATCGACATCATCGTCTCAGAGTCGCCAGTTAGGGTACAGAACTCATTTTCTGGGGAAAATGTTTTGGTTTCTCTTTTTTTCTCGGGAAAATTTGTTTCAATTCAATGACCAGTTTGAAAGAAGGGTTTGTTAGGCAAAGAATGACAAGTGGAAGGAAGACTGGAAGTTATTCAGACGAGGATATAAATGTCATTTCAGTAGAACAAACAGATCTCTGCAGTAAAGTGCACCCGGTTGCATAGGATACAGCCTATAAAAAGCAATTCTCTTCTTTTTCTTCTTTTCCTGAGTTTGAATGCAGAAAATAAACTCGAAAAATAAAAGTCAGAATTTATAAATTAACATATAACAATATCCTTCTTTGATTTATAAAAAAAAAAACTTAGAAATTCTATATCTATTTATCTATCTATCTATATATATAAAGCAAAAAGCAAAGGATGATGAAACATTCAAAATACCAGAAAATGCCCTTGGTTAGCAAACATTAAAAAATGAAATTATTAATTAAATGAGGATAATGTGGTAAATTCACAACTTTTTCATATTAAAAAAAATTAAAATTAAAAGAAAATTCAGATAATGGATCCTATTTTTATGGAACACAACTACCCATTATCTTTTTTAATTCTAAAATAAAATTTTAATTTAAATATTTTTATAAAAATTAAAAATTTAAAAAAAAAAACCTCTCGCAAGGGCAAAAGCCCATGCAGAGAGGCTAGTGAAAAATAAAAAACAAAAAAAACTTAAAATTTAGAGGTGATAGATTTCGACTTTAAATTACATCTAACTAGTTGTCATTTATAAATTTAAGGGGGAATTTTTTTCTTTTAAAGAAAATAAAAACCATGTACAACTATAAATTATGCTTCAGCACTTATTTTTACTTTGTCCGGTAAAACTCATTATATCTCTTAAACAATGCTTGGTGTTTTAAAAAAGAGTAAAATCATATTTTGCAAGCAATTAAACGATGGGGAGATATTTCATTCATGAAAATTGTCACGAAACTGGCTACAACAGCCACTAAAGGCACTAAAAGCACCGAAGAAAGACACGGGCCACAAGAGTCATTCTATAGTGAGGGCCTTATATATGGCCCTTATGTCATATTCTATTTCTTAATCGTTAGATCAAATTAATTAACCTAATCCAACGGTTAAGAGATCTCACCCCACCTAAGGAACATATATAAGACTCTAACTATAGAATTCTTGCGGGTCACAATACAACTTTCAATGGGGAACAAGAGGTAAACATATATGACGAACCTTAACAAATGACCCAAGAGTTACCAAGCTGGCCCATAGCCATAAGCAGAAACCCATATACAGCAAAACAGACTCGCACCATTGTTTTAAGGGAGTTTCACTAAAATACCCAAAATGAGGGTTGAAATTATAAAAATACCCAACACCCAAAACACTTTATAAACATACCCAAAAAATATACAATTGTTGATTGTGGGGTTAATTTTGGGTGTGTTTCTATATTTAAATAATGGTTGGATATTTTTATAAATACATATCTAGAATTGGGTACATGACTAAATATCTATTGTTTTAACTGTTCCAATACAATGGTGTACTTCTATAAACTTTTGTTCATCTCAAACAAAGTCCATTTTCAGAATCTCAATTGAAAAAGACTCGTTTCGAAAACCATAACTTCTATAAAAGAGAGTGATCCGGCTTATATTAGAGTTGATTCTGACTACTGTTAACCGTTTAGGGTTTCAAAGTTGTGAACGGAATGGTAAGCAAAGCTGATATATAATAATACGGACAAACCAACCAGAAACCAATTGGAGGCTCCGATTTTGAGCATCCCAATTCAAATACCACCAAGAGTATAATGAACCTGTTTCAATAAAGGCCACAGATATCCACTCATGGATATATACAATATTATCTCAAGAAATAACCAAAACTCAGATGACTCGGCAATAGTTGGAACCTTCAAACCAAGAATTAAAAATACTCCAAAGCCAAATATATAAGGTTGAAAAAATTATCCATCCAACAGACGCAACAAAACTTGAAAATTAAATAGTCTCAACTCTCAACATCCTCCTTAAAAAGGCGGAATTGACTCAAACATAACAGAGCAATGTCACCACCGCCTGTCCAGCACCCAATTCTGAGCGCATACACCGGAGATGGAGCATAGAGAACTAGCAGAAGCAAAAGAACTACAGACTAAAATGGCTAAACAATTTAAAAACACACAACTTAAATATGAGTCTTTAAAAGCGATGCATAAGTTTGCATCATTGAAATTTTGATACTGTGACATTATTCTTCACTTCTTCTTGGCAGCAGACTTGGTGACCTTGGCACCACTGGGATCCTTCTTCTCCACGCTCTTGATAACACCAACAGCAACGGTCTGACGCATGTCACGGACAGCAAAACGACCCAATGGAGGGTACTCAGAGAAGTCTCCACAACCATTGGCTTGGTGGGAAGCATCTTCACCATACCTGCATCTCCGTTCTTCAAAAATTTGGGCTCCTTCTCAATCTCCTTACCAGACCTCCTGTCAATCTTGGTGAGGATCTCACCGAACTTCACAGCAATGTGAGAAGTGTGGCAATCAAGAACTGGAGCATATCCGTTACCAATCTGACCAGGGTGGTTCATGATGATGACCTGGGATGTGAAGTTGGCAGCCTCCCTGGCGGGATCATCCTTGGAGTTAGATGCAACGAACCCACGCTTGAGATCCTTCACAGCAACATTCTTAACATTGAATCCGACATTGTCACCAGGCAGTGCCTCCACAAGGGCCTCATGATGCATCTCCACAGACTTAACTTCAGTGGTGAGCCCAGTTGGTCCAAAAGTGACAACCATACCAGGCTTGATAATACCGGTCTCCACACGGCCCACTGGCACAGTTCCAATACCACCAATCTTGTACACATCCTGAAGTGGTAGACGGAGGGGCTTGTCTGAGGGCCTCTTGGGCTCATTGATCAAGTCAAGAGCCTCAAGAAGGGTTGGTCCCTTGTACCAGTCAAGGTTGGTGGACCTCTCAATCATGTTGTCACCCTCGAACCCAGAGATGGGAACAAAGGCAATTTTGTCCGGGTTGTACCCAACCTTCTTCAGATAGGATGAGACTTCCTTCACGATTTCATCATACCTTGCCTTGGAGTACTTGGGAGTAGTGGCATCCATCTACAAGTAGCAATAGCAAAAGAATACAAACAAGTTAAAAAAACAAGATTCCAGTGAAATTTGTACAATAAGAAACCACAACCAACAACACAGGATGTACAATGCAAAAACAGAAAGGAATACATCCACTATCAGTGATCAAATAATAATACCAGAGACCCGGAATGGAAGCATAATTGTAACTATATGCAATAGGCAAAAGCATTTAGATATTTAACAATATGTGACACAAAACAATAAAGCATTAGCTATTCTGTAAAACTTAACAAAATCATAACAGCACTGTGAGTGCATATCAACACATTGCAGGGAATTGCTTAATAGACTCAAACCAACATAAAGAAGAGAGAGGGAATCGAACCCTCAATGGTTCGCAGAGAACTATGCCACCAGGCAATCCCTCCAATACATAAACATATACATCTTCTAATAAAGTGGACACTACCCATAGTTCCGGACACCATGGATGTCCACAAATGCAAATCCCAACAACCAACAGTGCATTTGAACTACAGGAGTATCCCTTTATCAGACAGAACCAGCTGATGACAGAAACTCAGTTATAACATATGAGAAATAAATCATATAGCATTAGCGGTTTTTATACCTTGTTACAGCAGCAAATCATCTGCTTCACACCAAGGGTGAAAGCAAGAAGAGCATGCTCACGGGTCTGGCCATCCTTGGAGATACCAGCTTCAAAACCACCAGTGGTGGAATCGATAATGAGAACAGCACAGTCAGCCTGTGAGGTCCCAGTAATCATGTTCTTGATAAAGTCACGATGTCCTGGGGCATCAATGACTGTGCAGTAGTACTTGGTGGTCTCAAACTTCCACAAGGCAATATCAATGGTGATACCACGCTCACGCTCAGCCTTAAGCTTGTCAAGCACCCAGGCGTACTTGAATGACCTTTTGTTCATCTCAGCAGCTTCCTTCTCGAACCTCTCAATGACACGCTTGTCAATACCTCCAAGCTTGTAGATAAGATGACCAGTTGTGGTCGATTTTCCAGAGTCGACATGGCCAATGACCACGATGTTGATATGAAACTTTTCTTTACCCATTATAAGTGATTTAAATTAACCTGTGAAACACAACGAAAATGAACCTATTAGATCCCAGAAAACAAAGAAACTATTGAAAATAAAATCCCAAAAAACAACAAAACATTTCAAAATTTTGAAAGACTACAATTATAAAAAAAAACATATATATATAACTTTTAGATTATATGGTATGTTTGTTCTTTCAGAAAGAATCTGACTTTTGATTCATGAAAATTTTAATTTTGTTGTTTTAAACAAAACCTCTCAGCAAGATTAATCATATCATTTAATCCGATGAACAGAGTAACTTAATCGAAGACAATAACAAGGTAATCCAAAAATCAAGTCATTTTGTTCAGTAAACATATTGACTCTACTACACTGTGAAAACTTATAACACTTCAGATTGGTTTTAAGAAATGGATCTATTATATAACAAACTAAGTTAAGACCATCAAGTTTCTCGGATTATTATCAAGAACACACTAGAAAAGCATGCATCAAAACGAGAGAACAAAACACAAATGAGCGAAAATGAAATTTGCACAGACGAAAACGAATACAAATCTAAGATCTACAAAGTAAAGAGAGCAATACGAGAATGAAGAGGAAAATACCACAGATCTGAAGCTCAAACGCTAGGTTCAAGCAGAGCGGCAGAGGCAGTGAGAAAGAGAGGGCAGGATTTGTGAGGCGCTACGTGACTTATTTATAGGCTGAGAGAGTCGGGGAAATATCTAGGGTTTCTTTGAGAGACCTAATGCCTGCCGTTTTGTTGGTTTACTACGCTGCCCCTGAGTCGTGCTCAAAATGACGAGTTTGCCATCCTGGATTGCTGATCAAGTAAGAAGTCAACGTGAATATAGGATTTTTCTTTTTCTTTTTCTCTTTCCTTGCCTGTTTTGGTTTAGTGCTAATTAATAATGGTGCTACTGGCGAATCCCGTGTCTGTTTGTAATGGGAGTCGGATCCCCACTTTCAATTTCGTCTCAAATTGAAATTTTGGTCGTTTAATTTCCTTTAAACTAAAACTCTGAGTCCACTAAGACTTTAAAAATAAAAAATTTGAAGAGATTCACCCAATAAATAACGAATAATACTTGGGTCTCATCTTTACATCTAATAATAGTGTTACGTATGTCATTTTTCTTAAGTATTTATGTGTGTGGTTGGTTGATGAAAACAAAAGTAGAAGAAGATTGGATGTTTGGTTGCATGTGTAAAGAATTTTTGTTATAAAGGCCCAAGGGCATTCTTTGGCTCCTTTAAATTGAAACAAATGGCAAATGACCTATTAGTATAATGATTTGGAGTAATTGCTCACTCTCAAAGTTCTGAATTTCGAGTCCTAATATATGTTAGTGTGTGTGAGTTTAGTATATTATTACTCTTATCAATAGAAAATGTCCTTAAAAAAATTAAATTTTAGCAAAATGAGCAAAATTCCAATGAAAATGAATAAAATATTTATAATAAATTAATAATAAGTGGGAAACCCACATTGGTTGCATCTATTTTTTTAAAAAAATGAGCCAAGCTTTTCCAAAGGCTAAATTACACTTTGGGCTCCGTGATTTAGGGCCTTAACATTCTTTTTCAGTGACTTTTAAAAATGGGCAAACACAACCTTAAAATTAATATCCTTGCATTATTGGTTAATTTGTTCATTAAAATATCAAACTAACTGACAATTTATATTTTGACATAAGAGTGTAAAGTAGGAGTAGATACGGTATTGATTGGATCGGTTTATTTCAAAATTACGGTCAAACCAATTATAATATAATAATTTTAGTTTGGTGCGGTTTTGACAAAAATTATGAAATAAACTAAACCAAGCCAAATCAATTAAACACAATTTAGTTTGATTTGGTTTAATTCAATTGGCTTGGGCCTAAGCCTAATTCTATTTCCTTTTGCATTGTTTCTACATTGTTAGCCCAATTACAATAATTTAAAAATTCGCAACTTACACTATACTTTTTTCATTTTCTAGAGTATCAAACAATCCTAAAACTTGACATGCCATAAAACTTCAAATTTCAATAACTAATATAGCTACAATTCAATATCTATTTATAGTTATTACATAATTAAAGCACTACACATGTAAAATAAAAAATTTAAAAAAAAAATACACATAGGTGGTCCAATTCGTTTTAGGCTGGTTATACAAACTCAAAATGAACAAAACCAAACTATATAGGCCCAATTTGGTTTTTTAATCTGTCTGACTTTTTCTTGATCAAAACCAAACTAAACTAGTCATTACTGTTTGGCTCGGCATATTTCATTGGTTCAATCGAATTGATGCCCACTCCAAGTACAAAATGTAACCGACCTTAAAATAAATGACATATGTGGTAATATTATTGAATCGCATGAAGTGTTAATGATAGTTTAAAATCACTGATTTATGAATAAATGTTTATTTTAGTGACAATTTCAACTTTTAAGTAGGAATTTAGATTCAAATATCGTTTATTATATGTAAATTTGCTCATATGTGAATTAGGCTAAGTGATCAAGGTAGTGTGCTTGGCTCCTTGTTGTTGAGTTCAATATGCCTCCGTTGAACCTTAGAGTAATTAAAATATTTATTTGTTAAAAAAAAAAAAGAGAGTACATATATATTAAATTACTTCATGTATTCGTGCTTCATAGGTCTTCATTAATTGACTAATGTTTGTTTTTTCTTAATTGATTAGGATTTTATGTTTTAATTAGTTAATTAGGAATGAAAGTGCTATGCTTAAATTTTCAATGTTATTTTATTCTAAAAAGAATTTCAGAACTTTTACATTATGACTCCATACCGTGAATCCGCTACTTATTTGATCACTTTTCCATTGTTGTGCCGCCTCATGTATAGCGCTCGTATTTTAAAAAATAATAATAATTAATGGGCTATGAGGGATAAGAAACCGTAAAAAATTTTGAGAGCAACCACGGGCTCAACCAACCTGCACCATACTTCTGGGTCGAGCAGCCCACCTGTCAATGCACTTTCTCTTTAATAAAGAAAAGAAAATATAAAAAAGAAAAGAAAAAAGTTATAGAAAAAAGAAAAAAATACAAAAAGAAAGAAAAAGGAAAAAAAGAGAGGAAAGCTTCAGGGAGTGCCAGACTCCTGATTTCCACCGAGTAGGTGCAAGAGAGACAATCTCGATAGCTTTCATCAATGGCGGGCGTATCTCTGAAGTGCGGGGACTGTGGGGCTCTCCTGAAGTCCGTGGAGGAAGCCCAAGAGCATGCCGATCTTACCTCCCACTCCAACTTCTCTGAGTCAACCGAAGCTGTTCTCAACCTCGTCTGTTCTTCTTGCGGCAAACCATGCCGATCCAAAACCGTATAGTCCCTACTCTTTCTTTCTCTCTTGAAATTCAATTGTTTTTGTCTTTACTCTGAATTTGCTCATCTGGGTCAGTAGGATTTCAGTTTAATTTTCATATACATTAGTTGGAATTCAGTATCTTTGTTTCTTAGTAAATTTTGAAACTTTTGGTTGTTCTGTTTTCCATTATTTTCGACTATACTGAACTTAATGACCAGCAATGTTTTTTTAATTTATCAAAGGTACTTAGGTGTGTATCCAAAACGGGATTGATCCTCACATTATCTATTATATACTGTCATATTGAAAATTCTGGTCTCCTTATTAGATTTACTTTTCTGGGTTGTTGATTCAAATTCAGTTTCATGTGGATTCAATTAAAGATTTTTTGGTTATTCGAGCTCAGAGAGTGAGGAATGTGGTAGCAAGCTGAGCTCAATGAGTAATTATCGCATGTGTTTGTATTTAGAAGATTGAAGATTAGACTTTTGTTTTCTTAGCAATAGAGCAAACTCGTTTTGATGATTTTTGGTGCTTGGATATATTTGATCATAAAGGAAAGTGATTTGCATACCAAAAGAACGGGGCATACTGAGTTTGTTGATAAGACTGCGGATACACTAAAGCCGATAAGTTTGGAGGTTCCAAAGGTGACAGCTTCAGAGTCCGAAGAGGCTGTTGGTGCAAGTAGCCCAGCAGAAGGTATTTCTTCCGGTTGAGTGTTTTGTATATCTTGAGGTTGTGTTCAGTGAAAGCATGAAATTTGATCTTATGTATTTGGAAAGTTTTTTAGTGCAAATAGGTTGGATAGGTTGGATTTGTACAGTTTTTGGGTAGATGCTATATTCTGTATGAATTTACCGAATCTGTGCAACAATATGATGCATAACTAGAGTTTATGTTGTTTGGATGTTTGATCCTGGTGCACTTCTTCCTTTCTTTGTGCCTTTTTCTTTTGCATGCCTTCCTGCTGTTGGAAATCAGTTTTATTTGAAGGGCTTTGTTGTTTTTTTTTGGATCATTAATTTTGTACCTCTGTGTATACTGTATCTATGTTCTATTCAAATTAAGTCTGAATATATACTACGATAACTTTAGAGATATGCATAATTCTTCCTCCAATGCATGGATTTGCACAGAAGTGCATAAAGTAATATACTAATATGACTCATATACTTGTTCTCATCGTTGTTTTGTTAATGGTCGTTATTCCTATAAACAAAGATTAATGGTCTTTCTTAGAACTTCTTCACTAAGAAGGCTGTCGGCAGTCGGTGCTTCTGCTTGTTCAGGTCTACATTAGAAATCATGGTTGTAGATGAACATGGAAGATGCACTTTAACTTTTCAAATTAATTCCGAAGTCAGGCTTTACAACCTGTTTATTTATGATAGGAAACATACTGCCATTGGCTGGTTTTTTCTTTATGGTTAGTCATTTCTGTTACTCTTGTTTATTGACTCAATGATTACATGATCAACGTTTCTTCATCTAGAAATGGTTGTTCCAGAGGTAGACAAAAAGCTGCTTGAGGAACTCGAAGGAATGGGATTTTCAACAGCACGGGCAACCCGTGCACTTCACTATTCTGGTGAGCTCATGAAAAAAAAAATTGTATATTTATTAAATGATATTGAAGCTTCTTACATTTGGCTTGCTTTTAGTGGTTTTGTTTATGTTTTATCCTATCTTTTGTTCCCATCAGAAAAATGATGGATGCTAATAATTATTAGGAGACTTGTGATATCTATTAGTTGAAATACTGCATGATTAGGACCCAGGTTCATTTGTTTATAGTTTCGGGCCTGTTCTTCTTGTAGCTACCATTTGAGATAGAGCCTAGAAACGGCCTGCACAGTGGAAAGCATTAGAAGAACTAGAATTCATAAAAGTTGAGCGAGTGCATACCCTGCTGTGCTTATTAAATTTATTGGATTTCACAGATTATGAAATTCTTAGGATTCAGCTATTTCTGCTAAAACCAGTGAGCTCTGTTCTATATTTAATGGTTTCTAAGGTTGTAAGCTTGTGAATTTTTTCATTTTGAAACCATTCCACATAATTGAAAATTTGCGACCTGACAATATTAATTCTCTCAGCTCATAATATCTTTTTTTTTCCTTCCCAGGTAACGCTAGCCTGGAGGATGCAGTCAATTGGGTGGTTGAACATGAGAATGATCCAGACATAGATCAAATGCCTTCAGTATGATACCTTCATTTTGATCCTTGATATGAATCATGTGCATCTTCTCCTCGCTCTCTCGCTCTCTCGCTCTCTCTCTCTCTCTCTCTCTCTCTCACACACACACACACACACACACACACACACACTCACACTCACTCACTCACTCACTCACTCACTCACTCACTCACTCACTCACTTGGGGCAGAAAAGGTTGGATAGACTGGTTATGTACTTGCATATCTATTGTATGATGATATTAATGACATACTATTGGTTGAGAAAATATCACTCACTCACACACTCAATGCAAACACTTTGCGGCAGAAAAGGTTGGATAGACTGGTTATGTACTTGCATATCTAGTCTATGATGATAATAATGATATACTACTAGTTGAGAAAATATCACTCACTCACTCACACTTTGCGGCAGAAAAGGTTGGATAGACTGGTTATGTACTTGCATATCTATTCTACGATGATATTAATCATATACTACTGGTTGAGAAAGTATCTTCCAAAAAATGTATCTCGATTAGGGAAGATAGGAGGAGGTTTGACATCCTAGTGATGACTATTAGTAGAAATCAAGTTTTATAAATTTATCTATTGGAAACTAACAATTTATTTTAGTGGATGATTTTGGTGTTGGAAATTTCTAGGGCATTATTTTTCTTTAAGAAAAGTCCATGACTTTTTTGTTTTTTGATTTGTTTATATAATGGTAAATCTTACTAATGCAACTTTTATTTGCCTTATTCCAAAAATAAAAAGAGACCAGACTCCTTGACAATTAGCGGCTACCACCCTATAAGTTTGCTCTCAAGATTATACAAAGTGCATTCTAAAGTGTTGGCCTTGAAATTGAGAGAGGTTTCTTAAATAGTCTATCAGTGATGCGAAGCGGCTTTGCTCCCTTTCAGTGGGGGGGGTGAAAGGTTAGACCTTAGAAAGTCAGCGAACAGCGGTTTGGGAAACAACTTCTCAATCCCAAGGTGCTTTAGTGAATGAGAGGCAAAGTTTAGACATACTTTTGGCTGGTTATGAGGTTGTGCAGGGCTGGATATAGAAAGATGGGGAAGGAGGAAGGGTTGGTTATTAAGGTTGACTTTAAGAAGGCTTATGATTGCGGTGATTAGGGATTCCTATACTCGATGATGGAGGTTAGAGGTTTTGGCGGGAGATTGTTCTTAGGGACAGTTTGTGTTTGTTAAACTTAAGACTTGTGATTTTGCTTGACATTGTAATGTCTTCTCAGTTACTGCGTTTCAGAATCTGGTGAATAGTTTAGCTTTTTATTGTTTGTTGTTGCTTTAGAAAGAGATAAAGAGAGAGAACTTCAGAAATATGTAAAACTTGCCTGCTTATTTGTGCTCAGGTACCAGTCAACACCAAAGTTGAGGCTCCAAAACCTTCTCTCACGCCAGAGCAATTGAAAGCTAAGCAACAAGAGCTTAGGTAGTGCCTTTTATTCATTCTTAGTGTCACTGATTAGATCATCTTGATCATACCCAAAAAATGAGATAATCTTGATATCAAAGTTGTTGCAGATTCTAGTTTCTTTTTCTTGGATGCTGTAGCTCCCAATTTTGTTTGTTGAAGCTGATAGGTATTAGCATGTGTAAGGTTTAGAATTTTAGATTGAAGCTCCCTTTTCCTCCTTTCATTTATAACTGAGAGCAAACTAATCACTTCAAACGTCTTTCTTCCCTAGTATGGAAATTGGATTCTGCAATTAACCTTTAAAAGTTAATTACTGGTTATTCAACCTTTCCATTGAACTGGGAGGAATACTCATGCTTGGGCATATGCTTCATCCTTTTACTTGAATTTATCATGTAGTTATCCTTGTATGGACTTGCTAGTAACTTCCTTTGACAACATGGATTTGGGCCATACTCATGTTTTAGCTTAATGCTTCTCACTATTTAATTCAATTGCCTTGTAAACTTCTTTTCAACCATCCTTTAAGGGAGAAAGCTCGCAAGAAGAAAGAAGAAGAGGAGAAGAGAATGGAAAAAGAAAGAGAAAAGGTACTTCTGAATGTCTTCCCTCATATCTTTACTTGCATTACAAAAGTAACCTTTTCCAGCTATTATGTGTATGTGAGTGCATGCCCGGTAGCCTTATTGTGAAAAAGTTACATCCCAATATTGGACATGCCTTCTGACAAAAAACGAAAACAGATGAAAAAGGAAAAGAAGAAGAAAATCTTGGACATGCCTTTCCTTTTCATCATCGTATATTGTTTGTTCATGTGTGTCCGTATGAAATTTTTAATACAATTAATTGAAAATTTCAGCTCTTTTATAATATTGCTCATTATTTTGTTAATACTTGATAGTTTATGTTCTCAATAAAAGATTTTGCTTCTTGAATCAATCCTTTTTTTCTGCTGGTTCAGTTCAAGGAGAAATATGTTTAATTTTTTAGTTATCTGGATATATATGTTGAAGAATTCTGGTTCGATTCATTTATGTTAGGAAGTTATTAAGAACCTACAAAAGCCTGCCCTGTGTGTACAATATGTAGTACTTCAGTTTATCTCAATTTTCAAATCTATGTTCTTTGATCAAATGTGGATGATATGTTTCTTTTTCTTTTTCTTTTTATTTTTTTTCAGGAGAGGATTCGAGTAGGCAAGGAACTCTTAGAAGCGAAGAGAATGGAAGAAGAAAATGAAAGAAAACGGTTTATCTTCATCTAGTGATCTTTTGTGTTTGTTTTCCAATCTACCATTATACGTCATCAATGCCCTTTTTTCCTCACATTACTTGGATTCATCTTCCATTGGGATGGAAATGTGATTCTTTCTGATAGGATTATAGCCTTGCGAAAAGCGGAAAAAGAAGAAGAGAAAAGAGCTAGGGAAAAGATTCGTCAAAAATTGGAGGAAGATAAGGTAAAGATATTCAGAGCCACTTTGTTAAATCCTGTACTAAACTAATTAAGATTAAGTTCTTGGCTTTACATGCAATTTGTTAAGTTTTTGTTCTTTTATCATTTGTCTAAAGCTTTCCACTTGGAGACTGGTGAGTCAAACTCACACCTAAATTATATATTTTTCTTTAATCAAGTCTGTGAAGCATTATTAGCAGAGGAAACCTTTAATCGAATTAAATGTACAAAAAAGAATTAGTGGAGGCAAACCTTGTTCAAATTCTTGATTGCCAATTAGTTGAGAGAAGTAGGAGTAGTTTATTTAAGAGCCATTTGGTAGCGGAATGAGTTCTTCAGGAATGAAAGTTCCTTTGTTCATTCCTTGGGGATGAAAGTGAAAACATTATCTCATTCCACTGTTTGAAAATGCTGGGAAGTGATAACCAGGATATACCTGTTATTTCCATTCCCATGTTTAGTTTTTGTAGGTAGTGATGAAAATCAAAATTTGTTCTGTTTTTCACTAATACCCTTATTATAAATATATTTTTAAAAAAAAGAAATGCCAAGAGTTTTTATGGAAAACAAACGAAAAACAAAAGGAGGTATTTTAATTTATAATGTGGTTGGTTTAGTCATCAAGAGTGCAATAAATGTATTCCCAAGGCATGGAAATTGCATACCCGAGGGGGTCCAAGGGTTTGATTCCATCCTTCATGGGTGTGCAATTCCCATGTAACATGTATGACATTCCCAGGGACTTGTTTACCATATATGGAATGACGTACCCATTCCCAAACTTCTAATTCGCGAAACCTAACAGGCCCTAAAGTATGTAAAATTATTAGATCCATATAAGGCTTGACATAAATTTGAACTTTTGATCTATCTTGTAGGGCATATGGAGTCTCGATTATTTCATCTGAATTTGTGTTATAAATGCAATGGCCATAGGGTTTCTGTAGTCTAGTAAAGCTAAAGCACTGTGCACTAAGTGAATTCCCATAGTGCTTCACATAAACAGCTAGTCTAAGTTTTTTGTTTCCTTTCATATTTTGAACTTTCTATGTTGTAGGAGGGTTAACTACTGTGGATCCGGTCTGTATTTAGATTAGTATAAAGAAGATATCCACCTCCCTCTCAGCCCTCTTTTTAAAGTGAATGGAAAGCACTTGCAACTACCCCGTCTTAAATGTTCACTGGGAAAATTTACTTGTTAATTACATGACTTGACAACTAGGATCGACAAGTATGTTAGTAGATATAGTACCATGACTTTTCTTTTAGTTTGCTGATGTTGTTTTGAGTTCTCGCTCTTTAATCCTGTGTACATCTTGTCCATTGTTTTGTACTGCTGTCTCTTCTTATTGAAATTTGTTTCCTATAAAAGAAAGATAAAAAAAAAAAAAAATATATATATATATATATATATAATACACACCTAAAAGTACCTCACTATGCTGTTTTAGAACTTGCTTCCCCCTTTTATCAGTTTGTTGCATCTGTTTCTTGATTTTTTAATAATAATAAATCAGTTTTCTTTTTCCTTATCTGTTTGTACAGGCAGAAAGGAGGAGGAGACTTGGGTTGCCACCAGAAGATCCTTCAACTGCAAAACCTGCTGCACCTGTTGTGGAAGAGAAAAAGGCATGAGCTTGTTTGAATATATTATTTGCATGTAATGCCATTCAGAAATTGTTGAAACCTGTACTGATGGACCTCTGTTGTATATATGACGTACAGAGCTCATTGCCCATAAGGCCTGCTACAAAAGCAGAGCAAATGAGAGAATGTTTGCGATCTCTCAAGCAGAATCACAAGGTAAAAACTGTTACCTGTAATGTCAATAATTCATTAAAAATAAGAAAATAAAATTTCAACTTCTTGATATTGAGGGCCTTTCTGTAGAACCACATACAGGTCTGGTACAAGAGACCAAAAATTAAGTTTTCCTTTCAAGGGGTTCATGATTCTCCTTAGTTTCAACTTTCAAGTGCTCATTTTTGTATTTTTAATGTCACTCGTACTGACACTGTTAAGCCATGACCCTAGATACCAGCCATAGTTACTTTTATAAATAAGAAGGTAAAAAAGATGAATGCTATTGCTTGAAAAGAAACTGCTCTCACTTTTTATCTGTTCAACGTTTTGTTGTATGGATTGTGGGCAATGGCCTTATTTTCTCTTTCTGTGCGTAGGAGGACGATGCCAAAGTGAAGAGAGCATTCCAGACTCTTTTAACTTTTGTAGGGAATGTTGCCAGAAATCCCGATGAGGAGAAATATAGAAAAATAAGACTCACTAACCAATCTTTCCAGGTAGAACAACTTATCATGCACAGAAAACAGCTATCTGCTGAGAAATCTTTTACTGTTCTATGATTTTATACTCGTAACAACGTGTTTTGGTTGGACTCAGATGTTAATTGTTTAATGTTGCCTAGACTGTACCCCATTACTGAGCTATATTCTTTTAATGTCCATGTTTCTTGTTTGTTAATATAACTCCTTGTTTGTTTTCTTTGTTATCAATCACTCATTGCGTTAACAGGATAGGGTTGGTTCGTTCAAAGGAGGTATCGAGTTTCTTGAGTTGTGCGAGTTTGAGAGGGTAGAAGGGGGCGAGTTCTTGTTTCTTCCTAGGGACAAGGTTGACATGGCAGTGCTGAATTCAGCTGGGTCTGAGCTAGACTCTGCAATAAAGAATCCCTTTTTCGGTGTTCTTTAAGTTAAAAGATGTTTCATTATATATACAGTTTTCCTTTTTCGGATTTGGTGAGGTGAAATTGATGCTTTGGGGTTGCTTATTACATTACTACACCTTTTGGCCATTATTAATATATGGTTATGAATTAAGGGATCTTTACTGCTAATTTCATTTAAGATAAACTTGGATCAAGAAGGAACACCTTAAAGCAAGGGTGTCGATTTTCACACTTTATATTTTGTTAATACTACCATGCTTTATATGCTTTGAAGTATTTTGCGCTGTAAATTCCCTGTATAAGGAATAGGATATGTGGGTTTGTAGTACCTCTATAACTTGTTTTTGAGGAGAAGACATTATTAGTCTTTTTGAGGTTTATACTTTTTGTCATTGAATCATGCACAGGGGTTATGTTTACCACTCCCTCCCATTTCGATTTGGTATTTGAGGATTTTCTTCCAAAGTTTATTTGTGTTTTGATTCACAAATACCCGTTAAAGTTAAACTTATTCTGAAGCAAAGCAAGCCATTCATATTGAAACCATTTGTGAAAAAAAGTTATCTGTTTAAAAATAAAATAAATTAAAATCATGTGATAAGAAATAAAATTGTGTTATATTGAATATTCATAAAACAAATTTTTTTTAAAAAAGAAAAAAACGAAAAAATAAAAAGCTTTAAAATATATCTAATTCTTGGTGGGCGGTGGAATTCGAGGAATAAATTTTTTATTTTATTTTTATATTTATTTTTTTAAAGACAATTCTTAGAATATATATATAGACCTTCTCATATTGTCCAGCCCAAGGGAAGGTAGTACAGCCCAATGCTCATAACAGCGTAGCCCACTACTCAATTCAATTCTCATCACTCTCTCTCTCTCTCACACTTCAATTCAACTTTCGTTCAAGAATCAAACATTCGGGCGACCCAAAAAAATAAAGAAAGAAGGAATTAAGATTCTTGGCTCAACTTTCTTCTTCCTTGAAACTAAAACCTGGTTCAGTTCTTCTTCTTGCGGGTAATTTTAATCTTTAATCTAGGGTTTTAGAAATTTCTTATCAGTTTTCGTTTTAAATTCTTCCCCTCTCTCTTCAATTAGTCCTTTACTTGGTTTTCAAGTTAAAAAGTCTTCTTCTCCTAACCTGATATTGATTTACCTCTTTACGTGTTTGCAGATCAAACTCATTGAATTTATCTGAGGCTGCGGGAATGATGTTTGGGTATTTAGGTATTTGTGCAGAGAAGCTTTGTCTATTTTGCGCAAGAGTACGAGCATTCATTCCACCGTTTTTGTCTTCTCTCTTTTCTTGGAACTCCAATGGCCGAAAATACCTAACCCACCTTCAGAAGCTTGACCAGGTATGATTTTTATAGCACGATAATCTATCACCGTCAGGGTACAAATGAAAATATATATATATTCTTTAATTTTTACTCACTGAAAATATTGATTGCATCATGGTGGTTTTAGATTGCAAGATTGAAAATGAATATAATGAAGGAAAACAAATTTAATTGGAGGTTGGGAGTTGAGACTAGATTGGCTGTGTTGAATTTCCTTGTGTTGTCTTTGGCATGCATTTTGGTTATGTATTATACATTAATATATGTATAAGCCGTACTTCTGGATTTCGTTTCTTGTAGATTGATCAATCAAGATGGGAGGACTTACCTCTGGACTGTTTGGTGAATGTGTTTGGAAGAGTTGGTATGAGGTCGTTGCTCTTAAATGTTCCTTTTGTGTGTAAGTCATGGCACAGGGCGAGCCTCGACCCTTCATGCTGGCAACGTCTCATTTTTATTGACACTGAAACTGAGATGGACCTTGAAACTCGTCGATTTTGGTGTTGTGATAATGAAATTGAAGCCGATATTGACATTGAATCTGATCGTCGCTGTTTTGAGGCATTGATGAATAGATTTGCATGTCAATATCGAATGGATGATAGTTCTTTTTCTGACACTGGATTTATAAAGTTCGTAGTCAATCGTAGCAGAGGACGTGCAACTTTCCTGAGGCTACCTGGAGTCTGTCCAGAAGCTGCAATGAAATATGTTGGGGATGTGTAAGTTTTCTCCAAATCATTCCAATGTATTTTGATGTCTATAGATAGAGAGAAAATAGTGACTCTTTGGTTAAGCCATATTTTCTATGACATGCACTTCGACATTAAAACCATTTAATAGTCACCTGAAAAATGAGTCTTGGTGAACTTTTATTTGCAGGTGTCATGGACTCAAGGGTTTGTCTTTGCCTAGACGTTTACTGCTTTGTTCACCAAGCATCGTTGCAGAACTGATTGGTAAGTGCAAACATTTGGAGTTGTTGTCTGTTGGGGGCAGCCATAATTTCGAGGAGATCCTTTTGCAGTTCGGCATGGGCTGCTGCAAGAATTTTCTCAACATGGATGTGCCAGCTGCTTTAAGGAATAGGGAAGGGAATAAGAATGTTCCTGATATCATTCCGAATGTTAGCTTCTTATGCAGCTATAATTTTGAGGAAATCTTTTCACAGATCCGCATTCACTGCAAGAATTTTTGTGGTTTAAATGTGTCGGGTGCTTTAATTAGAAGAGAAGATGTGTTGGCAATTGTCAACTTGCTTCCTCATATTAAGTACTTAATCTTGAGGAAGTCATTCATTGATCGGGATGATCTTGCCACATTACTACAAGGCTGCGAAGAACTCTTGCTTTTGGATGCAAGGAATTGCTGTGGTTTTGATGAAGGTGATGTTGAAATATCAGTGCTTGCTTCTCATATTGGTAAGTTCAGTTGTGAGGGTTCTAGATATGTTGACCCTCTTTTGTGGTTGCGTAGTCACAAATATATTTAGACATTGATGTGAGTGTGCTTTTCAAGCAAAGCAAAGCATACCCTTATTAGCTTAGGTGTTTCTTGTCCAGTTCTTTCTTAACGGGGTTCGATATTTTAAACGCTCTTCCCATGACACCGAAGTGATTGATGGTTGAGATTGAGACTTGTTTCCATCAGGTAGAGACAGTTGCGAATTGTAAATTCAGTTTGATGGTAGGTTTGGTGGGTTTATGTAATAGGCTACAGACTTGAACCTTGTAATTGTGTAATTGTCTAATATAGTAGATCTTATTGTCTGATGATCTCTTCTTTTATTTTATTTTTAGTAATGTAGCTAAAATTGTATTGAAGTTTATGCTCCAGGATATAATTAAGTCCCTTTGTCTGCAAGTCATGGTTGAGTTTTGTAGTTGTTGTTGATAAAAGCTTGGGGGAGGTGGAAATCGTAGCACCTCGGGTGCAAGGCACATGGCCGTAGCCACTTGAGCTACAAACTCCATGCAAGTCGGCATGCCTTTAGAGTTATATTCATATTTTATTTTAGTTTTGTAAATTTCTACAACACAAACTGAGCAGTGAGTACCTTAAGAAATTAAAATCATTTCACCTGCTTACAAGTTACATGCCTCTAAACCCCTCATGATGGGCCCTGCCACCATTAGAAAAGAACTAGCAAAGACGAGATGAAGCCAGGCAACAAATAAGGGTCTCCATCTATATCATCCCCTGATCTCTTCGAACCAGCCTCCTTACTATGACCCAGGGCAGTTAATCAGCTTCACAAATCCTGGAAGTGCTTGCACACGATCTGCTGAGAAGGCTGCAATAAACTCCTCTAAGCTACTCAGTAAGGAAGTTAGAACCATTTTCAGATCAGCCACTATATATGCCTTAAAAAAACTAAATGTTCAATACCTTCCTGATCCTCCGTAGGCCAAAATCTTAGGCTTATAAGGGGTTGCACAGAATGCGAAGAAGTCCCATCACTCGTCCATTTACCAAACCTTAGGCTTGTTCATTTGGAAGGTATGCATAAAGGTTTAGCATTTCGTTGATTTTCGCAGTGCTTGTATCGTCGGTAGGTATATGCAATTTCTTCTTCATAGTTCACCACTTTGTGCAATTTGATCAATTTTTTGGGTAAGTTAAACTTACGATAGTTTCATCTTGTTTCTCTCTTTTTTCTGGGTTTTCAGTCGTAGCAAAGAATTGTATTTTATATGTTGGCTTCAAAAAAATGTTGGCTTTCGTCTCTTGTGTTGAGGAGGCAACAGCTTTTGATAAGGTCTCTTTAGAGCAAAACGTTTTGAGAGCAAGGAATTCACCATAAAAGAATGTGAGGAATTCACCAGTGGAGCCTCTTTGGAGGCTGATGCTGTGAACGTTCTGAGATCTAGAGCAACCACTACGCCGTCTGTTCATCTTCTCCAGCAGAGAAAATAAAAACCCAAGTGAAAAATCTGATGGGTTGGTGTAGGATTTGAGATAGGGCTTGTTATTTATACCTCACTAAAAAAATTCACAAAATCCCACGTTTTAAAAAATTCTACGAAATTAGAAGTTTTTGAATACTACGAGACTTTATGTTACTTGTTTAAAGCCTTGATTGAATACCACTAGATTTGACAACTCTATTTTAAAAATCCTAAGGCTCTCAACGATATGTCAAAAGTGCCACATAGATATTTAACAACTAGAAATAACATCTCACACACTACAATCGATGTGTCAAAATTGATGTGGAGTGAAGGCTGAAGATTGTGACATCCCAAAAGCAAGATGTCAAATGAATATTTTATTATTATTATTTTTCTATTATTTTTAATTAAAAATAAATCAACACTAAAATGTAATAAACTACTAATTTAATTTGACATATCGGGTGAAGTATAAAGCTGTGTAAGATGTCAAATGGCACATCAGCCATCAAATTTAAATTTGATGTTTGGTATTTGACATCTCCCTTGGAGATGCTCTAAATAGTCTTAATTGAATATCACAAGACTTATTTAAATTATTTAAAAATCTTAATTGAATACCACATGATTTTTTCATCTCCAAATAATCTTTTAAAAGCCCAATTGAATACACCCCCTAAATGTGTGGGAGCTGAGTTTTATGGTACGAAAATGAAAGAGACGGTGGCTTTGTTTCCAGCACTGAAAAGCTCAACTATTGATTGAATATTGCCCAGCTCTAGTTAAATGGAACTGCCAAGAGATGAGAAAGCAGCGGTGTTTCCCTGCCTTGAGGAGTTGCCAGTTTGGGGTTGTGAAAAGCTGAGGCATTTACCTGATGGGCTACACACACTTTGTACGCTTGAGAAATTAGTTATACAGTGGTGGTGCAAATTCAATTTAGAATGTGAGGCACGTAAACTAAATATAAAGGATCTAGAAATATAAGGAATAAGCGCTTATCGATGTGTCTACTTGTCAGTACCGGAGTACAAAGTCAGTAGGTATTGAAAGCTGAAAATCAAGACCAGTGTATCACAACCTCAGCACCTTTCTAGAAGACAATCTTTTTAGAATAACAAATTTGGATAATGGCTGATCAATTCTTAGTCCTACACTTGTCATCCATTCCATAATTTGTGTAACAATTATATTGTACTCAAAACAGTATATAAGTTATAACAACTAGTGTACTCAATTCATCATTCACACAGAAACAGAGGAAATAAATAAATAATCTCTCAATTGTCAATTCTCTTCTTAATTTGTACAGGTATTGCTTAAAAACATCCAAGATGAGTTACATGAGAAAAAAGTAAAGCAATGCAGACAAGGCATGAAATAATTGACCAACAATAATTGACCCACCGACAGCCATGCCCCAGAGGAAAAAAACTTTCCTCCAATCGTAGCCTGCCATGTGTTCAATTTTGTCAGAAAATGGACAGGTGGCGGGCTGCGATTAACTACGGTGCAGGTAAGTGTTTCTCCATGCAGAGAAGTCATGAAATGATAAAACCACCGACAACAACAATTCATTAAGTGATAAAACTAAACGGAGCCGCCAATATTGAAAATCTTAAGCCCCATTACATGTCGTCTAGCATTTGGTTGAATTTCACCTATCATAATGTGAGGCCAATATTGATAGCAAAGACGATATACCCATCATCACATTAAATGACTTGGAACTTTTTATTTCTAGCAACGGGGGAGAGAGGAACAATCAAACACTGAAACACTGTACGTGCGTCTTCAATCATCTGGTTCCCTTAGCTATCTTTGCATTCTCTGCTCTCTCATCTCTGTCTCGCGCGAGTATGGAAGCTGGAAAGGTGTTAGAAGTTCTCTGTACTTTTCCTGTCGAGGGAATACTGAACAAGCTGGCTTCACTTGCTGCTCAAGAAATAAGTCTGTTCCGGGGATTCAAAAAGGAACTAACAAAGCTTAGTCAATCGTTACTCGAGATTCAAGATTTCTTAGGCGATGTTGCCCACCAGCCACAGCAACGGGGCAAGGCAGTGGAGGAGTGGGTGAGGAAACTGAAGGACATAGCTGATGATGCTGACAATGTCTTGGATGAAATCAATTATGAAGATCTCCGGAGTCAAGTAGAACTGTCAAACCAAAAGAGGAAAAAGGTACTCAACTTCATTTCAAGCTCCAATCCCCATTTGTTTCGTCAAAAAATGGCACATAAAATCAAGAACATCAACGCATCATTGTTGGATCTCAAATCTGAGGCATCTTTCATTGGACTGGTTTCCAAGAAAATAGATACAACCCCTCCAGAAATTGTGGGGGCCAGAGAAACCGACTCAATCTTTGAGGAAGATGAAATCGTGGTTGGAAGGAAGGAGGATCTGTCAAAGATAATTACAATCTTGACTAACTCCAACTTGGATCAAGAAAATCTTTCAGTAATGCCCATTGTAGGAATGGGAGGCCTAGGGAAGACAACTTTGGCTAAGTCAGTATTCAATGATGATTCTATTGGTAGGCATTTTGATAAAAAAATATGGGTGTGTGTATCTGATACTTTCGAGGTCAAGTCAATTTTAAAGTTGATATTAGAATCTCTTAACTCAACGTTGGGTGGGATACAAAGCCAAGATGTATTGCTTAAAAAGCTCATAGAACAATTGGAAAAAAAGAGATATTTTCTCGTGCTCGATGATGTGTGGAACGAAGATCATGAAAAATGGAGCAAGTTGATGACTTGTTTGTCAAAACTTCATAGTGCCCAGGGAAGCGTCGTTATTGTCACTACGCGCAGTGCCATTGTTGCATCAATCACGGAAAAAGTACATCCAAGGTGTGTTCTGGAAAGTCTATCTGTTGATAATTGTTGGGACATATTGAAGAAAAGAGCATTTCCAGATGGTAATGCTCCTATCGCAAAAGATCTGGAAACAATTGGAAGGGAGATTGCCAAAAAGTGTGCTGGTATACCATTAACGGCAAAGGTATGTAATAATGTATTGATTTGAAGTTTCTTCTGCATGCATTTCTTTATTTGTTATAAGTACTATAAGTATTCAGATAATTTACATACAAGATATTTAGCTATAGCCCCTTGCAACTAAAATAGTCTAGACAAAAACTCACATACTTTTTTAATTCTAACTAAAACCCTTAAAGGCCACATTGTTCATTAGTATTAAATTATTTACAAGGATAATGATTCCCTCTTTGCCCATAAGGAGGAACTTCTCCTTGTCTACTAATATGGCTCAGCCACAATCTAACATGTGCCTCTTTTATTAAAAATATTTAAAGTGAAAAATAAATACACATCATTCATATCACAAGCCGGAAATCAAACAATAGATTTTATCATTCAGAATATCGATACCTTTCCTAAGATGAATTTGCTTGAATTAATAATTAAAGGGTATTTTAAGAATAATGATGAGTGGAAAGATATGATTGTGTTTTTTCAAATTTACATAGTGAGTTAGAAAATAAGGTGGGTGAGAAAATATTAATATTGAGGTTAAATTAGTGCACCTAGTTTTGATGTAGCATCAAGTTTGACAGTTACTCAGTGTTTCATCTCATTTCTTTTACAATTGTACATGTAAATTTTTTTACCTACAATTCATGTAAACGTAGACCAACTTGCATGCATATATATGCAGTTTAATTGACCTACATTTGATGTCATTTAATTATTTACATACAATTTGATGCGTGTATGCTACATTATCAATATTTGATTAGGCATATGTACTTAAAAATAATAGGTATGTACTAAGAAAATACAAATGTTACATTATAAATATATAGGTACCTAGATTTTGCAAAGTTCAACAATTTTCCTAGATATGTCCTAAGAAAATTGTAGGTAAATTATAAGGTACCTAAAACACAAGGATCAAGACCTATAAAGAGCAAAACGTGTTCTTTCTCTTTGGAAAATTAATTTCAAACTTTGATATTAGTAAAAGTAACTAACTAACAAATCAATTTGAAAACAAAAACAAATATTATCACTCAGTCAAATTTGGAAACACATAATTTACTCATTGTTTGAATATATATTCCATTAAAAAATCTTTAATTATATATAAAATAAAAAAAGACCCCCCAATCCCTAAATTTATGCAAAATTGAAATACCATGGCATTGACTTGCAAATAATTTGGTGAAAAAAATATCGTTACAATGTAATTAGCATCGGGTTTTATTTTAAAAAATTCATTTTTGTTTATGAAAAAAATAAGGTGATGTGTTGTAGGCAAAAAAAAAAAGCGTTTGGAGGGGAAAACCCAAATTTACTACTTACACACATGAACATTGGCTAAGGATTAAACATTCCAACAAAATACCAGTTTTTGGTGAAATGTTCCCGTATGGTAACGTTTTCAGAGAATGTTTTCTAGAATATTTTCAGAGAAGGAAAACAAGAAAACAAATTTGCATTTTCAGGAAATGAAAATGCATCTGGTAGATTAATTAGAAAATATCTTCAGAAAACAAAAACAATGAAAACGTGTCCTGGTAGTACAATTTGATAATAATAATAATATGTGAGTTATTTTTTAAGCGTATTTTTGCTAATTTATGTTCTAAAAAATATTTTTTAAAAGTATAATTTGACAAATAAAAAGTTATATTGTTTTTTAAAAGTTAAATTTCTTTTTTTCTCTTTTTTTTTTCTTCCTCTTTTCTTTCTTCCTCTCTCCTTTCTCTTTTCTTCCCCCTTTCCAAGCCGTTCCTTTCTTTCTTCCTCTACTTTCTCTTTCATTCTCCCTTCCCTCTTTTTTACTATCTCTTCATGCCGCCGCACCCACTCCTTCCTTCCATGGCATGAATCCCACCAACCCACCTCTCTCTCTCTCTCTCTCTCTCTCTCCCCCTCCTGCCCCCTTCCTTAATTGGGTGGTGATGGCGATGGTGATGCTTTGATTGGGTATGGGTGGTGGAGGTGCTAGGGTCGATTGCTTTTTTACTAGGTGGCGAGATTTGTATTGGGTTCGATTGGGTGTTTGGTCGTGATTCCATTGGCATGGTGTTGGTGTTGGTGTCGGTTGGGTTTGATAGGTGGTGGTGATGTGGGGACTGGGTCTGTGAGGTTTGGTGGCAATGGCAGAGTCAGTGGCAGTTGAGATGATGATGGTCTGACAATCGTGGTCGTGGTATGTTTGATTTTGGTTTATGTTTTGGTGTGATTTTCATTTCGTTTCTGTTTTGCTGGGTAGAGTGATGGGGTTGTGGGTTTCTGTTTATGGTTTAGGAGTTTGTTTTCTGTGAGAATGAAAACATATTTTTTCTGTTTTTCCAAAGTACACATGATGTTGTTTTCATTTTATGAAAACATTCTCACTGTTTTCTGTTTTAGTCTACCGAACGGATTCTTGGTTTGTTTTCGTTCTCAGAAAATGAAAACGGGCGCTGAAAACTTAACCGAACAGCACCTTAAACATTTACTGGTAACATACAACTAAGTTTTTTGAAAAAACAAATGATGTTTCCTGTTATTATAGCCAAGTCACCTGGTTAATCTTTAATATATACACTAATTTATGTACCAACAGGTTTTGGGAAGCATGATGCGTTCGAAAAGTATCGATGAATGGTCGGAAATTCAAAAAAGTAAGATATGGGAATTACCAAAAGTAGATGAAAGAATTATGTCGGTTTTGAAGTTGAGTTTTGATCATTTGAAATCACCTTCTTTGAAACCGTGTTTTGCATATTGCTCAAAGTTTAAGAAAGATTTTAGAATGGAAAGGGAAGACTTGATCCAGCTATGGATGGCTCAAGGATTTCTCTGTTCTTCTCCTAACAAAGATATGGAGGATATAGGTGATGAATATTTTACTATTCTGTTGCAAAACTCCCTCTTTCAAGATGTTAGAAGGGATGACTTTGGTATTATTAGCCATTGCAAGATGCACGATCTTGTACATGATCTTGCAGAGCTTGTATCAAGATCTGAAATGGAAGACAAACTTGAGAATCAAAACGTGGCATGGGATCCTTCCAAAAGTTTCGAAAGAAATGTTGAGAAACGGCGGTCACTTATAAGCTTTAAGGCTTTGCGTGTTTTAAATTTGTATAGGGCTGATATTGAGGAGCTGCCAAGTTCAATTGGCGTCTTGATACATTTGAGGTATTTGAACGTTTCTGGAACAAAAATCAAAGAACTCCCTAAGTCTATTGGCAAGCTTTATAACCTACAAACGTTAAGAATGAAGAATACATGGAATCTGGCTAAGTTTCCGAAGGAAATGGAAAATTTGATCAACTTGAGGCATGTTTATTTCGATTATGATAAGCCAGTTCCATTTGGGATGGGACGATTGGAACATCTGCAAACAATATCTCCGTCGTTTACTTTGGACAGGGAAAGAAATCGAGGAATTGACGAGCTGGGTGGCTTAAACCAATTAAAAGGTGGACTAATTATTAGCGGTTTGGAACTTGTGAGGGACGGAGGCCAAGCAGGGGCATCAAATTTAGTTGGGAAAGCAAATCTACGAAGGTTGACATTAGAATGGTCTTTTTACGAGGGCAGAAACGAGAAAGACATTGATGTACTAGAAGGCCTCCGACCCAACTCTGAGTTAGAAATCTTAGTGATTGACAGATTCATGGGTTCTAAATTAGCATCATGGATGATGAGTGGTTCGTTGCCACTCAATTTGACAGAGATTCGGATAATGAATTGCCCAGAATGCGAACAAGTCCCATCACTTGGCCATTTACCAAATCTTAGGCTTGTTCAGTTTAGCGGTATGCATGAGCTTAAATGGGTGGGAATTGAGTTTTATGGTTATAACCATGTTAACGGTGCGGCTACGAGTACGAAGAAGAAAGAGACTTTGTTTCCAGCATTGAAAAGCTTAGCTATTGAAGATTGCCCAGCTCTAATTAAATGGGAGGAACTGCCAACAGATGACAAAGTAGCGGTGTTTCCCTGCCTTGAGGAGTTGACTATATATTATTGCTCTCGTCTCGAGTTCATTCCAATTACCCTGGGCAAGGGCAAGGGCAAGGCCGTGCCATGTCTCCGCAAATTGCAGATTGAGGATTGTGAGAAATTATCAAGCTTGCCGACTAGCTTAGAATATTGCATCTCTCTTCAGGAGTTGGAGATTTTTCGTTGTCATGGATTGACAAGTCTACCGAGTGGGCTACCATCCTGCACATCTCTTAAGAAGTTGAGAATCGAGTCATGCCACAATTTGATATCTCTGGCAGATCTCGATGTGTCCAGGTTGCAGTCTCTTTCCTCTTTAGATATTTTTAATTGTGGGAAATTAAACTATTTGCCAAGAGAGGGGCTACGCTCTCTTACGCGTTTAGAATCTATGAAAATGGGTCCGTTTTCGGAGGAGCTCGATTCTTTCCCTGATTTTGAGCTTCCATCACAAATCCAAAGACTAGTGATGAAAGGGTGGCCTAAGCTCAAGTCTCTGCCTCAACAAATTCAACACTTGACTACTTCTCTAACATCTTTGGAGATTGATTCTTTCGATGGTGTGGAGGCTCTTCCAGAGTGGTTGGGTAACCTTACATCTCTTAACATCCTGCGTATTAGGAGGTGTAAGAATCTCATGTATATGCCTTCTTTACACAGAGTGGTTGGGCTTCGTGAATTGTTGATTGACAATTGTCAGGCATTATCAAGCTGGCCAAGTGGGTTGGAATGTTGCACCTCTCTTCGTAGGTTGAGTATACTTGGGTGCTCCAATCTAACATCCATTCCACTTTCACAATCTGACTCTGATGCTCCCACACTCCCTCTTCTCGAGGACTTGACTATAAGGAGTTGCTCTAGTCTCGAGTTCATTCCAATTACTCTGGGCAAGGGCAAGGGCATGCCATGTCTCCGCCATTTGGAGATTGAGGATTGTGAGAAATTATCAAGCTTGCCGACCAGGTTAGAATATTGCATCTCTCTTCAGGAGTTGAGTATACAGGGATGCCCTAATCTAGAGGCTATTCCCAATTTAGACAACCTCACATCCCTCCGAAACTTGAGTATTAGGGGTTGTGATGGATTGACGAGTCTACCCAGTGGGCTACGCTCAACTCCTGTATACTCAACTCCTGCAAATCTCTTTACGGGTTGAAAATCGAGTTATGACACAATTTAAAATATTTGTGAATCGAGGGGCTACGCTCTCTGACGAGTTTAAAATCCATGATAATGGGTGCGTTTTCAGAGGAGCTCGATTGTTTCCCTAATTTTGAGCTTCCATCACAAATCCAAACTCTAGCGATCAAAGGGTGGCCTAAGCTCAAGTCTCTGCCTCAACAACAAATTCAACACTGCACTTGTCTAGAAGAATTGTCCAGAGAGACTTTCGACAGCGTGGAGGCTCTTCCAGAGTGGTTGGGTAACCTTACATCTCTTACCACCCTGAGTATCCGTCAGTGTAAGAATCTGGTGTATCTTCCTTCCGTTGAAGTTATGCAAAGCCTCACCAAACTAAAAGAGCTAGTGATTGCTGCATTCAATTTGCATCTGCTTCAATCAGTGGAGGGTTAGAGGTGCCTAAGCGGGAGAAATAGCAGCTTGTTCAGATTCCAAGGTGCAGGTACTTGAGATCTATTTCCCCTGTTGTCCTACATAGGTGGTCAGTTACTTATTTCTTAAGAATTATGTATGCATGAATTATTATTAGTGAATTGATGTTAACCTTTGCTCATGCTTTAATGGTATGCCTTTTGTTTCAATAAGAATTGTGTTGGCAGCAGCCTTTTGTTATTTGTTTGTTGCATGTGTTAATCAACATTTGTTATATGCTTCCATCTTACCACTGGATGTATCTTTCACCTCTCTTCGCTTGTTGTGTAACCATTTCTGAAGAACCTGTATTATTTATGAAATTGATGATACTCATTTTTGCAGATTTTTGGGACAAGCATCCATTTGAAGTTTAAAGAGTCCTTAGAAGTTGTTCATAAAAATTTGATGATCTGGGTGATTTACTCGAGTGATGAGGGAACCTTGCAGCTGTTGATGAACTATCTATTTGTATCTGTGAGGATTTGCTCGAGTGATGAGTATCTACAAGCAGTGGAAGGCTCTGAAAACGTCCCCAAAACAAAAAGATGCACCGAGGAGAGCCGCCCAAGTCAAGTGGCAAAGATTTTGTCATATTTCCAAGAGTCAAGTGTACGTTTCATTTATAGTTAATTAACTTAGTGGCCATTAAGTTTTTTCTCTATTACAACACAAAAGAAGAAGAAAAAGAAAGAAAGAAAGAGAAAAAAGGAGGAGTCGTTTTACCATTACTATACCCAAAAAAAAAAAGTTTTGACATTACTATACATTGCAGGAATATATTCAACTCTTTAGTGGTTTGGTTTCAGTATCTTAGACTTTCTTGCATCATGGAAGAATAAAATTTATTGCTTTAAATATGACATTGTGTTTTCACAATCTTTATGGGATAACACTTAAGTTTGTTGAGGAAAATTAGGTTTGCTAGTATAGAAGACAAAAATACATACAGAACAGGCAAGACACTTCATTAGGTTTGCTCTTGCACGATTTCATTCCAATTTTTTGGATCATCGAACAGAAGCTTTTAGTCATTAGTTTCACAGAACTGCTTTGTTTTTGTGGCAATATATATAATTGCAGGTGTTTATGAGTCCCTGGTGTCGTTGCGACATCTGTAATTTTCTAGTCATTAGTTTCACAGAACTGCTTTGTTTTTGTGGCAATCTATATAATTGCAGGTGTTTATGAGTCCTTGGTGTCCTCGTTGCGACATCTGTAATTTTCTGTTTCAAATTTTAATTTTTCTCTTTTACAGGCAAGGAGATACTGCAATCAATACTCATATGCTGTCTAACCTTTTGTGTACAACGTGTGGTTCATAATGCAGATTTCAGCTATATAAATGGTATATCATTTGTTGATGGTGAAGTGATTTTTTTACTTACATATCTTAGAGTACCCTAAAACAATCATAATTTATACATGTAGCGTAAGGAAATTACTATTTCTGGAAGGTGTTGATCTATTTTCCCTTTTCTTGTTTCTGTAATTAAAGTCATGGACTCTTGCATGGTTGCATATCACAGAGAACGAAGGCCTCTGTTCCTGGTCTTATTTGATAGCATGTCATTTACCTATGCTATTGCAAGACTCAGGTAAAGTAATCTTCAGTTATAAGCCTTTTACCACCATTTGAAAAGTAGAAGGTTATTTTGAACATTTCTTGCTAAGTTGGTCTTGGTGTTATATTAACCATGCATTGCAGAGTCGAGATTGAAAAAGAAACTCATGCATGCGATGTGCCTGTGGTCTAGAACTTATTGCTTTGGAAAAAATGGTAAGCTACTATCCCTTTAATTTGTTTTCTCGACACTCATCATCAAATCTTGAGTTATATTCTTATGAGTTTTGCATCACAGGGTCAACTTGTTTGTTGTGGTGGTGCAGTAATAATGAGGAAAAGTGTTTTCCATCAACTTCTAAGAGAAGCACTTCTCGTAGAGAATACTTTTCCTGGCTAGTCAAGCTCTGCGTCCTGTCTCTTCGAAGAAAGATAGTTGAAGTGCTTTTATGAGTGACCTTGGATGTACTTGCTACTTGGGGTTCTATTTCTATAGGGAATAATGGGATGAGAGAAGCGAGATAAATTTAGTTTGGTGAGAACCTATTTGTTCTTTCTTGTCACTCTTTGTACTCTTTTTCTTTTGATTAAGTGAATTATCATTGGCATCGTCGCCCGTGGATGTAGCCCAACTTTGGATGAACCACGTTAAATATGGTGTTTCTTTTTGTGCTTACTTTTCTTGCGGTTGGTTTGTGGGCTCGAACTAGAGAGTTAAATTAAATGTCACAAATTCCATACTCTGCTTCGCATTGACACATCAAAAGTATAGTTGCAACTTGCATTGGGTTGTTTTCAGAATCACAAAAATTACTCACGTCAAACTTATTAGCTTATTTAGTCTTGACATAAAACTTATATACAGATTGCTTCAAAATCTCCATTTATAATTTGATCATCCAAAGACATTTCACTAGGTGCGTGCAGCGTGGCATGGCTACTTGTATCTAGCTTCTGCTCTTTCCTATGACCACTGAAAACTCAACTACATGTAGCTAGCGCATAAGGGAAGGGGGACAAATGCTAGCGCATGGAAAAACTGCAACCTGAGATCACTTTTACTTGTCCTACTTTCTACTTGGCGTTGGAGGGCAGCTCAATAAGTATTCTTGATCTTCACTTGCAGGAACAGGTTTTTAAATTGGAGATTACAATGTTAAGCATTCTTACCCCAGTAAATTTACAATTCCTAAAACATACAAAATCCTTTTACTTTCTATATCTCAGAGTAAATATAATTTCTATCAACAAGGTAAATCATTTAGGATTAGGTCAGTTATTCTTATTGAACTGCAAATGAACTTCTTATAACCAACGGCAATACTAGAGACATTAACTTATGTAAATCATGAACTTCTTATGAATACTGGTCTACAAGTCAAGGTTATTTTCCACTAAGCTAAATCTCGTTAGCTTTATTACACTAATTTTTGGTTACTAACTAAATTTTTCGCTCCCCTTTTGTCCATTTACACTTTTTTTTAATGGTAATTACAAAAGTATTAAAAAAACATAAAGTAGTATAAGTGCACAAAAGAAGCTCTCATTTTTAAACTGTAAATAAATAATTTTCACATTGAGTCTAGATATGAAATAAATAAATTACTGGTACATTTGTTAGTAACCAAATAGTCGGAATCTTCTAGTTTGAACCTTTTTTAATTAGGTGCAAACTTAGTCCAGGTACTTCACTTCAGTTCCCTTTCCCCTGCATCGTTATTTACTCATTTCTTTGGATGAGAATTACCCTAATAATAATCATATTGTTTTTACTTTTGAAGTATTTTATAAGTGTTCATCAGTAGCTTGCTAAACTTCTGACTCTACTCTGCCTTCATTTATAAATAAAATACTATATTTCTACCCTCTTAGGAGGGACTTACAATGAAAGAATAAAATGACGGCAACTAGTTTTAAGTCAATTTCTTTATTGCTACCTTTGCAATCTACTGTATTCAATTACTGCTAATTTTATCCCTTTACCATAAATCGTTAGCAGTTTTTTTCTTCAACATTTTATTGCTAATGGCCTAGTTTTGTATCATGAACAGACTTTAAATTGCATGCACACTTGATGTGCCAACATTACTCGTCTGCTACTAGCACTCTATGAAGTAACATAGAAAAACTTTTGGCTCCTTAATCATTTGTATGATATTCCTTCTATTTCAAAAAAGATTACATACACATGATATGTTATCAGTAATTAGGTGCTAACCTCTGCTCATTCGTAATGCACTTTAGTTTGATGCTCTTACACAAATGTGAGTTTATTTTACATATCGGTTTCTGTAATGTTCTTCATAACGTTTGTTGTCATTTCAACTGTTTATACTTTTCTGGGTCAGGTTTGCATCTGCTTCACTCTCACCACTGGAATCTTTTCCAAAGGGGATGGGGATGTATTTGCAATACATCCTTGCTGAGGCGATCAGTAGAGGGTTAGAGGTGTGGAAGTGGGAGAAATAGCAGTTTGATTCAGATTCCAAGGTGCTGATCAGTAGTTCAATTGCTCTAGTGCTTTGGAGGTTCTTAATAGGTGATTGTCGAAGATATCTGGTAACTTCCCATCAGTTATGAGTATCTTTCTTAATTCTTCATAAGGACAAAATATGGCAACTCATAAAATTGCAGCATTTGGTACTTAAATCTTGATTCTTCATAAGGATTCTACCTATAAATTAAATCTAGTTTCATATGTTGATGTAGAATTTTCTGCTGCTGCCAGTCATAAACACTCATATACCTTTTATACGGAAATTAGATGGTAAAGAAAAATTAACTATAATACCTGCCAAATCAAAAGTTACAGCTGCACATGCAAATGAAAATAAACAAGCTAGTCGAAAAGGCAATAGTGGTGAAGACCACTGTCCAATTTTACTAACTGCATTTACTGATTGAACTTCCAACGGAGAGTTACCCTAATAATTATATCTTATTTTTCCATCTAATGATCATAAGATCACATTACTAGCATGGAGAATATGATTATTCTTAGAAATCATTCAAATTGCACAAACTTCCCTTTGTAATCAATTTGGAAATCACTACGCTACTCTGCTTCTCTTTTAGTGCTCTAGTTTGATCTGTTTGGACTTTTATTGTTACTTTGGTTTGATTTGTAGGTTTTTAAAGAGGTCATCAGTCAAAGGAAGAACTGGTGTGCAACATATTGTGCAGGTACTTGAGATCTATTTCCTCTGTTTTCCTACAGAGGTAATCAGTTTCTATTTCTGTGTGCAGGTACTTGAGATCTATTTACCACATAATGCAACCAATATGGTGTTTTCGTGGTGCAGGTTTTCAGCTATATATATGGTATTATCATTTGTTGATGTTGAATTATTAATTCTTTTTATTTACCTTGAGTATCTTAGAGTACCCTTGAGTATCCATTTTCCTTCTTGTTTCTATAATTCAGGTCAGGGACTCTTGCATGGTTGCATATGATCACACAGAAGACAGAACAGAGGCCTCTGTTCCTAAAGTTACTGGATAAAATTTCACCAACGTTAGCGAGTCTTCATTTACCTATGCTTATTGCAATGTTCAGGTAAAGAAATCTTCAGTTATAAGCTTTTTACCGCCATTCGAAAAGTTGAAAGTTATTTTCTTGCTAAGTTGGTCTTGGTTTTATATTGACCATGCATTGCAGAGTCGAGATAGAAAAAGAAACGCATGCACGCAATGTGCCTGTTGTCTACAACTTATTGTTTTGGACAAAATGGTAAGCTATGATCCCTTTAATTTGTTTTCTTGACACTCATCATCAAATCTGCGTTATATTCTTACAAGGGAGTCTAGGGAGATCACGGTGTCAATTTGTTTGTTGCGGTGAAGTTTAATGAGGAAAAGTGCTTTAAATCAACTTCTAGAGGTGCAGAAGCACTTTTCGTAGCTACTCAAGCCCTGTATCTTGTCTCCCGCAAGGATTAAAAGAAAGATAGTTTAAATTAATATTGAAGCGATAAGAGTCATTTTTGTTTAGATCTATGGACTGATGCCTTTATCAGTAAAGACCGAAGAAGAAAATCAGTAGGTATTGCTTAAAAACATCCAAGATGTGTTACATGAAAGCGATACCTACATATTCTATTATGTTTTTGGAACCAAGATGACATATAAAATAGAGTTGCTCATTTGTAATCTTCATGAGTTGCTCATTCATGATCTTCATTTGTGAACCATGATTGCCACTAACCTCAGACTCGTAGTACCAACGTTGTATTGCATCAATCTTTTCTTTCTGGTGAAAAGTAAAGCAATGAGAATCTCATCCAACAATAAAGTATAAAAACACTTTATTAAAGTTAAAAGGATATTAATCAATAAAGAAATTCTAATCTTTAAGTAAAGCAATGGGAATCTCATCCAATACGAAAACACTTTATTAAAGTTAAAAGGATATTAATCAATACAGAAATTCTGGTCTGGTGGGATTGCTTTACACATTATTAAAGTATAAAATACTTTATCACTGAAGATTTATTACCTAATTTTAGTTACATATTTCTAATCTTATTATCTGATCCTTAACCACTATCTCTCCAGAATAAAGCATTCTTTCTTTAAAATCTGAGATGTTGTATGCACGACACCAAAAGGCAAGGGCCGACAACTTTAGTGATTTATTTATATTGGAAGCTGCCTCGCGTTTGTGGACTCGACAGAAGCTTTAAAAAAGCATCTTTTTTTCTTTCCCTAAAGTCTAAAGACAAAGGCACAAAATTTGTTAAATAAAAGCCACCGAAAGTAAACTAATAAAGAAATTTCACCCGTCTTAATGTGAATACATGAAAAAGAAGGTGACTGTTTCCTCTGAAATGTATTTAAATATGTCATTCAATTTTTAAAGCACATTTTACCATCAACGGGGGAGAGAGAAACACTCAAACACTGTACGTGCGTCTTCAATCATCTGATCTGCTCTCTCATCTCTGTCTCGCGCGAGTATGGAAGCTGGAAAGGTGTTAGAAGTTCTCTATACTTTTCCTGTGGAGGGAATACTGAAAAAGCTGGCTTCACTTGCTGCTCAAGAAATAAGTCTTTTCCGGGGATTCAAAAAGGAACTAGCAAAGCTTCGTCAATCGTTACTCGCGATTCAATATTTCTTAGGCGATGTTGCCCACCAGCCACAGCAACGGGGCATGGCCGTGGAGGAGTGGGTGAGGAAACTGAAGGACATAGCTGATGATGCTGACAATGTCTTGGATGAAATCAACTATGAAGATCTCCGCAGGCAAGTAGAACTGCCAAACCAAAAGAGGAAAAAGGTACGCAACTTCCTTTCAAACTCCTGGTTTCGTCGAAACATGGCACATAAAATCAAGAAGATCAGTGCATCTTTGTTGGATCTCAAATCTGAGGCATCTTTCATTGGACTAGTTTCCAAGAAAATAGATACAACCCCTCCAGAAATTGGGGGGGACAGAGAAACCGACTCAATCCTTGAGAAAGATGAAATCGTGGTTGGAAGGAAGGAAGATCTGTCAAAGATAATTACAATCTTGACTAACTCCAACTTGGATCAAGAAAATCTTTCAGTAATGCCTATTGTAGGAATGGGAGGCCTAGGCAAGACAACTTTGGCTAAGTCAGTATTCAATGATGATTCTATTGGTAGGCATTTTGATAAAAAAATATGGGTGTGTGTATCTGACACTTTCAAGGTCAAGTCAATTTTAAGTTGGATATTAGAATCTCTTAACCCAACAAAGGCTGGGATACAACGCCAAGTTGCATTGCTTCAAAACCTAGTAGAAGAATTGAAAAAAAAGAGATATTTTCTCGTGCTTGATGACGTGTGGAATGAAGATCCTCAAAAATGGAGAAATTTGATGACTTGTTTGTCAAAACTTCATAGTGCCCAGGGAAGCGTCGTTATTGTCACTACGCGCAGTACCAGTGTTGCATCAATCACGAAAAAGTAGTTCCAATCTATGATTTGAAAGGTCTATCTGTTGATGAATGTTGGGACATATTGAAGAAAAGAGCATTTCCAGATGGTAATGCTCCTATTGCAAAAGATCTAGAAACAATTGGAAGGGAGATTGCCAGAAAATGTGCTGGTATACCGTTAACGGCAAAGGTACGTAATGATATATCAATTTGAAGTTTCTTCTGCATGCATTTCTTTATTTGTTACAAGTACTAAAAGTATTCAGATAAATTACATACAAGATATTCAGATATGGCCCCTTGCAATTAAAATTGTCTAGACAAAAACTCACATACTTTTTTAATTCTAACTAAAACCCAAAATTGAATTCAACGACAAATTGTTCATTAGTATTGAATTATTTACAAGAATAATGCTTTTCCTCCTTGCCCATAAATACACATTTGATAATAAAAAAAAGAACAAGTATTAATTTAAAAGGTGTCATGCATATTCTATGTCAAAAAGTAGAAGTGTGACGATGCCTTCATGTCATGCATATATATGTGGTAGGTCCAACGCAAAATAAGTCCAAATTAATTAATACGGCTTTTAGAATTCAGATTCAGTTGCTGGACTTGGTGCCAATCCCTCCCTGATCATACCCATGGGGGGCAGTTTTGGAAAGTGAATATACAAGACAACTAGCTGCCGTCTTATCTCCTTCTCATAGGATTTTGTCAAAAGTGAGCAAATCTTTGCATAGTCATATTTCGAGGCCATAGGCTTAAGTGCAGCAATTTTTCTTTACATTTGTTACCACACCAGATGTATGCATTTAAAGGGGATAAATAAACCGTAAACTTACTTCAATCGCAGTTTAAAATCGTCTATGTAATCATAAATAACTATATTTCACCATATCAACTTATCAGCTTGTGATAACTCAAAATATAGAAGCAAGGTTTAGCGAATTACCACATCAATAAGCAATATTTTCGTGAATTGTGAGACCAGATTTGACAATGAGTGTAGTTATTTCCACTTCTTTGTCTTATTTCCTCACACACTTTATCTTCAAATATTTAACGATAAATTTACCCCTTTGTAAAATAACTTCTAAGGACTTAGGGGAAAAAACCTTTGCACATTATTTATTTCCTTTTGAAAAGAAATCGATGCCACAGTGGCTTCATGACATGTCTAATATGTACTAGTCGCTCCCATTGTAGAACAAATTGATGCTAGTTCTGCTTCAGAATCAGCAATTGCTTGCCTTAGCTGTACTATTAACAAGGGAGACCATATATGCTGAAAAATTCATGTTTTTAAATCGCATTTTACTAGATCAAAGCATCTGTAGTTCTGATCAAGTGCCATTAACAAATTCAAAACATCCTTCATATCACAAGCCGGAAATCAACTAGAAGCATTCCGTTAGGCAGTAAAGAAAGATGAAGAAAAAATTTCAACAATAGATTTTATCATTTAGAATATCGATACCTTTCCTAAGATGAATTTGCTTGAATTAATAATTAAAGGGTATTTTAGGAATAATAATGAGTGGAAAGATATGATTGTGTTTTTTCAAATTTACATAGTGAGTTAGAAAATAAGGTGGGTGGGAAAATATTGATATTGAGGTTAAATTAGTGCACCTAATTTTGATGGAGCATCAAGTTTGACAGTTACTCCGTGTTTCATCTCATTTCTTTTACCTACTTGCATGCATATATGTGCAGTTTAATTATTTACATACAATTTGATGCGTGTATGCATAGGCATATGTACTTAAAAATAATAGGTATGTACTAAGAAAATACAAATGTTACATTATAAATATATATATATAGGTATATATAGGTACCTAGATTTTGCAAGTTCAACCATTTTCCTAGATATGTCCTAAGAAAATTGTAGGTAAATTCTAATGTACCTAAAACACAAGGATCAAGACCTATAAAGAGCAAAACGTGTTCTTTCTCTTTGGAAAATTAATTTCAAACTTTGATATAAGTAAAAGGAACTAACTAACTAACTAATCAATTTGAAAACAAAAACAAAAATTATCACTCAGTCAATTTTGGAAATACATCATTTACTCATTGTTTGAATATATATTCCATTAAAAAAATCTTTAATTATATATAAAATAAAAAAAGACCCCCCAATCCCTAAATTTGTGCAAAATTGAAACACCATTACTGGCATTGACTTTGCAAATAATTTGTTGAAAAAAGTATAGTTACAATGTAATTAGCATCGGGTTTTATTTAAAAAATTATTTATGGAAAAATAAGGTGATGTGTTGTGGGTTAAAAAAAGGCGTTTGAAGGGGAAAACCCAAATTTACTATTTACACACATGAACATTGGCTAAGGATTAAACATTCCAACAAAATACCAGTTTTTGGTGAAATGTTAACATTTACTGGTAACATACAACTAAGTTTTTTGAAAAAACAAATGATGTTTCCTGTTATCATAGCCAAGTCACCTAGTTAATCTTTAATATATACACTAATTTATGTACCAACAGGTTTTGGGAAGCATGATGCGTTCTAAAAGTATTGATGAATGGTCGGAAATTCAAAAAAGTAAGATATGGGAATTACCATAAGGAGATGAAAGAATTATGTCGGTTTTGAAGTTGAGTTTTGATCATTTGAAATCACCTTCTTTGAAACAGTGTTTTGCATATTGCTCAAATTTCGAGAAAGATTTTAGAATGGAAAGGGAAGACTTGATCCAGCTATGGATGGCTCAAGGATTTCTCTGTTCTTCTCCTAACAAAGATATGGAGGATATAGGTGATGAATATTTTACGATTCTGTTGCAAAACTCCCTCTTTCAAGATGTTACAAGGGATTACTTTGGTATTATTAGCCATTGCAAGATGCACGATCTTGTACATGATCTTGCTGAGCTTGTATCAAGATCTGAAATGGAAGATAAACTTGAGAATCAACACGTGGCATGGGATCCTTCCAAAAGTTCCGAAAGAAGTATTGAGAAACGGCGGTCACTGTTTGTGAATGGTGATCAAGCCCTTAGTAATAATACATTACTTATAAGCTTTAAGGCTTTGCGTGTTTTAAATTTGTACATGGCTGATATTGAGGAGATGCCAAGTTCAATTGACGTCTTGATACATTTGAGGTATTTGAACGTTTCTCGAACAAACATCAAAGAACTCCCTAAGTCTATGGGCAAGATTTATAACCTACAAACGTTAAGAATGGAGGATACAAGGCATCTTGTAACGTTTCCAAAGGAAATGGAAAATTTGATCAACTTGAGGCATGTTTATGTCGATTATGATAAGCCAGTTCCATTTGGGATGGGACGATTGGAACATCTGCAAACAATATCTCCGTCGTTTACTTTGGACAGGGAAAGAAATCGAGGAATTGACGAGCTGGGTGGCTTAAACCAATTAAAAGGTGGACTAATTATTAGCGGTTTGGAACTTGTGAGGGACGGAGGCCAAGCAGGGGCATCAAATTTAGTTGGGAAAGCAAATCTACGAAGGTTGACATTAGAATGGTCTTTTTACGAGGGCAGAAACGAGAAAGACATTGATGTACTAGAAGGCCTCCGACCCAACTCTGAGTTAGAAATCTTAGTGATTGACAGATTCATGGGTTCTAAATTAGCATCATGGATGATGAGTGGTTCGTTGCCACTCAATTTGACAGAGATTCGGATAATGAATTGCCCAGAATGCGAACAAGTCCCATCACTTGGCCATTTACCAAATCTTAGGCTTGTTCAGTTTAGCGGTATGCATGAGCTTAAATGGGTGGGAATTGAGTTTTATGGTTATAACCATGTTAACGGTGCGGCTACGAGTACGAAGAAGAAAGAGACTTTGTTTCCAGCATTGAAAAGCTTAGCTATTGAAGATTGCCCAGCTCTAATTAAATGGGAGGAACTGCCAACAGATGACAAAGTAGCGGTGTTTCCCTGCCTTGAGGAGTTGACTATATATTATTGCTCTCGTCTCGAGTTCATTCCAATTACCCTGGGCAAGGGCAAGGGCAAGGCCGTGCCATGTCTCCGCAAATTGCAGATTGAGGATTGTGAGAAATTATCAAGCTTGCCGACTAGCTTAGAATATTGCATCTCTCTTCAGGAGTTGGAGATTTTTCGTTGTCATGGATTGACAAGTCTACCGAGTGGGCTACCATCCTGCACATCTCTTAAGAAGTTGAGAATCGAGTCATGCCACAATTTGATATCTCTGGCAGATCTCGATGTGTCCAGGTTGCAGTCTCTTTCCTCTTTAGATATTTTTAATTGTGGGAAATTAAACTATTTGCCAAGAGAGGGGCTACGCTCTCTTACGCGTTTAGAATCTATGAAAATGGGTCCGTTTTCGGAGGAGCTCGATTCTTTCCCTGATTTTGAGCTTCCATCACAAATCCAAAGACTAGTGATGAAAGGGTGGCCTAAGCTCAAGTCTCTGCCTCAACAAATTCAACACTTGACTACTTCTCTAACATCTTTGGAGATTGATTCTTTCGATGGTGTGGAGGCTCTTCCAGAGTGGTTGGGTAACCTTACATCTCTTACCCACCTGCAAATCAAGGACTGTAAGAATCTCATGTATATGCCTTCTTTACACAGAGTGGTTGGGCTTCGTGAATTGTTGATTGACAATTGTCAGGCATTATCAAGCTGGCCAAGTGGGTTGGAATGTTGCACCTCTCTTCGTAGGTTGAGTATACTTGGGTGCTCCAATCTAACATCCATTCCACTTTCACAATCTGACTCTGATGCTCCCACACTCCCTCTTCTCGAGGACTTGACTATAAGGAGTTGCTCTAGTCTCGAGTTCATTCCAATTACTCTGGGCAAGGGCAAGGGCATGCCATGTCTCCGCCATTTGGAGATTGATGATTGTGAGAAATTATCAAGCTTGCCGACCAGGTTAGAATATTGCATCTCTCTTCAGGAATTGAGTATACAGGGATGCCCTAATCTAGAGGAATTGTCCATAAATTCAACACTGCACTTGTCTAGAAGAATTGTCCATAAATTCAACACTGCACTTGTCTAGAAGAATTGTCAATAAAGTCTTTCGACAGCATGGAGGCTCTTCCAGAGTGGTTGGGTAACCTTACATCTCTTACCACCCTGAGTATCCGTCGGTGTAAGAATCTGGTGTCTCTTCCTGCCGTTGAAGTTATGCAACGCCTCACCAAACTACAAGAGCTATTGATTGATGAATGTCCCCGTCTAGGGGGAAGATCCGCCCTCGAGGCCCAGAATGGCACAAGATTTCTCACATCCCATGTATAGATGGTAATTACAATATTCTCAAATGAAATCATTCAATTCCCTTTTCTCACTTAATTCTCCAATAAGTATAAGTTAAGGATTGGGTAGATATTTCTAATCTCGGATTGCATTCATTTGATGTGTTGTTAGATTTAATATGGAGATTAGAAATATGTAACCAATCCTCTAACATAAATTACTTATTGAAGAATCTCCCTTCATTTCTTCAGTATTATTGACCAAACACGCTTTTAATTAGTTTACGGAGGAGAATCATCGGAATCTTTTAGTGATGATGATTCGAACCCATGCAACCCCTTCACAAACTAGCTAGCACAGTTGGACCACAGAGTGAGTCTACTCTTCTTCTCTCATCAGATTAATTGTTAAACTAGAGTTTCAGAGCTTTCTACTCTTCTCTAGCCTCTGCTTAATGTTTTCCATATCTTCCTATATACGTTGTTGGTTGCAGAAGGATCTTACGCAATTGGAAGAACAAATAATGCGCATTAGGTGCAAACTTAGTCCAGGTACTTCACTTCAGTTCCCTTTCCTCTGCATCGTTATTTACTCATTTCTTTGGAGATCAATGCAGAAAAAGAAAGAATTACCCTAATAATCATATCATACATTCCCATCTAATCATAATATCACTTTACTAGCACAGAGGAGAATACGATTATTCTGAGAAATCATTCTCCTATTTATATATGAGAAAAGTGTTCACACTTTTGCTTTATATATATAGATGATATTCCTTCTGTTTCAATATAGATTATATACACATGATATACTATCATTAAGTAGATACTAACCCCAGTTCATTCTCAATGCACTTAAGTTTGATGCGCTTACACGAATGTGAGTTTATTTTACATATCAGTTTCAGTAATATGTTCATTAGTTTTGTTGTCATTTCAACTTTTTATACATTTTTGGGTCAGGTTTTGATCAGCATTTTTCATCTGCCTCATTCTCACCACTTAATTCTTTTCCAGAGGGTATGGGGATGTATTGGCTATAGATCCTTGCATGAGGTAGGTGAAGGTGTCCATCAGATGGATTTGTGAAGCTGATCAATGACGATGTGTCATGGCAAGCACAAACTGATAAGGATGAAATATGGTGGTTTGCAAGAATCATGAGATAATATTGATACAGACCATTATTTGTTGGCTGCCAGTGGTAGTAATCTTGTATGAGCTAGTTCTTTGCTTGTTATGGCTGAAGATCACAGGGTAACCAAAGCTCAAGTCTCTACCTCAACAACAAATTCAACACTGCACTTGTCTACAAGATTTGTATATACAGGATTTCGACAGCGTTGAGGCTCTTCCAGAGTGGTTGGGGTAACCTTACATCTCTTACCCATCTGAGGATTAAAGCGTGTGAGAATCTGGTGTATCTTCCTGCCGTTGAGGTTATGCAACGGCTCACCAAACTTGTTACATGTCCCGATCTAGGGGGAAGATCCGCCCTCCTGAGCTGCCCAGAATGGCACAAGATTTCTCACATCCCATGTATATCAGGTAATTATATTCTCAAAAGAAATCCTTCATTGTTTGTTCAATTCCCTTCTCACTTTTCTTTTCTTCAGTATTGACCAAACACCTTTTTTAGTAAGTTGACCCACTCCCACTCCGAAGATGTAATCCAACCTATTACGAGCATTCTTTTTCAAGTGGTGATGATTCTGAGAGTGAGCCTACTCTTCTTCTCTAACTAATTACATTCCTCTCTGATCAGATTAATCATTAAACTATATTTTCATAGCAGATTAATCATTAGGGGAGACTTACAACGGAAAAATAAAATGGTGATAACTAGTTTAAAGTCAATTTCTTCATTGCTAGCTTTGCAATCTATTGTATTCAATTACTGCTGATTTTATCTCTTTCTCATAAATCTATAGCAGTATTTTCCTTGTACATTTTATTGCTGCTGCTGGCCTACTAGTTTTGTATCATGAAAACAGACTTTGATTTGCAATGACAGAGATTTGAATTCTCAGATTAGCATAGTTGGCTGATGTGCCAACATTACTTGTCTGTTACTGGCACTCTATGAAGTAACATACAAATTTTTTTGGCTCCTTGATCATTTGTATGATATTCCTTCTGTTTCAGAAAAGATTATGTACACATGATACTTTTCTGAAAAGATTATGTACACATGATACAATATCGGTTTCAGTAATTGTTAGAATGTGTAGTGTTAGTACAGCTGTGTTTGTACAGCTGTGTTAGTGAGTGTTAGTATAGCTGTTTGTACAGCTATGTTAGTGCTAGTACAGCTGCTATCTTTACAGTTGTGTTAGTGTTAGTGTTAGTACAGCTGCATTTCTACCCTTGTATAGCTATAAATACCTCCCATTGGAGATAAATCAAATATCAGAAAATTTCTGCACTTATTTCTACTTGGTATCAGAGCCTAACAATCTGATTTGCTCTCTTACTTTCCCACAAACATTTCTACCAAAAGTTTTTTTTTTCCTTCTATCTCTATCATCTTCACCAAGGGTATACTGACCTTGGTGTTGATACTTCTAAACCATAAAAGCCTGCTGCACATTCAGTTCGGTTCAAGACTACTGTAGCAGATCAAAGCACTGTAGCAGACCGAGATTACTGTAGCAGACTTCTACCCCAGCAACAATTCAGTATTTTTTTTTTCTTCTTACAATAAATTCAAATTTCTGCTGCTATCATGTCTAAATTACCATGGATAATTGATTCAGGGGCAACTGATCATATGACCAGTGAGTCATCCCAGTTTACATGTGTTACACGTCCGTCACGTCATTCTGTTCAGAGATTGCGGACGGGTCTATCACTCCAGTTGAAGGGGCTGGTTCCCTCTCTCTTTCCTCAACTTTACCGTTATCTTCTGTGTTACACGTTCCTAACCTCTCTAATAATCTTCTTTCCATCAGTCAAATTACCAACATGTTAAACTGTTATGTAATTTTTTTCTCTACTCACTGTATTTTTCAGGATCTTCTCACGAAGAAGACGATTGGTATTGGTAAGGAGAGAGGAGGTCTCTACTACTTGGAAACGCTAGGGCGGTCTCAAATTCAATCTGGCTGTGGGTTTCAAGCAGCAAGAGACAATGTTTTAGATCGAGAAAAAAATTCTTTTATGGCATCGTCGTTTAGGACATCCTTCGTTTATCTATCTAGAACTCTTATTTCCTAAGTTATTTACTAACATTTCAGCTTCTAGTTTACGCTGTGAACATTGCATTTATGCAAAAAATCATCGTGTCTCGTTTCCACCCAGCTTTCATAAAAGTGTTAAGTCCTTTTTCTCGTATTCATCCTGATGTGTGGGGTCCATTTTCTATTCCTACTTCTTCGGGTGCTCGATATTTTATATCTTTTATTGATGATTGCACTAGAGTGTGTTGGGTTTATCTGATGAAATCCAAAAGTGAAGTTAGTATTGTTATTCCTAAGTTCCATCAACTAATCAATACTCAGTTTCATGTCCAAATTCAGGTTTTTCATTCCGATAATGGACGTGAGTTTGTAAATCATTCTCTTCCTCGAATTCTTCCAGCAGCATGGCATTATCCACCAGACAACTACGGCTTACACACCCCGCAGAACGGTATAGCAGAGCGTAAGAACCGCCATCTCCTCGACGTGGCCAGGTCCTTATGCTTTACTATGCAAGTTCCCAAACAATTCTGGGCTGATGCTGTCATGACGCCTGTCTTCCTCATTAATAGAATGCCTACTCGCGTGCTTGATTATCAAACACCCATAAAAGTATTGTCTCAATTCCACTCAATCCCTTCCTTGCTTAATTTGCCCCCTAAAATCTTTGTTTGTCTTTGCTATGTCCATGTTCACTCTATTCAGGGACAAATTAGATCCACGTGCTCTTAAGTGTCTTTCTCGGATATCCTCCATCACAAAAAGGATATAAGTGTTTTCATCCTCCTTCTGGTAAGACGTATGTGTCTATGGATGTTGAATTCTGTGAACAAGAATCTTATTTCTAGGAGGAGGAGTCTCTACTTCTCCTCTTCAGGGGGAGATTAGAAGTACAGAAGAAGAGAAGTTGTGGTTTGAAGCTGAAATTGGACCATGTTATGTTCTCCCTACTCAAGGTGAGGGGGAGACGTCAGTTGAACATGAAATTGGATCAAGTTCAATTCTCCCTACTCAAGATGAGGGGGAGAAACCTCTTACCTTGAAAACGTTTGAAAGAAGGAAAAAGAAACATGTGGATGTTCCATTGCCACCTCCTCCAGATCCTTCTCTCCATGATACTACCATCCAATCGAATGATTCTTCTGAGAATGATCTTCAGGTACATGCCTCTCTCCCTAGCCTATCTCTTTCTTATGATATTGATCATGTAGCTCCACTAGAAACTCCCTTGGTTCCACATTATGAGGATCAAGGGAGAGATATCCTATACGTGATCGTCACCCTCGGAAAAATTTGGTTTCCCTTCATCCAATAATGTTAAGTATCCCATTTCTAACTATATTTCATACCACCGTCTTTCCAAGTCTCATTTGACTTTTACACAACAATTGTCTTCTGTGTCTATTTCTAATAAGTTTCAGGAAGCCCTTGATGATCCTAAATGGAAATCTGCTATGGTAGAAGAAATGAAGGCTCTTCAGAAAAACTCTACATGGGAGATGGTTGAGTTACCAAGAGACAAGAAAATTGTGGGGTGCAAGTGGGTGTTCACGGTGAAGCAAAATTCAGATGGTTCGATAGAGAGGTATAAAGCCCGACTTGTGGCAAAGGGCTATACCCCGGGACGTATGGGATCGATTATCAGGAGACATTCGCTCATGTTGCCAAGATGAGTACGATCAGAGTTCTTCTCTCGTTGGCTGCCAATTTAGATTGGCCGCTAAAACAGTTTGACGTCAAGAATGCCTTTCTACATGGAGATCTACAAGAAGAGGTTTACATGGACCCTCCTCCAGGGTTTACACCTAAAGGAGGAAAGGTTTGCAGGTTAAGGAAGGCTTTATATGGCCTTAAACGGTCACCTAGGGCCTGGTTTGGCCGGTTCAGTCATTCCATGAGAAACTATGGCTTTAAAACGGTCTCAAGCTGATCACACACTATTTCTTAAGCGTGTTGGCAGCAAGATTACTTTGCTAATTGTTTATGTGGATGACATGGTGGTTACAGGTAATGATGACAGGAGATTGAGAATCTACAAAGTTACTTGGCCAAAGAGTTTGAAATGAAAAATCTGGGATCTCTCAAGTATTTTCTAGGAATTGAAGTTGCACGTTCCAAGAAAGGCATCTTCTTATCTCAGCGAAAATATGTTCTTGATTTACTGGCAAGAGACTGGAAAATTGGCATGTGAACCTATTAATACTCCAATGGAGGTTAACCATGGATTGTCAATTTATCCAGATCAGATACCTACTAACAAAGAGAGGTATCAGAGGTTGGTTGGAAAGCTGATTTATCTGGCTCATACAAGACTTACCCTGTCTTATGCCGTTAGTGTTGTCAGCCAGTTCATGCATAATCCAAGTGAAGCACACCAAGGTGCAGTGGATCGAATTCTCAGGTACTTAAAGTATACTCCAGGCAAGGGTATATTGTTTTCAAAACATGGGCATTTAGATGTGGAAAGTTACACTGACTTTGACTTTGCAGGCTCAAAACTTGATAGAAAATCAACTTCAGGTTATGTATCTTTTGTTGGTGGTAATCTTGTAACTTGGAGGAGTAAGAAACAGGGGGTTGTCTCAAGATCTAGCGCTGAAGCAGAGTATAGAGCACTCTGTCATGGCATAACTGAGCTTCTTTGGTTAAAGATTCTAATGAGGGAACTCGGGTTTGAACCTAAGAAGGCTATGGTTCTGTATTGTGACAATACAGCTGCCATTGAGATAGCAAATAATCCAGTACATCATGAGAGAACAAAGCATATTGATATTGACAGACACTTTATCAGCGAAAAATTGGCAAAAAATGTCATTCGAGTGCCGTATATAAAGAGTGAAGACCAACTTGCAGATATGATGACTCATGTTGTTTCTAGCAGAGAACTCTACTCTTCACTAGACAAGTTGGGCATGTGCGATATCCATGCACCAACTTGAGGGGGAGTGTTAGAATGTGTAGTGTTAGTACAGCTGTGTTTGTACAGCTGTGTTAGTGAGTGTTAGTATAGCTGTTTGTACAGCTATGTTAGTGCTAGTACAGCTGCTATCTTTACAGTTGTGTTAGTGTTAGTACAGCTGCATCTCTACCCTTGTATAGCTATAAATACCTCTCATTGGAGATAAATCAAATATCAGAAAATTTCTGCACTTATTTCTACTGTAATATATTCTTCATATGTTTTGTCATCATTTCAACTTTTTATACTTTTCTGGGTCAGGTTTTGATCAGCATTCATTTTGCATCTGCTTCAATCAGTGGAGGGTTAGAGGTGCATAAGCGGGAGAAATAGCAGCTTGTTCAGATTCCAAGGTGCAGGTACTTGAGATCTATGTCCCCTGTTGTCCTACATTGGTCAGTTACTTATTTCTTAAGAATTATGCATGCATGAATTATTATTAGTGAATTGATGTTAACATTTGCTTATGCTTTAATGGTATGCCTTTTGTTTCAATAAGAATTGTGTTGGAAGCAGCCTTTTGTAATTTGTTTGTTTCATGTATTAATCAACATTTGTTATATGCTTCCATCTTACCACTGGAAGTATCTTTCACCTCTCTTCGCTTGTTGTGTAACCATTTCTGAAGAACCTGTGTTATTTATGAAATTGATGAGACTCATTTGCAGATTTTTGAGACAAGCATCCATTTGAAGTTTAAAGAGTCCTTAGAAGTTGTTTATAAAAATTTGATGATCTGGAGGATTTACTCAAGTGATGAGGGAACCTTGCAGCTGTTGATGAACTATCTATTTGTATCTGTGAGGATTTACTCGAGTGATGAGTGTCTACCGCGGTTGAAGGCTCCGAAAACGTCCCCAAAACAAAAAGATGCACCGAGAAGAGCCGCCCAAGTCAAGTGGCAAAGATTTTCTCATATTTCCAAGAGTCAAGTGTACGTTTCATTTATAGTTAATTAACTTAGTGGCCGCTAAGTTTTTTCTCTACTACAACACAAAAGAAGAAGAAGAAGAAAAAGAAAGAAAGAAAGAGAAAAAAGGAGTAGTTTTACCATTACTATACCCCAAAAAAAAAATGTTTTGGCAGTACTATACATTGCAGAATATATTCAACTCTTTAGTGGTTTGGTTTCAATATCTTAGACTTTCTTGCATCATGGAAGAATAAAATTTGTTGCTTTAAATATGAATTTGTGTTTTAATCTTTGTGGGATAACACTTAAGATTGTTGAGGAAAATTAGGTTTGCTAGTATAGAAGACAAACTAATACATACAGAACAGGCAAGACACTTCAGCTCTTGCATGATTTCATTCCAATTTTTGGATCATCGAACAGAAGCTTGTAGTCATTAGTTTCACAGAACTGCTTTGTTTTTTTGGCAATCTATATAATTGTAGGTGTTTATGAGTCCTTGGTGTCGTTGCGGCATCTGTAATTTTATGTTTCAAATTTTAATTTTTCTCTTTTACAGGCAAGGAGATACTGCAATCAATACTCATATGCTGTCTAACCTTTTGTGTACAACGTGTGGTTCCTTATGCAGGTTTCTGCTATATAAATGGTATATCATTTGTTGATGGTGAAGTGATTTTTTTACTTACATATCTTAGAGTACCCTAAAACAATCATAATATATACATGTAGTGTAAGGAAATTACTATTTCTGGAAGGTGTTGATCTATTTTCCTTTTTCATGTTTCTGTAATTAAGGTCATGGACTCTTGCATATCACAGAGAACAAAGGCCTCTGTTCCTAGTCTTATTTGATAGCATGTCATTTACCTATGCTATTGCAAGACTCAGGTAAAGGAATCTTCAGTTATAAGCTTTTTACCACCATTTGAAAAGTTGAAGGTTATTTTGAACATTTCTTGCTAAGTTGGTCTTGGTGTTATATTGACCATGCAGAGTCAAGATAGAAAGAGAAACTCATGCATACGAATCGCGATGTGCCTGTGGTCTAGAACTTATTGTTTTGGACAAAATAGTAAGCTACTTTCCCTTTAGTTTGTTTTCTTGACACTCAGAATCAAATCTGAGTTATATTCTTATGAATTTTGGATCATAGGGTCAACTTTTGTTTGTTGTTATGCAGTTTAATGAGGAAAAGTGCTTTAAATCAACTTCTAGAAGTGCAGCTTAATTAAGAGACGCACTCCTTGTAGAGAATACTTTTCCTGGGTAGTCAAGCTCTGCGTCCTGTCTCTTCGAAGAAAGATAGTTGAATTGCTTTTATGAGTGACCTTTGGATGTACTTACTACTTGGGGTTCTATTTCTATAGGGAATAATGGGATGAGAGAAGCGAGATAAATTTAGTTTGATGGTGAGAACCTATTTGTTCTTTCTTGTCATACTCTTTGTACTCTTTTTCTTTTGATTAAGTGAATTATCATTGGCATCGTCGCCCGTGGATGTAGCCCAACTTTGGGTGAACCACGTTAAATATGGTGTGTTCTTTTTGTGTTTATGCTTTTACTTTATCTTCCTTGCTAGTTAAATTAAATGTGACAAATTCCTTATTCTGCTTCACATTGACACATCAAAAGTATAGTTGCAACTTGCATTGGGTTGTTTTCATAATCACAAAAATTACTCACGTCAAACTTATTAGCTTATATGGTCCTGACATAAAACTTATCTACAGATTGCTTCAAAATCTCCATTTATACATACATTATAAATGGAGAAATAAGGGGTCACTGCATACATTATACATGATTTTACTTATCTATATGTTCACGTTGAAACGAAAGTTTCTCTATGAAACTAAGAATTAGTCGGTTAAATTATGTAAAATTGCTGGGTTTTTTTTTTTTTTGGGTTAGAAGTTTTTTTTTTTTGTCAACATTTTTTTGTTACAAGATAAATAAATGCTCGGCCCACAACTTACAGAACCAGTGGCATTTATGCGTCCTACTTTCGAGTAGTTGGAGAGCAGCCCAATAAGCATTCTTATCTTCAGTTGCTGGAGCAGGTTTTGAAATTGGAGATTACAGTGTTAAGCATTCTTACCCCAGTAAATTTACAAATCCTGAACAATACAAAATTCTTTTACTTTCTATATCTCAGAGTAAAATCAACAACGTAAATCATTTAGGATTAGGTCAGTTATTCTTATTCAACTGCAACTTCTTAAAACCATGGACAATACAAATGGTAGTCTAAATTATAAGGAGGAGGGCGCTTATCACAAACATAATATCAATATGTCATGAGAGTTTCAAACCTAAGACTAAGCAAATCAAGGCTCTTTTTCATTAAGCTAAACACCACCTTATTACACTAATTTTTGGTTACTAACTAATTATTCCACTTTTCTTTTGAATACTTACACTCTTTTTTAATAATAATTATAAAAATATTTAAAAATATATAAAGGAATGTAAGTAGATAAAAGAAACTCCCATTTTTATATTATAAATAAATACATTGAGTCCATACATGAAATAAATAAATTACTGATACATTTGTTAGTTACGAAATCTTGCAATAATAAACAAATTGCAGGATATTGTTGAGTAATAAATAGTAAAATCATGCACTGCAATAGCAATAACTGAAGTAAATCCCTCCTAAATCATAGTTGGTAATGAAAAATTAAACTAAGAAAAGTATGACTAGTTGCCACATGTCACACACCCTTTGTTCCTTACTCAAATAGGCAACAACCCCAAATACACGAACCATATTGGTGACATGCTAACTAATTCAAAAATTCCAAGTCATAGCCTTGCTCTTTGTCACATGACTCAATACAAAAATAACCCTTAACAATCTATTAACAGAAAATTAACTATGCTGATCACTTTTTGTCCACAATTACACAAGCTTGGATCTTGAGATTAGAAGACAAGATAATTGTGTTTTTTTTTTCTCTCATTTTTCTACTAATAGAGAGCATGAGATGAGAGTTTCGTGTGCCACTATCATACATAAAATGAATAGTTTAGTGAAATAAAATATTTGAATCTTTGCTTAGGTTAGGTCAAAACAATCCAAATTCCAATAGGATATGTTGTGAAAAATGTTATGTGCTTTTTTAAAGAATTAGTTCCATGTATTTTAGCAAATTAAAGAGAAGATAGGCCTCTTTTTGGGGCTCAAAACTCTAATACAAGGAGGGAAGAGAGAAGCAAAGTTTGGATTGGATTATTATAAGTAAACAAAGCCTGATTTAAAAAGTAACTGTATTGCTACACGCTTTGTCCCACTTTGTGGACCTTTCTCATGTTTTTTTTTTTTTTTTGCTTTTAAATGTTGCACCGTCAAAAAATAACTTACCACAAAAGCTTGCTCTTCTCTTTTTCTTTTCTTTTTTAATTTTTCTTTTCCAACTATTTGACTCTAAGAGCAGCTCCACCAGTTAGCTGAGCCCAAGGCTGGGGGGAGCAAAAAACAAATGACGTTCCAGCAAGTAGCCCAAGTCCGAATTGGGAGTGGGACCCACGAAGACGGGCTAGCCCTCAAGCCAGGTTAGCAGGAGCTCAAGCTCGAGGGTTGGGCTGATGTCATCGCTAACGCCAGGCTGGCGTCAGCCCATTCATATAATTTTTTTATGTTGACACATGGCGTCGTCTTGGCTCTCCGATTGTATTTTTTCCTCCAATCCAACGGTAGCCAATTTTTTTACAATAAAATACTTTTAAAAATTCATAAATTTTTAAAAAAAATACCCAAAAATTAATGAATTTTTTTCTATAAATACCAGCCAATTTTTTAAAAAAATTTATATGAAATTTGAAATTGAAAATTTTATCCGATTGTGAGATATGAATAGTATTGACACGTAGGAACCCAAAAATTTTATCCGAAAATTTTATCCAAATTAATTATTGAGGTAAAACATTTTGTGAAAAAAAACAAAAAAATGAATAGTGATTGCCCTTTGCCATGGCAATGGGTGGAAACGGAAATGACTTTTGCAAGGGCAACCACTATTCACGTGAATAGTGGCTGCCCTAGCCCCCTTGCCATGACAAAAGGCAAATGGATGGAGTTGCTCTAACTCATAGGCTACAACATTAGGGTTTATGGTCAACATGGCTTGTTCACACTGAAGGTTGTTTGTATGAGCACCATACCCTAAGTTTGCTTTCATATATTATTATTATTTCCTTCATTCTTATACCTGAATTTTGTAATATGTACTATATAATATTACTTCTTAGCTGTTAGCAAATATTTATAATTAAAAAAATGCATCGCACTTTTTTATTTACTAGATAACTATTTTTTATTATGAAATATTAATTAACTAATGTGCTGAGTTCAACAAGAAAGAACTAGATTTTCTTTTTCTTTTTTTAATTTCTTAAACTGATCTAAGAAAGAACAAGAACCAGAATAACATTGCATTTTAGGGTTCCCACTGCCTGAAGGTTGCCCATTCTTTTTTCCTTTGATAATTATTTTAATTTTAAAAATTAAATATAAATTAGAGATTTACCGTTTTCCCAAAAAAAGATTAAATGTAAGAATAAAACTGACCACAATTTAAAATGTGAGCAAATATAACTACGCAAGTACTTAAACTAAATTTCCAATTTCACTCGCATCTCATCCCCAAAACCACTTTGTTTAAAGCAACGACTTGGGCACCCACCAAACGACTCCGTATTACCATTTAAAACTAGATCCATTACATTGTGATAAACTCATCTAACACTATTACATTGGGTCGCAACCTCACTTGCCAAATCTTCCAAATAGTGTGTCATTCTTTGAAAATGCCCATTGGACACCCCACCGATTGCATAATTTCATGTTTCACGTGCAATAACTACAATGACAATCAAGAAGTGGTGACATTTTGTATCATATATTGTCTTGTCCGTTTGAATACACGTGAAATACATGCCGGCTCTAACTTGATTTATTTAACTAAGAATGTTAAATGACCTAACACTAATTTGATATGTTTATTCAACATGTCATGCTTGAGTTGACATATGCAATTCGTAAATGATAAACATTAGACATGATGAGTTTATAAACTATATACACTCATCACTCACTTGTACATTTGAAGTAAAAATGCTTTTGCAAAAAGAGCTTATAATGCTAGAAGGATTCGTACAATACAAATTTAAGAAATGAAATAAAAATGACATTATGTGATGTAAAACCTGTCATTTTTAAAACTACTTAAGTAATAACCGATCTATATTTACTAGAGGTGTGCATCAATCCGGCGGAACCGATGGAATCGATTGAATCAAATCGTAATTACCGATTTGGTTTGGTTTTGATCAAGAAAAATTCAAATGGTTTAAAAAACAAATCGGATCATATATGGTTTAGTTTGGTTTGATTTTGAACTTTTGTAAACCGGTCTAAACCAAACCAAATCAAACAATTTATGTGTATTTTTATTATTTATATTATATTTTACATGTGTAATACTATAATTAGGTAATAAATATATGTGAATGATTTAAGTATGGAGCAAGTTGTAAATTTGTTGGTTGTGATTGGGCTAACAATATTGAAAAAATGCAAAAGGAAAGAGAATGGGGCTTAAGCTCAAACCGGCTGAATCAAACGATTTTAAATTGGTTTGGTTTTCTTCATAACTTTTATCAAAATCAAACCGAACCAAACTGTTATATTGTAATTGATTCCGTTGTGATTTTAAAGTAAAACTGATCAAATCTAGACTGTACCCCTAATATTTACTAATTCCATATCACTTTCATTTAACTTTATTGGCTAATTTTGTTATCAATCTCAAATAGGTTAAATTGAGATAAATAAAACCTGCATTCTAGATTGACTTGTGCGACTCTGCAGCATTATACATTTACTGCCCCAATTCATTGCAAACAGCTGACCACCAACCCAAAACTGACACAGTCACATCACAAAGCCTGAAACACAATTCTATGAAAAGGAAGAAATGTAGAAAATCTAAAGGCTAATCACATACCGTGATTGCTAAATATGGGAGAATGGTATTGCAATTGACTAATTGACCCTTTTGTTTTGGATTGTACCTGCTGCAGTCACTTTTTAATTAACTTGCGTTTTGGATTTGATTTTCATGCAACCTGATCCGTAGTCTATACTTTAAGTACATACATAAATCGAGTAGCAGATACCTTTGTCATTTTCCTTATCAAATTGGAAAAAATGAACACGTGCGAAATAACCAACATTTGAACAACACAGAACAATCAAGAATCAGGGTTGAAAATCGGAATCTTCAACTTGATATTGCCACCAAATATAGACTAATTTTGTGGTATATTCGGGTTACAAAAAAGTGTAACATTTCATAAACTTACCCAAGTAACAAATTGCCTTTTCATTTATGCACCCCAATTGAAAATAACATTATATTGCAATTATGGGACAGAAAATACTTTCATCATTCTTTACTATGTAGGTAGGAGTTCTTACATTGATGCTAAAATGTGTGCATAACTTTTTCATTTTGTGTTTTATATAAATCATCTTTACATACGTGTCAAATATGATTCGCAGAAAGAATGAGTGTATCTTATCTTCTTATCGGCAATAAATATTCTTATGCAACTATGCAATATAACAATAAATTATTTATTATTCTAATTTTGGTTGTCACATTATCATACTCAATTATGTTACCAAATGGGACTGTATTATATTATAATGCGTCAATCAAATCCATTTAGAGTAGTTAATTATTTATCAATTAATGGGTGGTGACTGGTGGTGGTGAGTATAATCTAATCTAATTATATAAGCCCAACTTATGGCTGTGTGATTATGTTTGTGTGTGTGTATTGGTAGTGTTGTTGACGGCTAGGGTTTCACGTAAACGGTCATAAACAAAGCCACGGAGGCAGATGACGTAGCACCACTCCTGGACACGTGGCACCTCTTGGGGACTTCGCGACAGCGAGGGAGGGAATTGAAAGCCAAAACCCCTTCCCCTTCCCCTTGGCAAAGCGACAAAAGCTGGAGAAAGGGATCCATTGTGGTGGGTCAACCATTTCCGCTGGCCCAGTCTGACGTGGCCACACTTGTCCCCCAAATTATACTTTCCTTTTTATTTTTATAGAGCACTAATTAACCCACCCAGCTGTGCCATAAGACCTCGCACACAGCCGCTCCAGCTGGAACCTCACAGTCGGGTGAGATTATCACGCCACCTCCGAACAAAAAGATATTTACTAGCTAGTGAGGGTAGAAAAGTAGCAAATAGCAAGATCCATGGCGACGAATCAGCAAATCACGGGTTACGTGTCCAAATAACCGAGCGCCACGTAGAGAAAATGACACTGCCACGAGTGACCAGCTTTATATATATCTGGGTAATTGAATGTGAACTCCGCCATAAGCGCGTGGAGTGAGAGCCGGAAAGCGCTTTTTTTTTTATTTAAAAAATATGTAATATATCCACCTTTTTAATAAATTAACCTTTTTTTAACTGCGCTGTAAATTTTGACCGCGCAAACAAAAACATTATTTTAAAAAAACCAATTATATTATTTTATTCGTAAAGTTGGACCCAGTACACGTCACACTAAGCTGCCATATCCCACGAACGTGACAATAGGCCAACACGAGAAAATAATTTCTAGATCGGCAGCTAACGTGGGACCCACACATCTCTCGGAAGTTCCGTGACCGTGACTCGAGTTTCCTTCCCTCCCTCCTGCTTCTCTATCCGCCGTTGGATGGAAATGAGCTTACGGTCGAGATGAGGCGCACTGATCGACACGCACGAGCCCTTTTAGTTTGGTGCCAGCTCGGACGAATCTGGGTTTTTGGGGTTTCTTTATTTATTAACTTATCGCCACGTCAGAACGCAATCGGACGGCGAATAAAGTTCGTGTTACTGGTAACGGGAAGATCCAGAGCGTTCAGCGGCCATCTAGTTCCATTAGGGTGGGGCCCGCGCTGTCAATTTATGGCAATTGTTTTTAGAATTTTGCCATCAATCCGTAATTAATTAATTAAACGAAATGTTTAAAGGAGGGAGAAAAAAAGGAAAACACAAAAACGTGGGACCGAAATAATGAATTTGACCGGTTGGAACGATATTATCTGCGGTCATGTAGATTCCTTGTGATCGTCACGTTGCTTTTACCGAGGTCTTTGCAACCGGGAATAGCCGGTAACGACGTCGCTTAGGCCAATTTCAGGGTTTTTTGTTTTTGTTTTTAATTATAAAATATTAAACGTTGATCGTGGATTCGTGGGATACGGTGTTCTTGTTTATGAGAGGAATAAAATAATAATATTATTATCTTTTATCGATATTCATTGATTATCGGTATTTATTTGATTTGTTTTATAATTTTTATAGTATAAAAGTACCAAATCGGTAGTGAGTGAGTAAACATGGAAGCTTGGGAAGGAAGAAAAATAAAAACAATGACACGTGGCGGTACCAGAAGGAAAAGGTTGGGGTACGGGTTTGAACGGTGGGGATTTTGCCATGTAGGTTTTCGTGAATGTCAACCGCAGGATGTGTCGTGAAATAGACGGCTGATAATGGAGGATGTGTTGTAGCTGTGAATCGTGGCCGTCTGCGAGACTTTGGGGTGGGCTTCGCTCGGAGTGAAATAGCGGAAAAGAGGATGAGATAGACTGATAGAGAGCACAAAAAGAAGACAGAGAGTTCGAAATAGAGAGAAGGCAGAGAGAGAGAGAGAGAGAGAGAGAGAGAGAAGAGAAGGGCAAAGGGGGGGCCTTAAGAGAGTGAGAGGTGAAGAAGATAAGCGAGTGAGAGGTGAAGAAGATAAGTGAAAGCAGAGATCTTTGGCTGTGTGAAAAGGCTTGTGGGGGATCATTTGCAAGGTTCGAAGCTCGGAGCATGCAAATCCGGTCTCTTTGACTAAATTATCCGGCGAATTGTGATGGGTTTCCGGTGATGAGAGATGGGATTAGTCTCCTGGTTTTAGCTGATTTGCTGGTAGATAATTATATTAGATATGGATAGAAATAGAGATGCGAGAAGAGCAGCTATGGCAGCCCCAAATGGGTTGTCAAGGCGAAGACATAGAAGTAGCAGCCTCAGAGACTCTCCAGGTTCGACCCTCACCAGATCTAAGACCTCTCTGCAATACCCAGCTGTTGGGTTTTTCATTGGTTTTAATGGTTTTTTTTCTTTTTTGGTTTTGCAGAGGACGATGGTCCGGTGGAGTTACAAGAGACGTCGAGGCTCAGAGATCGGAAGAAGGATCGAGATCGAGATCGGGATCGAGAGAGAGACCGAGACCGGGACCGAGACCGCGATAGGGATCGGTTGAGCAGGAGCAAGAGGCGAAGAGGTGAGAGATTGATGCACGGAAGCAATAGAGAAGATGGCGGCGATGACAGTTCGGAGGAGAGTGTGAACGACGAAGATGAAGACGAGGACGATGACGGCGGTGGAGGCGTTGGTGTGAGCGGTGGAGGCGGTGGGTCGATTCGGATGCTTCCACCCAACCCATCATCAACGACATCTATTTCGTCGTCGTTGTTGAATCACCGGAAAAGCTTCTCTCCGTTGAATAATATCAGTAGTAACAACAAGCATTTTCGACCACACCCGGCGTTGAAGGTCACCGATGAGATGATTGGTGTGTCCGTACCGAGAAAAGCACGGTCAGGTAGAGCGAAAAATAAAGTGATTTAATGGAAAAAAAGAAGCTCCAAGTCGTCAGAAATTAATGGATTCTGGGATTCTGATGTGTATTTTTTTTGTCGTTTTTCAGCGTCGACGAAGAGGTCTCATGAATGGCCTTCGAGTTGTGGTGTTGTAGGAGGAGACCAAATTCACCGGCAAGCTTCAACATCTCCGGTTCGGCCCGCTACATCATCGATGGCGGCGCCATCCCCGTCTTCGCCCTCTTCTTCCCACGCCTCGGCGGTTCGGAAGAAGCTGGTGGGTCTTCAATTTCATCAATTCGATTTATTTCTATGTTCTGTTTATTTTTGAACTTTTCATTTCTAACGTTGAGTGACTTTTTTGTTTCAGAAGCCCAACGGACCCAAGCTGAGGCCGCCGAAGATGTCGTCTTCGGCAAAGACGACGTCGTCTAATCAGGACGAGATAGAAATAGAGATCGCCGAGGTGTTGTACGGCATGCAGAGGCAGCCACAGGGACCGACGAAGCAGGAAATTGTAGTCACCGATTCAATTAAGTTTGAATCAAGAGAGGCCAACAAGTCCACCAGCGATGCCAAATCGAGAGTTTCGTCGCCGATCTCAAACTCGCCGTGCGCGTTGCCTCAGCTGCCTTCGGCTTTTACTCAGAATTCTAGCTCCTCTGTCACTTCCCTGTCCGCTGTTGGTGGGTATTTTAAGCTCTCTCAGAGCTCGGTTTTATTCATTTCTTGCTCGGTACCCCAATGCTCCGTTTGGTTGCTGAGAGACTGAGAATAAAGGGATTGAAAAGCTTGGTTTTTCGGTGAGCAAACAGAGCTGGGTCTTTGTGTTTTTATGGTGACTGATGAAAATTTGGTCTCTTTGATTCGAATCAACAGCACCCAAGAGGAAAAGACCGCGACCTGTGAAGTATGACGATGAGAACCCATCAATTTTCACCATTCAAAACAATGCCATTTCGACTACGAGTAAAGTGGTGACTGATCAGCCTGCAAAGGTTGAGACTTCGTCTCCGAAATTGGAGAGAAACCCAGGATCTGCAGCTGAAAATGGCGGATTTTCGTACAATTTGGCCAATTCTCATGCTGTTCCAGCATCCTTAGAAGCTCAGCCGGAGCCAGATATGCCGGAGAGCAAAGCTGCCTCAGATTCAAAGCCAGCAAATGATGAATCAGAGAGTCAAAATGTTCAAGTGAGCAAAGAGGAACCTCAATCGCCCAAAAAGGAGTCTCCTGCTCTCAGACTGAATGATAATCGTCAGGATATGACAATGACTAAAGCGTGAGCACCAAAGATTGATTCCCTTTTTTGGAAACAAAAGAACCTTTAATTCTCTTTTCTAATTTTCGTTTCTTGGGTGTTATTCAGAAATTCAACGGTCTCCGAGATTGAGAACCAGCGAGAAGAAAAATTCCAGATAGATCTGATGGTGAGGATCTTCTTGTCATAACAATATTTTATCTTCGATTTTCTATTTTTAATGTTCTTTAAGGGCAATTTTTAATCTGGGCATTTTTTGTTTGATTCATTTAGGCTCCCCCAGAAAGGGATGGTGAAGTTGATTTTATCTCTGTAGATCCTAAGCCTACGGTCATAGATGCAGAAACGGTGAGTGGGCCACCCCTGCCATTTGCCTAGTCTTGTTTGGTGTGAAAGTTTAATTAATGTGGGGTCACTGTTTGAGTGCAGGAGATAAAGCCTATGACTAGAGAAGATGACAAAGTTGTGAAATTTGGCAAGGAAGAGCATGCAAATGTGGAAACTGAGAAGTGCAAAGCTGCGGTGGAAGAAGCTGAGTTCAAGAAGCCTATTGTTGGTAGTAAAGAAAGGAATATTGATCTCCAGCTTGATTTGGAGAAGACTGATAGGGATAGTGGCACTGCTTGTTTTAGTGGAAACAAGCTGCATCATAATGTTGCTAAGCAGCAGCAAAACACTGAGAAAACTGGTAATTTAGTTTGTGCATTCATTTCTCTCTTCCCTCTCTCTCTCTCTCTCTCTCTCTCCTTTTGGGTTTTTGGAGCTTTGACTGACCCATTTGGGTTACTTACTTATTCAAAGATCTTGTCTTCTTATTCTTCAGTCCAATCGAGCTCTGTACCTTTGCCAATGTCTGTGGCTGCCTGGCCAGGCGGGCTTCCTCCAATGGGGTACGGTTGCGTTATTTTGTTTTGTGTTGCTAACTCTTTGTTGGGTTATTTGTGTATTTCCGTGGTTTTTATATATACACTTCTCTTGGGGAAATGACTGTTCTCATCAGCAGGTATATGGCACCTTTACAAGGAGTTGTATCCATGGATGGGAGCACCGTTTCTTCAGCTGCTATACAAGTATGTATTTTTTGGTTATTTTTTTTTTCTCTCTTTTTTCGGACTCTTTGGAGCTGTGTGGTCTTCTTTTGCTAATGAACTTCTGAACCTGTACAGCCGCCACATTTGCTTTTTAATCAACCTCGGCCAAAGAGGTGTGAAACCCATTGCTACATTGCAAGGAATATATACTATCACCAGCAAATGTCAAGGATGAATCCTTTTTGGCCAGTAGCAGCTGGTTCTGGATCTCTATATGGGGGAAAGCATTGCAATCCCAATGTATTACCTCCAGAATTGCATGGGAATATTCCAGGTAGAGGGGTGAATTCAGCGCAGGACAAGGGACAGGGGCTTGCTATGTTTCCTGGTCCATCTGCGAAGGAAAAAAGTTCACAAGCAGCAAACCTTGTGGATGGACAGAGAAAGCAAATTGTTCTCCAGCAAGCTCTGCCTCCAGGGGCACCTAGTAATATCTTGGTATGTTTCTCTTCTCTTGATATTTTTTGAATTGTATTGCTGGGGAGGATTTGAGTATTAATGCAGTTTTAACTATTGAATTTCAGCACGGTCCTGCTTTCATATTCCCTTTGAACCAGCAACAGGCAGCTGCTGCTGCTTCTGTCCGACCTGCATCTGTGAAGTCTCCTAATGCTGGTGCTGCAGCTTTGTCAAGTACATCTAACTCTGCTCCAATGACAGCTGCAGCAACCGCAGCTCCAGCTCCATCAATGAGCTTCAATTACCCAAATATGGCAGGGAACGAACCTCAGTATTTGGCAATTTTGCAGAATAATGCATATCCATTTACAATGCAGACTCATGTAGGTGCACCGCCGGCTTATAGAGGACCCCATGCTCAGCCAATGCCTTATTTTAATGGGTCTTTCTATCCTTCCCAAATGCTCCATCCTTCTCACCTTCAGCAGCAGCAGCAGCAACAACCACCATCCCAGCCACAGCAAAGTCAACAAGGTCATCAAAACCCTAGCATTTCTAGTGGCTCATCATCATCCCAAAAACATTTGCAAAATCAGCAGCAGAGGCCACATCCCAGTGGTGTCAATGGTGGCAGTGGAGGCTTGCAAGGCTTTCCTACCTCAAAAAACCCATCTTCACAAGCACTACAGCTGCAGCAGCAGCAACGGCAGCAGCAGCAGAACCCACATCCTCCACACCAAGCTCGCCAACTTGAGCCTGAAATGGGGGGCGAAGATAGCCCATCAACTGCTGATAGCCGAGTATCTCGTGCGAACATGAACATTTATGGTCAGAATTTTGCAATGCCAATGCGCCCACCAAACTTTCCATTGATGACACCTCCTTCAAGTGGTAGTGCCAGTGGTGCAACAGGTGCAAGTGGTACTGAGAAGAAGCCGCAGCAACAGCAGCAGGGCCCGAAGACTGGGGTTGAAGCATCTCAAGCTTTTGCTATGTCTTTTGCTTCCATGAATGGTGCTACCGCTGCGACTGGCATTGACCTTACATCACTTGCTCAGAATCATGCAATTCTCCAAAGCTTTCCAGAGGTTACTAGGCAGGGTTATCAACATTTTATGGCTGTCCAAGCAGTACAACATAAGAAGAGTTATCGTGTTCCTGAAGAAGGGAAAACCGGAGGAGGTGATTCCCCTAATGTGGAGGAAGAAAGAAAGGCCGTGGGAGGAAAAGCTTCATCAACTCTTGGGCACTCCATTGCATTCTCCAGGACAGACTTGACGGATACATCCGGTTCTACAATACCGAGCAACAATGTCATTGATAGCTCAACGCGAACTCTTAACCTCAGCTCTACTCCTGGCCGGACTTCTAGTTCTGTTTTGCCACCCGCTGTCAGCTCTGTAAATCCTCCCACATCTCAGCAGCAACTCCAGCAAATGCGGAATCACCAGCAACAGCAGCAGCAGCAACAGATGATTCAGCTTCATAAGCAACAATTTTCCGCTCCAGGCCGAAGCAAGACACCAGCAACTAGTAATGGCAGCGTCTACTCTGACCACCTTCCTTCAACCTCTTCTATGGCTGCAAAGTTTCCTAATGCTCTATCTTCATTCCCCCAAAACCTTGTCCAAAGTTGCAGCAGTCCAGCTCAATCTCCTCAGTGGAAGAATTCTGCAAGGACAACCGCTTCCCAAGTTCCTTCATCGTCTTTGGCCTCATCAACCTCATCATCCCTCAAAAACCTTCCTCAGAAGCATGCTCGTACGCAGCAAAGCCACACACAGATATCTTTTGCAGCCAACACAAAGTCTTCAACCCAATCTCAGGGGTTACAACCTGCCAGTAGCAATCAGTCCCCATCTCCTCCAGTAATGGTTGGTTCACCAACACCCACAACTTCGTCAATGTCCAAGAGTGCTGGTGGAAGCCCAAGAACAACTACTTCGACTTCCACAGGAAATAAAACTGGCCAAGCTTCTTCTTTGTCATCTCAGCAGGCCAAGAACTCACCATCAGTGCCCAGTCAGAAGTCATCTCCTGTTGGTGGGAGGAATGTCCCTTCGATCCTAGGCAACACCCATATTACCTCTTCAAGCACTGGAACCAAGTCACAATTGCCACAGCAGCAGCAACTCCAGCAACAGCAGCAGCAGCAACTACTGCAGCAGCAGCATCAACATCAACAACAGCAGCATCAACATCAGCAGCAGTTATCTAAGCAATCAATTCAGCAAGCGCAGTTCTTCTCTAATGCCTACATCCAAGCACAAGCTTCACATTCAAATAATGCCGCCTCTACCGCCCCTTCAAGTGGGTATTATCATATTCCAAGACGTCGGCCTGAGCAACAGCAGCCGCCACAGGGCTCATCAGGGTCATCCTCGAGTGGGATGCTGTCACTGTGCCCGCCCGTTACGCATTCTAATACTAGCACCACTGATCCTGCAAAGGCGGCAGCGGCTGCAGCTGCTAACAACATGAAAGGTAGTGGCTCTCTTATGCATCATGCTCAGTTTGCTGCTGCACAGCCCTCTGGTCCACATCAGATTGTACCTGGGGGATTCCCTTATGTACATGCTGTTCCTACCGTGGTCCAGGTGAAACCGGCAGAACAGAAGAAACAACCTGCTGGTGAGTAGAATGATGTTCCTGTGTTAAAACATTGCAACCCCCATATATTGACAAATGAAATGTGGAAAAAGAAGCTGCAATATATTTGGATGGGGATTGTGAACATATGAAGGGAATGGCTGATTTTTGCCCAAGGAAGTGACAAGTTTGCATAGCCTCTGGCAGCCTGAGAAGAAGTGGAAGAAGGACACGTGAAGAAGCACGGACCAGAGGGAGGCTAGGTGGAATTGAACCCGCAATTTTGGAAGGAAGTTTAGCAAGTGGGGAAATTTGTCCTAATGAATGTGTATTCAGCCATGTACACTTTGTGTCTATAATCTGACAGGGTGGATGGTGAAGTCTAATTAAATTTGATTGGTTTGATGAGAGGATAGGTTGGGCAATGTAGAGGGGAAGAGGCAAAAAAAAGAAAAGAAATTATTATTAATGTTGGGCACAAAGGAGGGATGATGAGCAGGAAGAGCGAGACCCGCCTTTCCTTCTTTTGGGGCTGTTACGGTGGATTTCTTTTTCCTATTTCTTTTTTGGAGGTTTAAATTTCCAGAAAGAGCATTAAAACTTTTGACATAATATATATGGCAATGAAAGGAAGTGAGGAATGGAATGTGAGGAGGGTGTATGTGTATATTTCTAGAAAGGCATATAATGGGTAACCCTCCTAATATTTTTTTTTTTAATTTTTGTCTCTACATGTTTCATTTACTTAGCCTGGTGAATGTGATTCTAATATGAACAGGGTCCCATCTGAATTTGGGGGTTGCCTCACATTACCTTTATGATCTCCTCACTTGCGAGGGAGCAAAATAATTGTTATTTTCAGTCAATTACGATACCTTAGGTTGGAAAATAACAATGTCGTGATTGGCCGAAGATAAGTTATAACAATGTCGTGATTGGCCGAAGATAAGTTTCACACGAGCTTACCTTGTGATAAAGTAGAAAGACTTTTTTTGGACAGAGTAAATAGATAATTGTAGAGACGTGTGATGTGAGGTGAGGGGGGAGGGGGGAGGGTGAGGTGTATAAATAGGAGCCTGAGGAAGTTCAAATTGTACACTCTCCATTTTCAGACTTTATAAGTGTTTTGATTTCATACAAATGGACAATGGTGGGTGGGGCCCCAAAGTCACTCCCACTCATTGTGGCCTTTTTATATATAATTTATTGATTTGCCAAATAGTTAATGGCACCCACTAGTCTTTCGACAGGAGTTGGTTGTTGAAAAAGGGCGCGCCTCTTTTATTGTCAGTATCTTACACGTGGATGATGTCCATTTTTTGTAGAGATATTGGAGCTTTATCTTTTCTTTTTAGGTCTATCCCTAAATATATTTTGGTGATGAGATAGATTAAACAATATCTTTGTAATTAAGTTTCGTCTCATCTACACATGGTGTGTCCGTCTAGTGAAAAAAGTTCTTGATTAGATTTCAACCTCGTGAAAACTTATAATGTGCGAGTAAGAAATTCATTTTCTTATAGTTTAGATTATCGCTTGTATGTATTTTTTAGATTATTATTTGTATATAAAAAAAAATTAGTCTCAAATGCACACGAGTTCACATCTCTTTTTATGTTCTCATTTTCATTTGGGTTTTCAGGGAAAAAGGGTAACGCCACTTGGTCCATCCATGCACATGCTTTATACTCTTTATCAGGAAAAACGGAACCACAGAAGGCAGAAAATTTATCACTTGGTGACGCCCTTTGCTCTTTGGCCTTTGCTTTTGGAAATAATTCTACTATCATCAATAAACAAAATTAATTATTTTGGTGTTTGGTCCTTGTTGTGGATGTTAAGTGAGTTTAGGTATTCCATAATTGTGTGGGACCCATTAAAGAAAAAAATAGAGAAGATTTGGGGGGTGGATTCTTCTTTGTAGATGTACCCCATCTATATATCTCCCATCCAAAAAGATTAAAGAAAGGGATCTTATACATTCATACATCACTATATCTCCCAATCCCATGCTCAACCAACGTGATGGAATAAGGAGACTTGTAAGAATATTTCAAACTTCTACATCTTTGCACTTGATTGCCCTTCTCTCTCTCTCTCCCTCAAACCCTAGAGGACCCTAGAGGCCCTAGAGAGAGAGAAAGTGACCTACAGAGGAAAGTCCCATTGTATAATTTTAAAATTTTAAGAGGAATGCTATTCACAATCGCTCTAAAGCGATTCTCATCGAACTCGCTATCCACGTGTCTCTCCACTGATGGTTTCCGAGTTGGGCAATAAAATAATATTACCAACGTTCTCTCTCCTCTTTCTTTTATTCTCTTCTTTTTCTTTTCCTTTCTCTCTCTCTTCTCTCCCTGTTTCCTATTTTTCCCCTTCGTTTATCCTCTCTCTCTCCTCCTCCTTTTGTTTTTTCTTCTTCTTCCTCTTTATTTCTCTCTTCTCTCTCTATTTTTTTTCCTCCGACGTTTCCCCCTTCTCTTTCTCCTCTTTCTTTTTTTCTTCTTCTACCCCTGACTGGCTTGGTGCGGTTTCTCTATCCATTTTTGTCTATAATCGCACTACAGGTAAAAATTTTGGATTTCACCCATCGATGGCCCGCCCTCCTCACTGCATAACTTTCTGCTAAACTTATATCACAAAATTTATATATATAAGCCCGTCAAAAAATTAAGCGAGCTTTGTTAAAAAAATAAAATTGAGTGAACATCTGTAGCAAGTTTCTTCTTCGTACAGTTGGGTTGTTCATGAGGTGCAAAATTCTTCTTGCTGGTTAGCCGTACTCGTTTTACTTAGAAGAATGAAAAAAACAGAGAGGGGGAAACGCGGAAGAAAAAATAGAGACAGAGAGAAGAGAGAAGAGAGAAGAGAGAAATAAAGAGGAAGAAGAAGAAGGAAAAAAAAAACAGAGAGGGGGAAACGCGGAAGAAAAAAAATAGAGAGAGAGAGAAGAGAGAAATAAAGAGGAAGAAGAAGAAAAAACAAAGAGGAGGAGGAGAGAGAGAGAGAGGATAAACGAAGGGAAAAATGGGAAACAGGGAGAGAAGAGAGAGAGAAAGGAAAAGAAAAAGAAGAGAATAAAAGAAAGAGGAGAGAGAACGTTGGTAATATTATTTTATTGCCCAACTTGGAAACCATCAGCAGAGGAGACACGTGGATAGCGAGTTCGATGAAAATCGCTTTTAGAGCGATTGTGAATAGCATTCCTCAAATTTTAAAAAACATATTACGTTATCACACCCAAAATTAGGTAATGACACACCGTACTGACCCCACTTCAAATATATAAAAGTATGTGGCAGTGTAATGCTGGATGGAATAGATAGTTGGACAACGTCACCCGTCCAACTACACACACAAACGAGAGTGACCACATTATTTGGTTCCACATAGGCCCATGCTATGCTGGGTCCCACTCCAATGTAGAGGGTCCCCTTGTTTGTCTTTGTGGCCGAACAAATAACGTGATCCACAATTTCTCGTGTTCAAATTACTTGTTAATTATCCTTTAATTAAAGGACTTATTTTGTGTTCACAGAATTTGAACAAGAAAGTTTATTAAAAAAGTCATTAGAAAAAAAAAAGAAAGGTTCAAAGTAAAATGACAAGTTTGAAATGGATATAGAGAAGCAACTTTTAAAAGGTGTTGACGTAATATTCTGTCAAGAGACCCATGGAATCCCTAATTAATATTTAGTCAATATGTCAAACTACCTGAAATTTAATATTATATATATGAAGAAGAAAAAAGAAGAAGTAGTTATGAGAGTGACGCCAATGCGGGGGTGATTAAAGATTCTCTAATACTCAAATAAACATGTATAAAACATTTTCAATATATATAATTTTTTTATTTTATTTACAAAATGTCCAACTTGACAAGTCGATAGTTTACTACATTAATGCCATGTTTACTAATCCGGAAGTGAATTAAGGTGAATTGAATTGAGGATGAATTGAATTGAGGATGAATTGAATTGAGGAGGAGTTGGATTGAGAAGAATTAGATTTCGGATTCCTAATGAAGTTGTTTACTAAACAATATGGATTGAGGGGAGTTAGATTCCGAATTCCTATTGAAATTGTTTACTAAACCATATGGAATTGGGGTAAGAGTGGTATTAATTACTAAAATGTCCTCATTTTTTGGATAAAGTAGATGACATATTTGGAATTTTGAAAATTGTGTGAGGATATAATGGGTAAAAAAGATGAATTCATAATGGGTGAATTCTCAGGGAATTAGAATACCACATCCCATTTCAGGAATTGAATTCCTCCAAAATCAGGCATCCAATTCAAAATTTTGTGTGGGCCATGCTTATTTTTCAATTCCTTGATGTGAAGTAAACGCATTAATTCTCTATAAACGGAATTCAATTCCTAATGAGAATTCCAATTCGGATTAGTAAACATGCCATAAACTAAAGAGAGAGGAGATTCGAACTTATGTGCAAAGGGACAGATGCAATGCTCTAACTAACTAGCGACATTTACTAAAACGTGTTCAAATTTTTCAACAGCTTAGAATTTCATACAATATGGTGTCTGATTTATTATAGATTTCTTCTTGGATATTAGGGTTGCGTTTCAAATCCCCAACCCAAATATGTGGAGATCGTTAATCAAGTTTATTACCTCTGCTTGGTTTCGATGTGGTGCCTCAGTATGTACGACTTACACAATAATTTCTCCAAGTATATAACTAAGAACTACGTACATAGGGATAGGAATATTAGTTATTTGTCAAATTCAAACTTTTTCCTCAAAACACGAGCAACTTAACACTTACAACCACCAACCAAAAGCCCCTTGCCGCCATTTCGTTGAAGTTATGGGGGAAAGTTGGCTTCTTGTGTCTTCTTCCTCAACCACCAGCACAACTCACGATCAAGATCACATCGTTTATGAATGATTGAAATGAATATGTTAGTATTGATTTTGTGATTGGCATTTCCTAGAGACAAATTAGACTAAGTTTGGATGGTAAATTAGTTGTGATTGTGGCTGTCAAAATTTCAAGATATGATCTGAAGGCTGATTTGTCAATCAACGTTTACTAAGGTACATTCTTCATTCAATCATGCTTTCTGATTGTGGTATTTCAAGCTTTATTTCAAACTCACAATCTGATTAATATTCTGGTTAAAGAGGACTTTTTATTTTTAGGAAGTTTAATTTATTTGATAAATTGCTTTTCAGTTTTAAACATTAAAAAGTATGTTGATTAGGAACTAATTGATCTTGTTTCCAGTTTTGAAAACCATTATAAAAGCAAGCCTTGGTTTCTATTCAGACACAACTTTCAACGTCTTGAGTATTTCTTGAGTTTCATATACACAAAAGAAAGTTGTTGTGCTTTGTTGTTCATAAGGATAAATCATCAAGAGTAATATTATCTTGGTGATTTGTCCTTGCATTCATATGCATTCATTTGCATAAGTTACAAAGGTCTCATACCTCGGCGAGCTTGGATCGATCGCGTCAAGAATCAGATTCAACATAAGGAGAGAAGGAGAAATCCTGCGAGAGGTTGAGTTACAAAGAAGTTGGTACGTTGTCTAGAGTGTCTAGGACAAGTTTGTATACTTCTTGTAATCATCGTTCTATAGTGGATTTGTCTTGGACTATCAGGTCCAGATAGATTTTCCCCAAGAGGTGGGGTTTACCACGTAAAATACTTTGTGTGTTTCTATGTTTTACGTTCTAAGTGCTAAGGATTGATACATAGTATCAATCCCCTTGGCGTGTTTCATTTGTATTATTGTAATACTCCTAACTACTTAAAAACAGACTTTACGCTTTAAGTGTGTTAAGCCATCCTATAAGTATTTTCAATTGGCATCAGAGCAGGTTGCTGAACATCTCAGCAGGATGGGACATACCTCAGATGGAGCGTGCCGCAGGCTGAGTTGAGCATCCACCATTTTTTTTATGGGAACAACTATGGAGCTTAGAAGGCTAAAATGAAGTCCTTTTTATGGTCTCTGGATGAACGTGTCTGGAATATTGTGATTCATGGATTCTCTGAACCTACAAAAACCACTGGAAAAGGAGATGAGGAACGCACTGTTCCTAAACTGAGAGAGGAATGGACAACTGCAGAAGTCACACACAGGTACCAATAACCAAAAGGGGTTAAACGCTTTATTTACTGCGTTTATGCTGATCAATTTGAATACATCTCAGGTTGTGATACTTCTAAGGAAGCTTGGGATATTTTGTAGGTAACTCATGAAGGAACCAACACAGGTAAAAGGCGCCAAGCTCCAATTATACAACCTACAATTTGAAATTCTGGTAATGGATGATAATGAAATGTTTTCTGAATTTTATGCTAAATTGTGTGTTATTGTGAATGCTTCTTCAAACTTAGGTGAAAAAAATTCAGAAGATAGAGTCATGAAAAAGATTTGAGGTTGTTGCATCAACGGTTCCAACCGAAGGTTACAGCCATTGAGGAGATTAGGGATCTAAACACCATGAAAGTGAGCGAACTCATAGGCTCTCTTCAAACCTATGAGATGAAACATCTAACCCCTAAAAAGAAGAAGAGTGTTGCCTTCAACGTGGTGAACAAAGAGGAAGATGATCATCAAAATGAAGAATTTAATGCAGAAGAGTTTGAATTTCTCTCACGACAATTTAAGAAGTTCTTCAAGAGCCAGAACTCAAGAGTTCATGACTCAAAAACTCAATCAGGTGCAAATTCAAAAAATAAATACTCTGATCTTGATAATGGAAGCTCTAATGTTTTGATCAAACATTGAACTATCACATTGTTAATTCAATGGACCATTTTCACTCACTTTTTTTTTCGCATTGATGATCCTTGACGAATGACATCGAAAATGATATTGTATTCAATTATCAAACAACCCTGTATATTGAGAAGGACAATAAAGAATATAAAATCAAGGTTACAAGCATTCGTCGACCAATGAACCCAGATGTTGAAATTTCAATAGTTGAAATATATTACCCACATGTCATAACAGTGTTTCTAATTGTTTTCCTCTTCTCACCCTCACCTTTTAGGCTTTTACACCCCATTAATCATAGGGGCATGGAGTATGCAGCAAGCTTATTAGGAAATGGTGGGTTCCAACGCATTTTAAAATTTGCAACTGGTTCCCTCCATCTCTCCATTGGTGTCTGCTGTTATTGGGGTCCATTTGGTTGGTTTTTTTTTTTTTTGAAAATTAGCGATTTGGGGAGGGGGCTCTTTTTCAGGCTTTTCCTGGGATTCGAAGGGTGACCAAGGGGGGGAGGGGGAGGGACCTCACCACTGAGGTAAACCCCTTAGTCTTTGGTCGTTTAATATACACATAAACCAAAAGCAACAATCTTGTCGACATTTAATACCAAGAAGTTTGGTAAAGGGGTAAGATTGGAACCTTGATCATCCCTACCCTAGTTACTAATTCTTCACTGGAACTAAATAGTGATATGAATACAGGTTTCATATTAATTCGGTTTTGGAAACTTGGAATGAATGAATGCTTCAGAGATCTTTGACCCAAAATACTCATAAAATATCAATGGGACCCAACCCAGCACAACTAGCTTATACCTACAAGGATTGCTTACATCCCAAAGTCAATGGCTGGACCAAGGAATATATTTTTTTGGTAGCAAGGGATAAGAGAGGGATTAAAATAAAGAATTTGAAACACCTTTTGCTGAAATTCTTTCATTGCTGAGAAGGGAAGGGATTGAAATCTTGACTCATAATCTATATGAAAAATACTTCCCTCCATATTCACAGGGCCCTTATAATTACAGGTCTGTTTGCTTTCCTGCCACAAAAATGAAAGGAAAGAGAGTTGGGGTCATGGGTGGGACCCAGAAAAATTTTACAAAGAAATGTGCCGTGTAGATCATGTATCATGTATTTGTACCGAGACAGCAATGTTACAAAAATTAACGTAATAAACCAGAAAAATCGCAGATACGGGTCCCGCCCAATAGCCATGTCAGCAGTCATGTCAGCCTCGTCCGACAAACCTATGTCTCATTTTGTGTTGTTAATGCATAATATTAAGCTTAATTGCCATTAGATATTTTACGATTATAAATAATAAAATTGCATCGTCAACAAGGAAAATGGCCACATTTAATGTAACGCCGCCCCACCATGCACTTGTGGCCCCACCGGCACTGCCGCCCGGTTCTCTCTTTCTGTTTACGGGGTTTGCGGTGACAGCGACGTCGTTTCAGCATTCAGTCACTAACCCAAGTAGTAGGGCATGTGAGTGAGAGAGTACTATATGGTAGTAGTTTTGGTTGATGTGATGTGACCCTTGGTCGGCCAGGTCACTCTTTACTTTTATTTTTATTTTTTTGCTGGAAAATATTGCTAATTTCGCCAAGGGTATTTCCGTAACGTCATGGTGGAAAATTTTATTAGAAAGTTTTTGGCGCTCTTTTTTATTGTTAGTACTTTGATTTCATACTTGTTGTCAATTCACAGCCACATAGTCAAATTCTTAAACTTAACTTTTGTATGAAATTAATTAACCTTCACCATGGATAGATGGGGCGATTATAGTGGGTCACGAAGGATCAGAAGAAACTGTGGCATGGGCAGAAACGCTTAATTTACAGATAATTAATCATGTCCGAAGTTCAAATAGGAACTAAAAAAAAAATTATTTATGTGGAACTTATTTACAAGCTGTGCTTGCTTCATCTTATGAAGAGTCTCATAAACAATAAAAAAAAAAAAAAGTTATTTAATACTTTATCCATTCAGTCGAGAATTGAGAAATGAATAAGAAATGAATGAATGCATGAAAATGGTAGATGACTAGTTGAGTTTGAATCTTTGTATTATTCAAACAAGGATACAATTATAATATTTTTAAAAATAAAAAGAATCATCCTCGCATTATAAATTTATGAATGCTTTCGATATATTTGCATTGTTTGTTCAACTTTGGGAACCTTAAACAAATAATAAATAAATAAATAATAGTTGTATATATGCATTGTCAATAGGCCTTGATAAAAAAAATTAGGGAAATCTAATAAATTACTCCTCTCTCTTCAATCAACCCCAAAAATCTGGTCAAATCCATGTTCTTAAGATTTCATTCATTCATTTGCCCCCACTTTTTTTTTTTTTTGGTCGTAATTTGCCCCCACTTCACCCAAAAAAAAATAGAAAGAAACATTTTAGGCATCAATTACCCATTTCTTTGACCACCCAACTTTGTTCAACTTGCCTAATTACAAATAAAAAAAAGAAAAGAAATTATGCATATTAAGAATAAGAAATTATTTTCTACACATGGATGGACTTGGTAATGCTGTCCAGGAGAATAATACATTGGATCTCCCACAGCCTACAGGTTTAATATTTGGTGCTTCCTCTGACAAAATTATCACCAAACCCTCTCTCTCGATTCGATCACTTTTAGGCACAACCCAAAACACCTCTGTACTAGATCCCTCAAATTTCCCAAAGAACATACTTTTATATTAAAACCGTCCTCTCTCTCTCTCTCTCTCTCCAAAGAACATTATGATTATTTAAATAACCCAATTTAATATTCATGGCCAAGTGCAATAGATTATATGATATGCTGTGGGTTGTATTTTAATCTACTTGTTGGCTAAAGAATCGAGTAGAAGGGCTAAAGATGAGAATCAAACCATGATCTTGGCAACGTGAACACAAACTTCAATACCAATGCTGACGGGACTGCTCCTCATAATTTACTACTTGGAAATTTTATTATAGGCTTTGTTCATTAATATTATAGTTCAAGCAATTATATCTTGAACTTAAAATGTTGCTTTCATATATGGAAGTGTAACTAATCTATATGATCTAACTGATCTGGTGCCATTTTGAGTTTGGGCTTTGTTTTTGGTAGTGGATTCAACAGGGATTATTGTGGAAGAATATGAAAGACTGAAATGTATAGAATCTCCAAGATGTAACCTTGTCTTGCATTGCAAAGAATAGTAAGATTTCCAATTTCTAAATTTCAACATTAGTTGACAATGGGGTGAAAAACCCACCCTTAAGAAAGCCTCCCCCAAAAATTACACATAATAAACCTGCAACTTCTACAGTGCTCCATTAGATTCATGATCCTATACAAGCTTCTTCTAACAAGGACTTGCACAGAGCATTTTGGGGAGACCAATGATGACTTCCAAAACAGCTGTGTCTAGGAATTTCTATTGCTTCTACTTCTGAACAACGGAGTAGGAGAAAATAACTATAAAATTAAAAAATTAAAAAAAAAAAGGAAAAAGAAAGAAGAGCAGTACCGCCATTTTCAGGGACATGGCGGAACATCATGCGACTGTGTGATGTTCTAAAAGGAAAAAGAAAGAAGAGCAGTACCACCATTTTAAGGGACATGGCGAAACATCATGCGGCTTGTGTGATGCTTTACGACTTCTTTGTCAACAAAGCACGCTCCTTTTCCTGCTGTTTCTTCAGATACCTCTGAGCAGTTGCATTCACAATCTTGACAAAAAAGTTGAATAGCATAAGCCAGACCAGAGTGTTCCAAATTGATGCAAAAGAGAAATCCCACGTTTTCACCTGGGAAGGATTTTAAATTAGACAAATTGAAATAAATCCAGCACCTGGTATCAATCAATACCATAAGAAGTTAAAAGTCCATTTACAACAAGGATGCCTTATCAACAGTTGAGTTACCTTGATATTTGAGGATACAGAAGAAGAAGCTGTGAGATATTTTTCTTTTGCCGCATCAATTTTGGCAATGAGGTTAGGCAGGACAGCAGCAAAACCAGGAATGAGACTGAAAACCCAAATCAATTCATTCTCTATCCAATTAAGAAGTTGATTGTTGCAAACTGAGATGATGAACACCGTCTGCATAAAAAGAAAATAAACAAACAAAAACCAGAAATCAGAAGCAAATAGGGAACATTTGGACAAGCCAAAAAAATATATATAATCAAAATATCTTATTCGAGGCAAGAGGTGTAAGAACAGCTTCGCATAAATGGAACCAAAACATGGTCAAAACTGTGTAAGAAAAGGAACTTGACAAACCTGTAGATGAGTTTTAATAATTGCCTTTCCAATCACTGTTGCAAGGAAAAATTTCCAGAATGGAATACCAAATTGTCCACACATAATGCCAGCCAGGTCAAAAAGAGGATTTGGCACCTGAAAACTATCCCAGTTAACTGGCAGGTTACAATGAAAATAGTACTGCACGCAATTTTGAGATAAGCATAACAGTTGTTGCATTCTAAGATCAAACTAGAATTTCAACAGTACAAATATACTTGAGCACCAACTTTAATTAAAAGTTAGATTTAGAAGAGAAACGATGATTCATGTAACTACTGGATGGTAATAGAAATCCAAATCTCATTAATCTGTTAGCATACAACATGACACACACACATGAATATTTGTGTAATATTAAAGAAGAAACACCAATTATCTGTAATGAAGAGGAAACTATAGAAATCATATTGCAAAGCATAAAAGGTCACTCCGATGAAACAAGAAGATATATTTTATAATAGCCACTCTAGTAATGAAGAAGAAAGATGTTCAAACTAACCGAAGCGAGCACTAAGATCGTAAAGAAGTTCAACTGTTGTGAGTGTGATAGAAGCCAGCGTTTGACTCGGTTTAGATGAGTAGCTATGAATCCTGTTCCTTCATCTGAGGGGGCATCCAATTCTTCCATGCCATCCACTTTGTCACCAGATAAGCTTGCTACATGAAGCAGTAAACCAAAAGCAGACCAGAATTAGATACATAAATCACATAGATCATTGGATGAATAGCGTCCTCCATCCCTTCAGTCCATTTTGCCTGCATGACATCCTCGTACAAGCTAAACGGATCTTCATACAGTTTTCTTTAAAAAAAACCTTAGCACAAAAATCTTGGTTGTAGGACAGTTTATCAACCTACAACTTGTTCTGCTTACCTGCTCTTGAGATAAAATATGGAGGAAGCTCTCCAATTGCAGTCCCAACACCCCATAAAACAGCCTCTAGCTGTACCTGAGGTAATATGCTGCTAAGTGGAACCCGCAAACCATGTAATGATGGAAACAATGGGGGCCCAAATTCAGTGCAGTTTTTCCCAAGCCACGAAGGACCTCTTTTTAGCTGTATTGTATCGTAGGGAGCACTTTTTAAATCAACTCGACCACACTGCATCGCCTTTAAAGTAAAGAATGCAATATGAGGACCAAGATATAGGACAAACGTGTGCAAACCAGATCCTGAAGGAAAAATAAGCAAAAGAAGATAATATTATGCTTCCATTCTATATCAGGGAGGTTATATCAATGCATACAAGGAAAGATGTTGCTAAGTATTTAAAAACAGATATCAGAAGAGATGCTCATTCTTGTTCCATACTTTTTCCGTGTTTTAATTACTTGCACCATCAGAAAGCCTGATAGAAAAACAATGATTCATATTTTTCATATTGCTTACCAAGACCAATTGATGATGCAACTCCAAGTGCCACCCACCATAGCCCGAACTGGAAATATTTGCGAAGTTCGTCAACATGCTGCAGAATCATTCCATCAACTTTTAGCATTTAAACAAAACGAATAAAATTAAATGCCAATATCAGTAAGAAATATCACGGTTAACCATCAGAAGGGTATGAATAAAATGTGCCTGGGCATTAACATCCTCACCACACAAAGTAATGAGCTTTAAGATTTTTCACAGCCTTTAAATATTTTAAAAATATTTGAATACTTTTAGGAAAAAAAAAATTAAGCATCAGTTTTGTGAAGTGACGCTACGAATAAAAAATTTAAAAATCATTTAGTTAACAAAAATGGAGGTAGAGATTTGATGTTGGTTCGTAAAAATAAGAATCCTGCAAGTAAGAAAGGGTTTAGTTAACAGTTAACCCTAGATTCGCATCCTATTAGGAAGCAATATAATAACCATTACATAAGCAAACCTAAAAGAAATTAACATAATTTCAGCCAGAAAGCCTTTTGGGGTCCATCTTAAGAACATAGCATCTTACCCAATATGATATCACTAATATAATCTACACATAAAAATACCTTCTCATGAGGGCCATCAATGGTCACTAGAAGAATTCCAAGTGACGCTACGACAGTACTCAAAAGCACAAGCCAACCACCTTTTGCCAACAGATATGATATTGTACGCTTCACATATTGAACTACAGCCAAAATGAATAACTTCAATGTTCTGAAGGGTTGTGTTGTTAGTGTCAAGTTTTCTAGTTCCTCTTGATGCTTCTCACTGAGCCCTGAAACAATTTGCAATTTTATCAGCGAAAAGTATTTAAGATGGAAAGGACCTTTCAGCTTCCTTTAGAGAGTGACGATGGAGAGTTGATTTCTTTTTCTTTCTAATCTTATTTACTACTAATCTCATATAATATTGAAGCTTTGTTTACAAAGCGTGCACACAGAAAAAAGGGAGGGGGCGTGGGCAAAATAGTATTTTTCAGAATGAAGTTCTACATTCTCTACAAAATGAAAGTTTCAAAATTTATGAGAAAGAGAGATAGCAACTGTAACATTAACAAGTGGTGCACGTATACAAGTTGAATGACCATGTCTATATCTCCAAGATGGAAGCTTTTTAACTGAAAGATCACAGAAAAACATGTACCAAACCATTTCGCTTATCTAAACTAAAACGAACATTTGTATCTTATGTTTTCATCGTCCTACTAAACTAAACGCACTCCAAAATCCGTTAAGTCCAGAACCAATAGAATTGCAGTCTGTCAAGCATGACTGCACAAGAAAAGAGAAATACCCAACCCAATTCGTGATAAGCATCAAAAGCATTCTCATTGTTTTGAATCCAGTACCTGCATAGCTTAGGAAATTAATCTACATAGTTCAGATCCTATTTCGCCTAATAGAAGTGTTTGCTTGAGGCCCTTTTGGCCTATAATATTCTACTTCATTTTTCTATATGGAAACCACTAAATGAATTCTTCTATCACCTAACCCCCACCTCCATTAATAAACCAAAAATTCTGCTTTTCTCCAGTATATCAAAAACTTTGAGACCTAAGTTCAATTCATTTAAGTTTTGAATGAATGAAAACTCAAAAAATCAATAAACATGAACTTCAGACTTAAAACGAATTCTGGGTTTCTCCAATTACAGATTCAGAAATTCCAGAATAGAACAAAAAAGCATAATGAATGAGAAAATTAGAGAAATTGAATAACTTGCCTGAGATCGAGAATTCCATGCGCTGAGAGGACGAAGATGATGACGAAGAAGAAGAAGAATTTGCTCGCTTACGGGACCCCATTAGAGGAGGCTCACATGCCACAATCAAAAGCTCCCTCTTTTATTCATGAATAATATGAAATTTTCATATATGTTAATCTTCCTTCTTTTATTTTACGAAAAATAAAAAAAGGGTTGTAAGAGAATAAGAGATTGGAGTGAACCCAGTGCTTGAAAGTTTGAAACTGGATCAAACAGTTGAATCAAAATTTCAGATCTAAAGGACTCAAAAATAGAGAGAGATGGAGAAACCAAACATCCCCAGAAGCTTGCGTGAAGTGGAGCTTTTATATCTTATTTCATATATGAGTCTCTTACTCTACCATTAAAGACCAAAATGTGCGCGTGTTATTTGGTTTCTGAATATAATACAATTTTTTATATATTTATTTTTCATAAACGACACGAATATATACAACTTATTACACTTCTTATTATTATCCTTTTTGTAATCTTCATTAGCAAAAAAGTTTCTTTTTCTTCTTAAGTTTGCTAATTAATAAGGATGTATCCTTAAAATAAGTGTGTAGAATTTAACCTGACTTTTAGTTAGTAATGACATCCCTACATTACAATCATTTTTCAACAACATCAACAAAAGCTTCTTTTATGATGTTCATTAGAATGATTTTGGATACTTCATTAGCAACATCGACTTTGACAATTAATAAAATATGTATATTTATTTATAACTTAGATATATGCTAGTTTTTTTCACAATAGTTACCCTTAAAACTTTCTTTTTCATCTTTTTCTTTTGTTCTTTTAAACTTCTAGTTCCCTATTCATTTTTTAATTTGTACTCTCAAATCTCAATTGGACTAAGTAGTGCTTACGATTTGTAATTTTTACTTCTAATTTTCTCTATATCTTAAACTATAGATTAATACATGATGTATCATTTCTCTCTTAATCTTTGTTTTATTTTGTAATATTCCACTATAAAATTATTTCCAACAGTCAAAGACTGTCAGAGTACAACTCCTGTTGCAAGGTCGGAGTGACATAAATAATACAGATTACTTGTATATTAGCCATTTCAAGCCAAATGGCAAAATAAATAATAAAAAGATTGGCTGTTTCCATTCTAGGATAATATGACTCAATAAAAACATTCCATAATTATGTTGCAATTGCCTATTTTGTTTATTTATTTATAGCTATAACCTTATTTGCCGTGCCTTTCAGTGAAGGTGAGAAACAGCTTACTGAAAGGTCATTTCACCCATTTTTAGAGCCACACCATCTACCATGTTTTTTTTTTTTTTTTGGGCTAAAAAAGTATTTTAAGGAAATAAATTTATACTCCTTTTTTTCGCTAAAAAAGAATTGTACCATGATTTAGAAAGTCATTGCATTTGTTATTTCTGACTTGAAAGTAAAAACAACTGAATGGCCAATTGTTTCTTATTGAAACAAACACTACAAAGGTCCACGGTTCATGGAAAGGTCAACGATTCAAGTTAAAGCCATTTTGTGTAGTGTATATGAATTCAGTATATTATCGTCCCCTTAATGCGAAAAATCTTTTTATAAAAAAAAAAACAGAAAAGAAGTGGTCAATTTTTGTGATCGATATGGATTTAGTTTTGTGAATTTAGTGGTATCATATCGCATATGGTCTTGTATAAAGGACAAGCATTGCTTGCACGCTTAGGCACTTTGTAGCTTTAGAAACAAGGGATAAAGATGCTTGTCTACGGGAATATCCCATTTTGTTATATGCTACATATATATAGCTACTTTATGTTGTTCCTTCTTCTAACATGCTAGTCGTGCATGTATAAGCGTGTATATGCTAATTATTTTTTTATATTATTAATTAGCATATATTATATTTCAATATTATATAATAATTTTTTAATTATAATTTTTAAGTTAAAACCAGTGAATAAATCAGGCTTCGGTATTCTTTTATTGATCACCATATGCCTTTCCCTCTTGGTCATTCAGTAGGTGAAGCTTAAAGAAAGGTAAAAAAAATGGCGTTATAGAAAGAGAGAGGTCGGAGAGATAGAGATTTAGGGTAATAACAAAATTGCAGCTATGCTACATAATTTTTAATCATCATGTATCTTTGACTTAAAATAATCCAGTTGTTAGGTGTTGATGTGATGACATAAATTATGGGTAAACTCAAATCAAAAACTAAGGTCAGCTTACGAGTCAAATTCCACATTTCCACTATAATTGGTTCTTTTGGTCAACAAATCAAAAGGGAATGAGCAATTTATTATGAATATTTGGAACCACGTGATAAGTGTTTGTTCTTTTCTTTTTCGGTTTTGTTTTATAGCAATTATTTTAAGCCAAAATCGAATTGTTGCTTTTTCTGTCGGGGTCAAGCAAATGTGATGTCCAGGCCTAATCTTCGGCAAGCCTACTTCTTTGCAGGCCTCAACTTAGTAGAATGTGCTTTGTAGAACAAAGGCCTAGCTGAGCCCATTTCACTTTGGGATTGCTCATCAGAGTGTGAATTTTATTAGTTGGGGAATTCATGTTTTTGCCTAATTGTTGAAATATTATTGAGAGCATCTCTATCTATTTCCCAATTTGTTTTGTGTTAGATGCTCATAGAGACATATCAAGAGAATTCTCCTTTATAAAAATTTGTGCGTGTTGTTGAGTCCTACAAACTTTGATCTCTTTTTAAATGTTATGTTTGGCCCACATGAATGTAAGGACGTAACATATTTATGATTAGTTCGATACTTTAATCTCATTATGGTGATGGTAGGGCGACTTTCTTCAATGCAAATCCTGTCAGCTCTTCAAACATAAGTAAAACGCTGTCATTGACCTAAACTTGTTTATTCATAGGAGTGACAATTGATGACAATACCAAGTTTCTGTTTGAGACGAAAGCGATAAAAGGATAACCACAAAGTGGGGACAACAATGATCAAGAGAATTAGGCAAGCATATTATTAATGTTAATGGCGCAAGATTAAATAAATACTCATGTAATGTTGGTTTATGATGTTTAATATGAGCTCGGTGATCATAGCATTCTAGGGAATATGTTAAATTCCAATGAGAAAATTTTCTCTCTCTTTTCTTTTTCTTCTTCTTTTCCCTTCTTTTATGGGCATGTGGTGAGGTGAGGGTGAGGCCGGTGCTTTCTCTTTCGGTCGGAGGAGATGAGGGGCAAAATTTGATTGGTTTTCAGGTTTCTTCATTTTTGTTACTTTGCATTTGATTCCTTCCTTCCATGGCCAACAAGAAAAGGAAGGAACAAAACAACTCCACGGAGGAAAGTTATTGTTGTTGACAATAATCGCATTTGCTAACTTCATAATCACATTTGGTATATACGTTACATTTTGACTATGTAACTTTATTTTAAATATTTGCTCTAATACATTGACAAGCTGAAAATTGGTTAATAAAGTTCATAATATAATTATATATTTTATTGCTTACATTATCGACAAGACAAATGGTAGGTAGAAGGCTAAACAGTTCATTCAAAATTATATAAAAAGTTATCAAAATCTTGAAAATGAAAAAGCTCCCTAAACTTCAGCCAAAAACTATTAAATTCTATTCATGCATCCATTTAAAATTATATAAAAAGTTATCAAAATCTTAAAAATGAAAAAGCCCCCTAAACTTCAGCCAAAAACTATTAAATTCTATTCATGCATCCTTCTTTATGAAAGGTGCATGAAGCCATATGAACACATGTACAATATGTACCACGTAGTTATAATACCGTAGTATTCTTTAATTTCTAACATGAAAAAAGAATGAGTTATGAAATTATAAGCACGTAAATCATAAATTGATAATTGATATGTCTAAGCTTGGTTTAAGGAGAATAATCAGTCAACAAATTATGCTTGATTGTCAAGAAAATAATCTTTTTTATTTTCAAAGATTACATTTTTTTTTTGATCGAATGAAAAAGGGAAAGCAATACGAGAACTTTTCGAATACATAAATTAAGCCGCTTGATTATGAAAATCCACAAATTCGCTCAATTTGTAAGTATGAAAATCTTTGCTCCGTTCCACGATGAAGTGTTACAGTAAAATGAAAGTGGACTAGGCACGACCAGAAGTGGCCATTTTGGCCAACAGTAGCCAAGGAGAGAGAGAGAGAGAAAAGAAAAAAAAAATGGCCATTGCCCTTTTTTGGGTCGCACCTAATTAACATATCATGGGACCAGACATGATGAATTTCAAGCATAAGATAACCTTTTGGTAAGTTTTGTATCTGAGTTGATAGATGATTATTACTTTTACTGCTCAACCAAAAGACAGGCATGCTTTTAACTCCACGTGATCTAATTGGTACAATTGATCCTCACTTGTCACTTGTTTCTAAATTCAATATATATGTGTGTATAAGCTACAACATTTTTTTTAAAAATACACAACAATCTCTATATCTGTGTCTTTGCAATTTCAGAATGCCTAAACTGACCACGTAGTTGATTACATCATGATTACAGCATCGCTCATGTGTGCTAGAGAGACTACAATGAGGAGACTGTAATGAGCAGAGGCGGACCTGTTAAGGCGCACCCACGCCGGAAAAATCATTGTATGCTTCGCTCAACCTGGTGTACAAATTATTTTTATATTACTCCATTTACTTAAGTTTACAATGTAAATAAGGAAGTACCCCTCATTTGGATTCAAATAAAAATACTAGAAAATCAAATTCCCACCAAATCAAAATATGAAAATTCGGTTTTAGTGCAAAATACGATTTAGGCTAAAAATAATGTCTCATTAAGTCAATATATACTTCATACTAAAATTCCATAAAATCAAGTTTTCTTATTTGATGTGTAAGGAACAAAAACCACCAAAAATTATATTGAGAAAATAATTATTCCGAAAAATCATTTTTCATACTTAGTAAGTATTGCACTTCCGCTAAAAAATTTATGAGTACGCCGGCGGTTACGAGGAATTATAACGAGGTAGTTATTATCGAACGGCCAGATTAAACCCCTCAACACGTCCCCTCATATCAATGCATAAACATTTGACGACAGCCCACATCTCATATAATATTATTTAATCAAAAAATTAACAACCTTTTTAAAGAAAAATAAATTTAATTAGTATATAATATAGACCGTAGTACAAGACCCCTAGGAAGCATCCATCGATCGACCGGGCATCATCAAACAAAGAAAGAAAAAAATAATTATAGTTTTTGCAAGTCCAACGGAGCATGTCAGACCTAAATCAACGATTAGTGTGAATGTTAATGTGAACTAAAATAATTCACAGGAGGAACAAAGTTCATTAAATATATTCTGACCAAAAAGATAATACATTAAATATACCAACATGCATATATTGTATTACCAAAGAAACAAAAATCAAATACGTTTTACAATTATATGTACTTATTAAAAAGAAATTATAGCGAATCTTGTTCTTTGATTATCTATTAATAAAGAGATAAAGTTTGAAAATTCCATCAGGACCCCACTATTAGTTGTGACTTCCAAGTCAACAATGCAGAGAATTATTAACAACAACCATAATAAACACAATGAAAGCAGAGAGCACCTATACAAAAATTTGCTCACATTCTCATATCATCTTCCTCAAATTTGGCTTTATATATAGCATTAATATTCATGTTGAGCATTGGGTATCTCAATTTGTAGTTGCAGATCTTCTTCAACTGCTGAGAGCTCTCTCATGGGGAAAGTGATGGAAGCATTTTGTCTGAAGAACAAAGAGAAGTCAATTAATAACAATATGGCGGTGAGTGGAGGGGGCAGTAAAATCAGAGGAGAAGTGGTGTTGATGAAGAAGAATGTAATGGACTTCACTGATATCAGAGCCTCTTTCACTGATAGAATCTTTGAGCTCTTGGGCAAAGGTGTTTCCATGCAACTCATCAGTAAAAGCCAGCCTGAACCTGCAGGTCAGCTTCTCTAACATTTGCCAAACTTCTTTTGTTCAAGTTTTTTCAACAACCCATGACTTCAATTTTGACAAAGGTCAAAAAATGTTTAATCATTTGCAGAAAATGGGTTGATAAAAAGAGGGAGGCTTGGAAAGGTAGCATACCTGGAGAAATGGGTTTCAACCATTACATCAACGACGGCGGGAGAAACTACTTTCACCATTTCCATGGACTGGGAAAACTCCATGGGAGTTCCTGAAGCTTTGCTGGTTAAAAACCATCACCACAGCCAATTCTACCTCAAGACAATCACATTAGAAAACATTCCGGAGCACGGTCGACTCCATTTCGTCTGCAATTCCTGGGTATACCCGGCACGGTATTACAAGTATAATCGAATATTTTTCCCCAACAAGGTAAGTTCAGTTTGATTTACATAAATTCCATAAGTAACATGTATCTGGGAGAGATTGTCCATTTATGTTTTTTTTTTAATTTTAATTTTTTTTAAATTTAATTTTTTTATAAAATGTTGAAGTTCATGCAGCATGCTTTGTCAGTCTTTGATTAAAAAAAAACAAGGCTTTGATCTCTTTCATAACTTGGTGAATTGGTTTTAGCATCATATCTTATCCGACCCATGTGGTTAGATGTGCTATGATTGTTTCTTTCGAGCGTACTTATTGGAAGCTAAACTTACTTTATCTGGAAAAATCGAAACATCAATATATGATTAACTTTTTAATGTGGAAAAGTCATTCTCTAATTTACTTTTCCAGCTAGATTTGCACTTGCATAGAAAGTCTTTTCATTATTGGATTGGCTTCAAATTTCTTTAATTGTAGAGTTTTCTTCTGTGCAAATAAAAACATTATAACTTATGATGTGCGTGTGGTTAATTATATTCAATGGCTTTTTCTATGGGGCCATAATTCCAACATTTCAAAAAGTTACAGAAAATTGGTCTCTCTCCTCTTCATTGAAATGCAGAAATGAGACTTACACCAACATTTTGCTATAATTGGGTTAAGGAACTTATGTGAACGCACTAACAGAAAACTTAATGTTTCTGTGTTAGGCCTACCTGCCATCTCAAACACCTGAGCTATTACTCCCTTACAGGGAAGAAGAACTCAAGAATCTCCGGGGGAGTGGATCACGCAAGCTGAAGGAGTGGGACAGAGTGTATGACTATGCTACCTACAATGATCTGGGCAGTCCAGACGACGGTCCAGAAAATGCACGCCCTGTACTTGGTGGATTGCAGTATCCATATCCAAGAAGAGGAAAAACCGGGCGAAAACCAACTAAGACTGGTTAGGAACCTAAATAGAATATGAACAGAGACTGTTTATGATTGGATGGTTCTCATATATCTTAAAACACTCATACTCAATGACCAATTTTTCTTTATGCTTGTAACAGACCCCGATTCTGAGAGCAGACTGGCACTACTAAATCTAAACATCTATGTTCCAAGAGATGAGCGGTTTAGCCATGTTAAGTTTTCAGATTTTATTGCCTATTTCCTGAAATCCCTAGCTCAGGTGTTGCTTCCAGAGCTCAGATCTTTGTGTGATAAAACTATCAATGAGTTTGACACCTTTGAGGATGTATTTAATCTCTACGATGGATGTATCGAGCTACCAAATGGGCCAACACTGAAGAAAATACGGGACTGCATCCCTTGGGAGCTGTTTAAGGAACTAGTTCGCTCAGATGGCGAGCGATTTCTCAAGTTCCCATTGCCTGATGTGATTAATAGTATGTAAAAGTCTTTACCCCTAAGACTTGGTTTCAGATAAGCTAAATTCTTAGATTTTTAAACATGTTTATACACTAAACTACGAAGGTTTCATGGTATAATTGCAGAGGATAGATCTGCATGGAGGACAGATGAAGAGTTTGCAAGAGAAATGCTGGCAGGGGTGAGCCCGGTCAACATTGCCCGCCTCCAGGTAAGATACAAGTTTCACCATTTGACTATCATAATCATACAGCTATGTTAAGTTGTCCGATAAATCATTGAAATTCTATCGGCAGGAATTTCCCCCGACCAGCAAGCTAGACCCTGATGTATATGGGAATCAGAACAGTTCAATAAGAGAAGAGCACATAGAAAAGAACATGGATGACCTCACTGTTGAACAAGTACTAATCATGCTCAACTTTCATGCAATCTACCATTGCGGTTTAAACCATCATAATCCAATATTTATTAAATTCATGTAAGATAAGTAATCATTTCTGCCCATTTTTGTACAGGCGATGCAATGGAACAGGCTATTCATATTAGATCATCACGATGCATTAATGCCATACCTGAGGCGAATAAACTCAACCAACACAAAGACCTATGCCACCAGAACTCTCCTCTTCCTGAAAGAAGACGGGACATTGAAGCCTCTGGCAATTGAATTAAGCTTACCACATCCACAAGGCGACCATCACGGTGCTGATGGCAAAGTTTTCACTCCAGCACCGAAGGGCAGTAAACGCATTGAGGATTTGGTGTGGCAGCTTGCCAAAGCTTACGTTGCTGTAAATGATTCTGGCTATCATCAGCTTATCAGCCACTGGTATGAAGCCTAACAAAGAAAGTGCTGTATTGTAGCATCAGGTAGCAGCTTGGTTCTAGTTTACAAGCTTCTAATTTTATTTGCAGGTTAAACACCCATGCTGTAATAGAGCCATTTGTGATTGCAACAAATAGACAGTTGAGTGTGCTTCACCCAATACATAAGCTCTTGCAACCCCACTTCCGGGACACGATGAACATAAATGCCCTAGCAAGGCACATCCTCATCAATGCTGGTGGGGTGCTTGAGAGAACAGTCTTCCCAGCTAAATTCTCCATGGAAATGTCATCCGCCATTTACAAAAACTGGGTATTCACTGAGCAGGCATTACCTGCTGACTTGCTCAAGAGGTGAGCCAGAAAGCCTGAATTCAAATTAATAGATTTCAACTTCTATCAAACTGAATTTCTTTCCACTTCTGTTTGATTTCAGAGGAATGGCAGTTCCAGACCCAAATGGCCTTCAGGGCTTAAGACTTGTGATTGAAGATTACCCGTTTGCTGTTGATGGGCTAGAAATATGGTCGGCTATTGAAACTTGGGTTACTGAATATTGCTCTTGCTACTACAAAACAGACGATAAGGTCCACAGTGATACTGAACTCCAGTCATGGTGGACAGAGCTCCGCAATGAAGGCCATGGCGACAAGAAGGAAGAGCCATGGTGGCCTAAGATGCAAACAAGAGACGAACTTATCCAATCATGTACCATAATCATATGGGTGGCTTCTGCCCTCCATGCAGCTGTTAATTTTGGGCAATATCCTTATGCTGGCTTCCTCCCTAACCGCCCAACTGTAAGCCGCCGTTTCATGCCAGAGGCAGGCACTGATGAATACGCTGAGCTTGAGTCAAACCCTGACTTAGCCTTCCTCAAAACAATTACATCCCAATTCAACACTCTCCTCGGCATATCTCTGATAGAGATTCTATCCCGACACTCAACTGATGAGGTTTATCTTGGGCAAACAGATAATCCTGAGTGGATTTCGGATGATAAGGCCCGAGCAGCATTTAAGAAATTCGGAGAGACACTGATGGAAATTGAAAAGAGAATTGACAAAAGGAACATGGATGAGAAATACAAGAACAGAGTTGGGCCTGTCAAGGTGCCTTATACATTGCTGTATCCTAGCACCTCGGACACAAAGAGAGAGGGTGGACTCACTGGGAGAGGAATTCCCAACAGTGTCTCTATATGAACTTCTTGATCTGCATACTACTAGATGGATAGATATTTTTGAAGCAGTTATAATTATTCTAGTGTGAAATGGTCGTGCAACTAGAGTGAAAGAGTACCAGATAGGATTTTTGTACTCGTCATATTCTTTCTTTATAATAATCTTCTACCAAAGTGGTTGTGCAGATTGTATATACTATCTTAGTGGTATGAATGAATTGGTGTTGTGCTTGAGTGAATTATATGTCATTCTCAGAACACAAAAATGAGAACACTAAAAACTGTTATTAATTTGCCTACAGAAGAGAAGACCAATCGTTAGAATCAAAAACCTGAAAAGATGCTTGTCTGTCTGCTACATTGCCTGTCAGTCAGGAGCTATATCTGCACCATTTTCTTTTGCCAAAACAGTATCTGCATATTTGCATAGAACGAGCTTACATTCAGTGTAACAACAAGCAAGCAATTATGAGAGATTAAATGAAAGAGAGAACTTACTCAATCTGCAAAGTAAATTGCACAACATTGAAGAAGATTTTGCAGTCTCGACTCTTTAGCCTCTCCTGTGACTCACTGATTGGTTGCATGTACCACGTGTAACCTTCTTGACTTGCCATATGGCTTACCATTTTTCTTGTACCAAAGAGGATGATGATGTTGCTGAAGAAGACAATTATGCGCGAGTGCCATAGCTTTTTCTCTGGGGCAGATGCAATTGCTATATCTATAGAGAGAATAGTAGCCTTGGGGGGAATTGTGAATTTGTGATGGCTTCTTGTGACCTAGTGGGTATGAGTTGGCCCAGTTAGAGGTGGTCAAAATCCGAAGCCCATTTTTTATTTAAATTTGTGACGGATCTTATGATCAAAATCTAAATAAGTTATTTATTTTTTTAAAGTTTATTAAATTGAATATGAAATCCGAATAAAAAAATAAACTTAACCTTTCGTTTGAATGAGGGAAAATAACTCAAAATTTTGCTAAAAGTCAGGAATTTAAGAGGAGAAATTAACACTTCCCTTGTTAGGCAACTTGAGCGTGAAATTTATTAAATGATGCGCGGAAAAAATCATGGAAATTGGGGCATCAAATTCCCGAGTTTAATTTCCACTAAAATAGGTGTCATTTCATAATTTCCATGGTGCCATTTATAAAATTTCGTTATTTACAAAATTCGACATATATAAATCCAAACACTAAAATCTTCAATTGCCAGAAATTGAAATGATGAAAATCTAAATTTCGACATTTTAGAATTCTATATAATTTTCAATTACTTCATCTGTCAAAATATGAAAGATCACAACAGTGCATTAGTCTACTTTATTAAAAAAAAGTCTTGAGTTCAAATCTTATAAAGTTATTAATATAATAAAATAAGAGCAAATAATTGATCAAAATCGAACTAATATGTAATTATTATTTTCTAAAATATAACAATAGTCTAAATTACTTTCTCACACATACTACTAAGGTGTTATGGAAGTTTTAACTCTAAACTAGGAATATACAAATAAATGTCATTTTTCACTGAACTAGGCAGGTATAGCGTGTGTAAATTTATCAAAACTATATGTGCACCAACTAACACACAACGCTCATTACCATAGGTCGTGTTACATATGTAACAACACATCCAAATAAACTCATTTAAAACAAAATATGAATATGGGGGATCATTTTAAGACCAAAAAAAATATTGAAAAGTCATAGGACAAAATAGAAATCCCAATTTAGCTTCTCCCAAAGGATTTTACAAGATGACCAGAAATAAGATATGCAAAGAAGCAAAGAAGAAACAAAAGAGATGAAAATGAGGCACAGGTAGGTCAGCCAACGTATCAGAATCACAGATCCTAATTGGTCCAACCCATATCACCTTATCCAAACCCAAATCCTCACCACCCACATCAAATCCTTCAAACTCTCCCCCAACCAAAATCCTCCATAACCCCATAAACCAAAACAAAAATTATACCACCACAATCTCTCTCTCTCTCTCTCTCTCTCTCTGTGTCCCTCATGGCCATGGCAACACAAGCCACCCTCTTCACCCCAACCCCCTCAGCCCCAAAGACCGGCGTTGAGCGCTCCACTGTCCCATGGAAGCAATCAGTGTCCTCCTGCTTCATGGCCCCAAAGCCACTCAAGCTCTCCTCCACCACAAGAACCATGAGGATCAATGCAGCAGCAGAAGAGAAAACTGTGGCCCCACCAAAGGAGGCTCCAGTGGGCTTCACCCCACCAGAACTCGACCCAACAACCCCGTCACCAATCTTTGGTGGCAGCACAGGAGGGCTGTTGAGGAAAGCCCAGGAAGAAGAGTTCTATGTGATCACATGGGAGTCTCCAAAGGAGCAGATTTTTGAGATGCCAACTGGAGGAGCAGCCATTATGAGGGAGGGCCCTAATTTGCTGAAGCTGGCCAGGAAAGAGCAGTGCTTGGCTCTTGGGACAAGGCTGAGGTCAAAGTACAAGATCAAGTACCAGTTTTACAGGGTGTTCCCTAATGGGGAGGTTCAATATTTGCACCCAAAGGATGGAGTTTACCCTGAGAAGGTGAACCCAGGGCGCCAAGGGGTTGGCGTGAACTTCAGGTCTATTGGGAAGAATGTTAACCCAATTGAGGTCAAGTTCACTGGCAAGCAAGTTTATGACATATAATATGTGATTTGTGTGTATTTTGAATTGTATTTACGATCATGATGACTATGTGAGTATAATTTGTGTTTCTTGTAATTTGATTTCATTAAAATGCAATTTCAGAAACATGATTTGGGTTAATGTTTTTTTGTTTTGTTTTGTGTATGTAATATTTATATTAATTGCCATAACAAACCCGTCAGCCGCCAATTTAAAAGCTTGACTCAATATTTCTGAATCTCCTTATATTTACACCTTTTAAAATTGTAATCTAACTATATCCAATGAAGACTAGAGACATTTCAACTTGCAAGACTAGAGACATTTCTACAGGAAATGAGCCAGCTGAAATTGCATTTTCGGAATGGTTTCTCATTAAGAAACATGTAACAGCAGCCTCACCATCAATAATATTATTAATACATTCATCAAAATTAAAACTAGCCGATGGGTTCCCTCCATATTAAATATAATTCTTGTATTTCCATTGTTTCAATTAGCTTCATATATAAAAGTAACTTTAAAATGGCATCTTTATTTTTTTTTTAGAGAAGGGGCAATATTCGATTGAAGATTACTAGTACTGTTTCATAACTTTATAATTAAAAAAATTACAGAGAGAGCCACATAAAAAATATATATTATTAAAAAAACATATTATAAAAACAAAATAGAGAAAAAAAAACAGACCTTGCGAATTCGAATTTCTCTCTGAAATCACTGATATGCAAGTTAAGGTCATTCTCTACTGAGCTAGACCCCGTCGGCATGTTTAATACACGTTTAGTTTAATAATTTAGTGCTAACAATTAGAATTAGGCAAAATCGAGTTGAGTTGGGTTGGTTCTGCTACTCGACCCGAGTTCATTAAGTTGGGCAGCTCAACATGTAAATGGGCCTAATTTACCAACTCAACCCAATTCGAGTTAAGTTGGTTAGTTAGGCATGTCCTGTTGGACCCAGTTCATGTTTAAATAAACTTTTGGTCTTGTATAATTTCTTTTTTTAAAGGCCAGGGGCTCAACGAGAGATCACATAAGCCCATTGGGTTGAACAAAAATCAAAGTTTATATATGTTTTCATAGAAAATAATCCTTTTACAAATTAACAATGAAAAAAAAAAATCATTTTTATACCTAGTTTTTAATGAAATTTCATTTTTTATTTTTAGAATTTATCATAGCTTTCAAGATGTAAAGTAAGGTAACTTCATTGTAGCCTAGTAGGAACTAACCATAAAAAAAAGTGACATAAGTATTTTTAATGAGAAATATGGGTAGCTATCTTGAAGTCGATGGTGATGAAATGTTTGTTTACATAAAGTTATGCCAAGAATTATTACTTATTTTTGTTGTTCTAGCAACCAACAATATATGATGTGACAGACCCAAATAATATAATGTGATAGCAACATTCCCAAATCCGTGGTTTATATAATATGAAGTTGTCCAAGGATCACTATCCAAATAATAATACACCTTTCATCAAACAATAACAATAATAATATAATGTCTCTAGAACATAATTTAAATCAAGATGACAAGTTTGATGCTGCGAGTCTATCAGCTAGATACCCTCCTTTTGAGGAAGCACAAAAGTTAAACCAAAGCTTACATATAACCATATGAACGGAATCAAAAAAATTCTTATAAAAGTAACGATCGAATCACCAATGTTCTTACTTTAAAATTGAAAGATTTTAATAACAAAAGCAAGGAAGCATCACTTTCTTTGCTTCAAATAACACTATTATTTATTGGTACATTGCATAGATACACTTTTTGGATTATACGCACAACCCATACCCATACATATTAACATATTATGCACATATTATGCAATATTGACATAATTAAGAAAAATATGTACATATACAGCGGGCCCAAACCTAATACGAGCCAGCCAGCAAGCAAAAACATCTGGAAGGTGGAAAGGTGAGTCAACTCGGTCAAGCTCCAACAGCTGTGGTTGTGAGATCGACCTCAATGTCGCTTCTGGTGCGGCCGATCCTTTTGTTACTACCACCATCTTTTCCGGCTACCCATACTTCTGAAACAGCTTGTGACAGGTTGTTCACGTTCTCTAACACGTAATCTGCTTCTTTGCTTTTCACGGTTTTCCCAACCTTCATTCCAAAAGATGATGTGAATTAGTACCAAATTGACCATTTTAACACAACCTTGCATTGCAAGTTAGGTGGATTTTTATTCTATTATTCAATGGAGTATTTTTAGTAACGACAGCGTCTCATGATAGTAACAATCTTTTATATAATGTGTCACAAAGAAATATTCGAGTTAAAACTACCTAAAATCATTTTTACTTTCCCACCCCACTTTAGCTCTTTATTCCGGACACGAAACCACTTCAATCGTGGCTGGCGCAATTACAAGGAGACTATTATGCGCTGGTATGATGCACTCTTTCAAAATAATGTACAAATATTTATATGAGTAACAAAATTTAAAAATCAGTTAATTACCAAAACGGTGCGTAGACCCACGGCTTTCCCGGCAGCGACGTTACGGACATTGTCATCGAGAAACAGCTGCAGCACGAAAAAAGACAAAACGCGTCGTCAAATCAAAATCAAATCTTTCAACTTCACAAGTTCATACCCCCAACCGCCTAAAAAATCAATTAAACTAATCACAACTAACTCCAAATTGACAACCGAATGAGAAATTATTGCGTGCTTCGTGGCCTTACCGTACGACGAGGATCCACCTCGGCGACCCGGAGAGCGATCTCCATGGCCTCCATGGACGGCTTCAGAACCACCGGAAACTCGTCAGGCCGAGTCGAACTCGGCAGGTTCGGGTTCATCGTCTCGAAGCATATGATCTGCTCGAAGCAGTCTCTCACTCCCAGACGATCCAACGCCTTCACCGCGTGCTTCCGATCCGAATTCGTAAATATCTGCAACAAATTCAAATTAATCAATTAGTTTCTTTTTCTTTAATTAAAAATTTTGTTTCTTGTGATTTTGACGCTTACGATTTTTCTCTGTGCGATACTACGGAGGAGGTTTCGGAGTTGAGGATCGGGCTTGATCCGATCGTACGGCAACCTTCCGTGCACGACACTGTGGTAATCGTCGGCGTCGATGTCGTAGCCTAACGCCTACAGCACAAAACCAAGCAACATAAAATTAATTTTTGAAAAATGAAAGAGGGAAATAAATTTTTTTGCGGTAAACAAAAACACATTTTAAAATAAAATAATGATGATGAATTATTACACGTAAGCCGGCGAGGGTGCTGCCGTAGCTTTTGAAAAGCTCAACTCGAAGACTGGAGGCTTTGCTCTCCGGGAACCTGCATTTCTCAACTAGAAAATCTGCAATTAAAAATTCAAATTAATTTAATCTTGAATAAAAAACTTATTCATTGTTAAGTTTTGTGTTTTGAAGAAGAAAATGAAGGTTTGATTTCTCGCACCGTCGATGTTCGTCTTGCAAGCTTCACCTAATCCAGTGTTGGAAGGGTACAGAGTGTCGTCCAAATCTATGCAAAATTAAGCAAATTAAGCGACAATTAATCGATCATATCATCCAAGATTTAATTAAGAGCTTGAGAATGAGTTAAGGATTCTGGAATTGTGCCAGAGAGCTGCGCGTACCGAAGATGAGGCAATCGAAAGGAGAAGAAGAATCGCGAACAGAGGAACTGCAGGAATCCATGGCAGGCTCAGAGAGAGAAAGAGAGAGACGGAAAGAAGAGCTGAGAGCTGTAACCGAATTTCGAAAGGCAAATATTGTGAAAAACGTGAAATGCAATGTGACGAAGGGGAGGGCGTGGAAGATGAGAACAGGAGAGGCATTTATATACGCATATAGGGAGGGAAATGGGGCAAGGACACGTGGAGAGTAGTGATAGGATAAGTTTATTTATATATTTACCCGATGAAATACAATAATAATATGGACGTGGATAGAAAGATGAGATAGGCGAAAGACTGTTTGCTGACTCAGACCAAGAGAGAGAGAGAAACTCACTTATTATTATGCATTACCGCGGTACGTCTGTGGGCCTACACGTCGATCCCAAATTATGCCCCTACCAACACTAGCAGGTAGCGATTTTTGTGGACGAAACTACACTCACTCGTTTTCTGAGACGAATGTTTTTCACGTTTTGATAATCTGATTAAAATTGTTCTTATCATAATTTAATTCAAAGATTTTTATTTTATTTTATTTTATACAAGTGGTAGCTTATATTACTCTAAATTAATCTAATATGCAAATAGGAGAACTCAAACTTAAACTTACTACATTAAATTAACTGACCTAACACATGTTTGCAATTTAGAGAGTTCTAGTATGCTAAAGTTAAAGTAAGTAGAAGGGCATTTTAGTAATTTCTGAAGAACACCGCATGCGCGTCCATCTCGCTCAGAAACTTCATCCAATTGCATGTGGAAAAGGTGGCAGATTTTTATATGCCAGAAGCTACCCCGGTGATGGTGGAGGAAGTCGATCTTTATCTAAAGCTACTGTCAAATTCCGTGTGAACCGTCCATATAAACATATGTATTTTGTTGGTGTTTGGTTTTCATTTACACTGGGTCAAATTCTTCCTGTGTTTTCCATTTTAATATCTCACACCCTAAGAGTAAAAGGAATGAATATCTAATATTTAGGGGGTGTGCTGAGTAAATTAGTGATTGGGAGAAGAAAGTCCCATTTCTGAAACACCAATTTTATACTGAATTAGATAGGCACACCCAACTATATGTCAACTAGTGTTAAATTAGGGTATCAAATGAGTTGTCTTTGCACAAAGTCACTTTTAGCATAACAAATGGGTGAGCTTATCTTATCTACACACCCATGATTTTGTATCCACACACCTATTTACGGACAATTGGGTGACCCTAGCTGGCTGTATATCCTCTAATATCCAACCCACCATGGGCGCAATAGAGTTTTCCTAATAATGAAATTTCCTTTTTTATATAAAATAAAATAAAATAAAAAGATTGATGCATCATGCTTTTGTTTTATATTAATCACAGAGATTTGAACTTAAGATATCTTCCACTAAAGTGAGGTTGAATGAATTTTGATTTGTGATTTAACGAGTGCTTACTTAGTTTCTGTTTTTTCAACAGATAAAATAGAGATGGAGCTTCTCCACTAAGGAACGTATATATGCTGTTCTTCCTTTAGTTATAGAGATATAGCACTAAGGACACCATATATGCTTCTCAAAGATTCCAAATAAATTTGATGTTGAGCTAAAAGTTCGATTCTTTCCCTTCCATTATTTGTTGAAAGAGACTACACTCTAAGTTCATGAGGTAAGGAAACACCATATGTTTTGCTTGACAAATGAATGAGAAGAATCCTATTGTAGAGTATGTTTGCTTTGCTCACCAAACACAATTCATTAACAACAAAAAAGAAAGCGATTGATTAGTTTAATAAGAAAATGAAAACGCGGTCTGTGTCATAAGTGATGATGCTTGTGATTAACGACGGTGCTGGATGGATGTGGGAACCCACCGCAAGACACAGTGTGCATGATGCAACATCGACTGCCTCATCTATTCTAAATCCCATTATTGCCTTCATAATGCCCATAAAATTCGTTAAATATTATTAACCCAATAAAAACTCGACGTTGAAATTGGTAATTGGCTGTATAAAAAGGGAAAATGACATCTGACTCCTCACGGGCCAACAGTAAAGCAACGCGAAACACGATGATTGATGATGATGCAGGTGCAGGTGCAGCCTTTCATATCGTCCTTCTCTTGAGTTGTAACAAGAAAGTTGAGTTCTGTGATCAGCCTTTGAGATTCTTCTCTCACTCACACACTGTATCTGTTTCGAATAGTTACTGATGAAAATATCTATCGAGATATCGGTGTATCTATGGCTGGGAGTGCTAATATCAGTATCTATCACAATTTTACAAACAATTAGCAAATCCATAACCCCCTGCACATACAGCAATAATAAGCCTCAAAATCCATTGAAGGCCCAATCTCTTCAAACCCATTGGACCAATGGTGGAGTGGAGGCTGACTACAAAATTGGGGTGGGCTGGGATACTAGGCCTAAATCCCAAAGGGATGGGCGGGTCATTGAGTTGAGTTCATACATTCACTTGGGAATTATCTCCCCATTTTATAAGGAAAGTAATTCCTATTTGTAAAATTATGCTGTCCAATATTTACCTCGGCACATGAGGTAATGTGTTCGAATTCCAGCTCCCTCAGTATTGCTTGTTAACAGAAAGAAAATCACGATGACCATGATGTCCTTGCGCCATTTTAAATGTAAAATTTGGTGATCATATGTGTCTTGGTACATTAACATGAATTTTTGAAATATCAAGGGCATATATATATGTATAGGACAAGTTTTGTATTTATATTTAGAGTGGTGATTTCCCCACTCCAATTTTGTCCATTTACACTCCATTTTATAACTTAAAAAGGAGTGTAAGTAAAGGAGTGTTTTGTCCATTTACACTCCATTTTATAACTTAAAAAGGAGTGTAAGTAAAGGAGTGTAAGTGGTCAAAATGTATATATATCGTATATACCTGTTTCTCTTAAGTATGCAAAGTTCTCTGCACAAGCCATATTGAATGAAAAGTAATTATGCTTTTGTTCCCTCTTTTGAGGTGGAATCATTCTTGGCAGCGTTTTGTCTCAGTAAAACTTGTTTATCCTACGAGGTTTCAACTTTCAGTCTTGTAAAGTAGCTGCATTGCCATTTCATACTCACATAAACTCCCATATTCCAAATAGACATCTTAAGAGAGACACAAACAAAGATTTATACCATAGTTTTTATAAGTTACTACACAAAAACGAAGAAAGAAAAGGAAAAAGAGAAATACAGCTAAAGAAAAGGAAGACCCAAGATTGTCTTCCCACTTGCACTCTTTTGTTTCTAAGTGCTAGCTTTGCCTTTTGGTTGTGGTTCTTCACTCTTAATTTTGTTTGTAGGCACTGCCATGGCCATGGCCATATATGAACCTTGCCGTTCCTTCTGTGTATACATGAGTCTCGTTGTCCATCCTGCAAAAAAGCCCCATCATCCTAGCTAGATCAGTAACTACTAAGACGAAAAATGAATTCCACAAGGCAAAAGAAAAAATTGAGAACAAACAACATGTATGGCACGGGACTTACGATTGCCGGACAGCTTTGCTCAAAGTTGAGGCTGATGATAAGGTTTTTCCATCTAGGTATCTGTTCTCCCCTTTGATCCTCTGTTTAATTCTGAGATCTAATTCATCAGCACTTAGCTCAAAAGGGGTATCTGAAGCCTGCCATTTTAAACAACTCCTTAGCCTCCTTAGTTTCAATTTAAAATACAAAATTGTGGCACTTGTATAAATAAGAAAATGTTATAGCTCCAGTTCTGTTGTCAAACCAATATAAGACTTTGAGAACATGAACAATGGCATGCATTATGCATAGGCAGAGCACATATGCTGTTAAAAAAAACTCATTTGCCATAGAGGGTGCTAGTTTTTGTACCATGATCCATCCCCATATATCAGCATATGAAGGAACATGAGCTGAATAAGGCACAACATCTGCAGATGCAAAGCAGCAATAAGAACATGGTGGAGATCAAAAGGGAAAGTATGGCTAAAGGGAAATAATTTTCTTAACTAATCAAGAGGACTTACATTTAAAGACCTGCCTCAAAGTATTGTAAATGCAGGAAAACACTTCTGTATGGCTGAAAATTCCAGCAGGACCTGCCTGCATAAATAAAAAAGAAGTGGTTAATTCTGTCATTATGATTCTGTTTCTGTCTGTGATTGCATGCATATGATGAGGGTGTGTTAGATACCTGTGTGACAAAAACGCCTTCCTTGCTGAGCCTAGGCCTGACAATCAGCTCATAAAAGGATTTGGTGTAGAGTTTATAGCATGGGCCTCCTTCTATTGGGTCTGCAAGGTCTCCAATTATCACATCATACTGCTCTTCTCTGTGTTCTAGCTCAGCCCTGTAACACACCTCAGTAATTAGTAACCATGATATCAGAGTTGGTAATTGTGAAAAATATAATTCATATAAAACATATTTATATTGTGAATAAACCTGGCATCATTGATGATGAGCTCCAGTCTTGGATCACAGAAAGCTTCACTGTTTACTATCAAATATGACTTACAGAACTCTACCACCTCCTGCATCATATTAATTATATAATTCCTGTCAGATGATATTACTTCACAAATAACATTGCTTCTTAGAGTAAATAACTTTGTCATAAACAATAGTTCTATGTGTTATATGCCAGACAAAACCTAGAACAGTATTTTGGAAAAAATTATTAGTTTTCTTTCTGTTGCTCCAATAATCCTGTTTTTTGCTTTTCCAACAACGAAAAAATGAAAAGGAGCCATGGTAAAAGCAGCTCAAAAGCTGGAAAACAGTTAATTTCTGATAAGAAAAGATGATAGACGGAGGTTTTTGTACCTCATCAATGTCACACATGACAACCTTCTCCACAGTCCTGTGTCTCAGAAGTTCTCTTGCAGTGGAGCCTTCACCTCCTCCCATGATGAAGATGCTCTTTGGACTGAGAAAATTGACATTAATTATAGAGTTATGAACAAACAATGCTGCTGTCTTAACATCCAATATACAGAGAAAACAAAAATATATGTTTATGTGTAAAGAGAAGTTATATTACTTGGGATGATGAAGAAGTGGTGGATGAACAAGACATTCATGGTAGATAAATTCATCAGTCTCAGCACTTTGAAGCTTTCCATCAATGACTAAAGCCTGCAAAATACAGAAGAGAAAATGGCATGAGCCACTTGCTGCTATCTGCTGTCATTGTTTTTACTCATAGTAGAATTCATCAAACCTTTCCAAAGGGTTTGGTGTCCAACAATGCAATGTCTTGGTATGGAGTAGCTCCTGTATGCAAGATACTGCAAACCAGGAAAAAAAGAAGAAAAAAGAAAAAGAAAAAGAGGTTAATTATTAAAATACCTCAATGATGAAACTAAACTTTGTGATTAGAATATTGCACTCTATTCTAACATTTTTATTATGTCTTGTCTGACCTTTTCATGACCAAGATATTGAATTGGTCATTGGTGGTAAAAAGAGTGTTTCACTTTAAGAATTCTACCATTTTCTAAAGTAAGGAAGTTTGACACTGAGATTATAAAATAAGGCTATAAGTCAGAAAAGGCAAATCAAAATCTAGAATTCAGATAATAACTCAAGGAAGACAGCTAGGACGTCATAATGTCTCACCCAATTATAGGGGCTGTGGTGAAAAACTCCTAATGATTTTTTCCATGAACCTTCTCATAAGTTCATAATCAAAATGGGAAACCATAAGGAAAAAAAAAACAGAGGTGGTAAGAAGTTGGAGCAAAGAGTTAATTACAACAATGGGGGCCAGGCTTTATTTTCTTTTTTTGGACAAAAAAAAAACAAAAATGTGAAACCATTTTTGAAATTTAGTTATCTAAAGATATAGGAAACATGGAAACAAACAAGTATGTGTACCTATTAAGAGCAAAGCTCCATCTTAAATTTTCTTCAATTTCTTCCTCATACCAACAGCTCTTCCTGTATCCATTCAGAACTGAATGAGCTTTTCCATTTACTCCATTCCCATTCCCATTCCCGTTGCCATTGTTGGTTCCATTGGAATAAGAAATGTCACCCATTTTCCTATAGCTGGCTATGCCAAAATACTTGACAAAACAGAACACAGTCTCTTTGTTTCTCTGAGAGAGAGAGAGAGAGAGAGAGAGAGAGAGAGAGAGAGAGAAGAGAGGTAAGTGATGGAAGAAGGAGGAGGGTTCACAATATAAGAAGCAAAAAGGTGGCAGCCAAATCGAAAAGTACTATGATTTAGGTTGGATAGAAAGCCAAGGAAATCGCGGCAACAAAAAAAAAAAAAAACAAAAAACAAAGAAAATCTATTGAAGTGGGTGTGCTTGAGACTAAAAAGCATGCAGCCCCGAGATATCTTCATCGGAATTCGTAAAGTAAAGGGAAATTGGGACTATTTAAGTTTTTGTTGCGTGGTTGTAACTTGTACGACTGTTTTGTTTTTTTAATCCATAACAGCAATGGTAGTGAAACTAACGCAGCATTGCAACCATCAGATTCTTCAACATATAATCTTCAAGGTATGTAGATAGTTCCATGGAATACGCAATGGGCTTTGACATGTAACTACATCTCAACGTCAAATGCAGGTTCAGTAGCTGATCAGGTAGTATGGCCGCTACTTTGTGTTCGAGTTTGAATTTCTTTATTAATAATTTGGAATAGGGGACTGATTTTCTAACTCCATTTTTATCTACTTATACTCCATTTTTCTAAATAAAAAGGAGTGTAGGCGGATAAAAGGAGATTGATAAAATCATTTACCTTTTGGAATATTACTTTGTGGTTTAATTAAACGTAGAAACGAAGTGTGAGAAATGAAATTTATGATGGTATCATAGTTATGATATGTATGAATACATGTATGATACATGATGATGATGATGATATTAATTTAATATAAGAAAAACTGGGTATTATAGGAGTGGGGAAAAGGTTAAAAGATGATGATGGAGGGGTGACAACAAGCGAAAATTCTGGTTATATTCTTTGCTTCAAGAATGTGTGCAAATCTTAGTTGGAATTGAAGAAGAGAGAAGCTGAGAGAGAGAGAGAGGAGCGTGCACTGGAAACGATCATAACATTCTCTTTGCTTCAAAAGATTTGGAGGGCGTGCTGTGGCAGGCGCACTCATCATCACCCTCACCATTAACGCAACAATTCTTTCCCCCCAAACTGGAAATGACTTCAACCCCACACCCACCATTAATATAATTAATTAACAAAGTTACTTACCCTGTAATTAATAAACCCTAATTAACCCTTTACTAATTAATGATAACACTGTTACTTCACTATTTGTCTAATATATATTATATTTACATTTTGTTTTGAGAAATTTTACATTAAGTTTATCATGGCACAATACTTTTGTGAGGGCATTCACACACGTTAAAATGTTGAAAAAATCAGGGGAGTTGACTATTAAATTTACACATAACAAACACAAAAGAACAAAATCACTCTCTCCACATATTATGCTTGGTTTCCTATACAGATTATCCAAACTTGTGCAACAATTTGTGGGTCAAATGGGGTCCAAAGTCATAAGGTCCATATTTGGTGGCGTAAGGTTGGCATCAGAATGATGTGTATAATAGTATAATGGAAATGAAGAAAATATTAGTAAGATTAAAAGAAAGAAAAAATGTTGGCAGGCCACTGAATTAGCATGGTGGCATTGTATTTGATGCAGGCCAGCTATGAATACAAGGAAATCATTCTTGTTACTTGTATTGTTGTGTGTTTGGGGGTGATGATGGATTTGCCAAACTCTTGTTTTAGAAAGGTTATGATGAGAGAGAGAGAGAGAGAGAGAGAGACCTCAAAGGCTGAGCTCAACTCAAACTCAAACTCAAAGGTCCCCAGGACAATATTGTGTTGCCCTATCTTCATGACCTGTGAAAAAATCATTGCACTGGCCAAGGGTTTGTCACCCAGCAAATCATATGACATGATTTTGTAGATTTCTTATTTGCTTGCCTTGCTGCACCTAAAATGATGTCTCATCTTCATTTCCCATAATGCGTCTCGTGCCTTTGCTTTTGTCATGCTTTTCTTCTTAACGGCACAAAAAAATATCCAGTTTGAAATACTCATGTACGCCTCTTGGTCGGACTTCTTTCCTTGGTATACATAAAGGAGCTATGCACTTGTTATCGATATAGGCCTAACTTCACCAACGAACACTTTCTCGAAGTTTAGTTACACCGAGCTTTACTAACAAGTCATCTTCCTATGGTGCCAAACAAGAATAAAAACCATACGTAATTGACAGACTTCCAAGGCCAAAACCTATGTGATTTAGGACCTTTTTTTTTTCACTCTTCCTAGTCTTGCTATATTACCTATTGTTAGTTGCTTTAGTACTCTTACGAGAATTATTTGTTAGCTATATGTAGGGTTGGGCATCAATCCGGCCAACCCAGAAAAAGTCAAACGTTTCAAAACTGAATTGAATCGTAAATGGTTTGGTTTGTTTTTGACCTTTTGCAAATAGACTTAAACCGAATTGACTGTCCATTTATATATTTATTTTATTTTACACATGTAGTCATTTCATCGGATAATAACTAGATATGGAAGTTAAATTTGAAGTTTGATGGAACTTTAAAGTTGCTGATATTTGGTCGTCGGACTATTCAAATAAAGAAAGGGTAGGGTCAATCTAATAAGATTACTAAATTTTTGGAGACTAACTAGGAATGGAACCGGTCAAACTAAGTAAGAAGAAACCTAATTTAATACTCAAATTGACGAAAAGATGAAAAGACAAGTCAAAATTAGAGCCATTTGAGTAAGAACGGAAAATTTGACTGCTCAAAATAAGTTAGGTATTCATGTTACGGTATGAATTTCATTTTACCCAATTTTTTCACACGCAATTTAAGATTTTGTTTTTCTTTTGTGTTTGCTGTTCTAGAGTTGAAATGCATATATGCAATGCATGAACAAAAAGTCTACACAGCTTAGGCAGTGTTTGACCCGATGAAAAGATAGGATAGGAGGAAGCCCAACCAATAAAACGGCGGCGTATTGAGCTCGGGCTGATTGTGTTTCTTCTCATCGTATGGGCTTTTCTTCTTGGGTGTCATCAAAGTGGAGGTAGATAGGCCCAGCCTCCAGCCCAACTCTTCCATCTCTGTAAACCCCAGACGTCAACACTCTAAACCCTCTTTCTGAGTTCTGAGTTCTGAGCTTTCTCTTCTCCTTGTAACCTGCAGCTGTTCTTCTCACCCAGGTATTTCCTCTTCTTTGAATGTCTCTTTTTTTCTTGTTTCTAATTTAGAATTTAACTAGGTCATACTATTGAGATGATATAAAATATTTTACTTGAATTTTAAGCTTTGGTTGCTGTGGAAGGGAAGAGTGAGGCTCCGTTGGGTTTGTGATTCGGAAATAGTTTTCAAAAAAACTAGGATTGAATCTGAAAGTTGTGAGCTTTATTCTGCAAATTTTAAAAATCTGAAAACTTGGTTGGTATTAAAAACAAGAAAACCCGAATTGCAACCTCAATGTCGTCCACACTATGTTGTTCTTCTTAGTCATTCCATCAAACAGCTTCTCTGCATAAAAATTTCAGGAAATATTCATCTATATATTCCATTATTGTGCAACCCCAAGGTTTCTTCTGGCATCTGAGAAATGTTTTAGAGGGTGATTGCTTTTCCTACTATTTGTTTCTTGTTAATTATGTAATTTCGAAATTTCGTTTTTATGTAGTTCCAAGAGATGGAGTATGTGAGCCCTGAAGGCCTTCGCTTAGATGGTCGCCGCCCCATGGAAGTATTTGTCTATCTCTGTTTTTTCTTTTGTATTTAATTATCATTCTCATAATGCTTCATTTAATTTTATGAATTAAATAGTTTATTCCTTTCTTCTTTGATCCCAGATGAGACAAATTCGTGCAGAGATTGGTGTTGTGGCCAAAGCCGACGGGTTCTAATTACTAAACCCTTGTATTATTTTCTTTTCATTTTTTTACATTGGCTTTGATTTTGTTTTAAATTCATCTTGCACATCAAATTTTCAGTTCTGCTTTGTTTGAGATGGGTAACACCAAAGTCATTGCTGCAGTGTATGGCCCTAGAGAGGTTAGTTAACTTTTTTTTTTCTTCATTAACACCTAAGTCAAATGTGGTACTCATTAGTGTTTCGAAATTTTTGTCTAATTTTCAAGTTAAATATTCATTCAAGCTGTTTAGAAAATTACTTTGTTTTTAGGTCCAAAATAGGAGCCAACAATTGAATGACAGCGCACTGGTAATAATTCATCTAAATCTTTGTGTATCAAACTTATATGTGTTGTGTTTAATATGCTAAACCTAAATCTGACAGGCATTTAATATATTTGTAAATGTAATGTCGTCTGCAATTGTTAATAACTTTAGGTGCGATGTGAGTACACCATGGCAAATTTTAGTACTGGAGATCGCATGAGAAAACCAAAGGGGGATAGGTGAGATATTAATATTCTTTTTTATTGCCAAACATACATGCTTTGTATGATCTTCCATTCGAAATTTCACATAACAATGTTGTATCCATTACTAAGTTAAACTATATAAATAATATGCGTATCCTTGATGCTCTCAGGCGATCAACAGAGATATCTTTAGTTATTCGCCAAACCATGGAAGCATGCATTATGACACATTTAATGCCTCGGTCTCAGGTTCCACTGTTGCATCTTGGGGAACTTTTCTTGCATGACTGTGTAGTTTGTTCTTTTCTGAGCCTTGTATCTCTTTTTTTCAGATTGATATTTTTGTGCAAGTTCTCCAAGCAGATGGAGGTAAATTGTGATGTCTCTTTGCAGTCATAGTCCTATATGATAATGTACTTTCAGATTATATGATAAATTCATGCTGCCCTGTTTCCGTCTATGTGTACGTGCATGTTTGATCCTCTGTTATTCAATATATTTGTTGATCCAGCCATCATATTCGAATAGAATAAGTGATTGATACAGTGTTCCCAAAGTCTAATGCTAGTCACTCTTATCTGCGTATCACTTAGAATTTTAACTATTAGCAAATACTACTGGATTTGAACAGGCTGCTTCACTATTTAAATTGGAGAATGGAACGATTTATCCTTGAGTTTGATTTTACTTGGTTTTATTTTTTGCAGGAACTAGATCTGCATGCATTAATGCTGCAAGCCTGGCCCTTGCAGATGCTGGAATTCCAATGCGTGATCTTGTTACCTCCTGTAGTGCTGGCTATCTTAATAGCACACCTCTGCTTGGTAAATGTTTTCTTTATTTGATATTTGTATTTAAGAATACTTTGCTTTGGGAGCTCTTGGAAGGCCTCTCTGTACGAGTACGATATTGTAATTTTCATATGAGCTTATTGTTGCTGGAACGACAGATTTAAACTACATAGAAGATAGTGCTGGAGGTGCTGATGTCACTTTAGGCATTATGCCAAAGTTGGACAAAGTGACTCTTCTTCAGGTTTTTATTTCATAAATGTGCTTTTCAGTTTATTCTTCTGAACCTTAAGTTGCAGTTATTGTATCAGCCGATATCCAGGGTATCTCCTTTGCCTTCTGTACACTACTTATTTGTGATGATTGTTGATGCAGATGGATGCAAAATTATCAGTGGAAACTTTTGAAAACGTAATGCAACTTGCGATCGAAGGCTGCAAGGCAGTTGCAACTTACATTCGAGAGGTAAGGACTTCTTTGCTGCATTTTGCCCCCTCCAATGAAAAGTTCTTCCTTGTCGGTTGTCATGTGGCTTCTGTATTTGGACAATGCTCATTGATCAATGAGGCTTCATCTTCATGTTCCAGTATTGTCATGTTTATTGGAATTTTCATCTGGGTTTGTATAACAGGTATTACTAGAGAATACAAAGCAATTGGAGTATCGCCGAGGCATCTAGTTCCAAATTAAGGTATGGCAACCAACCTTATTTGTTATTTGGTATGGAAACTTGATCCAATGACAACAAATTTAACAAGTTTTAACAGCCCCTGACGCACACAATCACCTACGTATTCTGCTTAATATTTTTTTCTCTACCTGTAGGTTTCTGGCTGTTCAATGATGAAGTTTGAGGGTGGCTATATTACGCGGACAGTGTTGAAGGAAGTAATCTTGGAATTGAACCCACTGAGTTGAAGTATCCCCAAGTGGAGAGCTTTGATTTTGGATTCTGAGAATGGTAACATCTACAACACGGGCGGAAGTGGCAACTTTTAAGAGGGGCTCGCAGTAATCTAAAATGTATAAACTAATTTTCCATTATGTTATTATATTCTTGTTGTAAATGAAGATTTTAAGTAGAAATTATAATGAAAGAAAGAAGCTCCGTTTATTTTCAGAATTTTCTTGTTTTCTAATAGCATTCGTATGCTTATAAATTTGGCTATTTTCTGCTTGTTTTTTTCCTCTTTTTTCTTTTCGTTACATAGCCTGCCTCTAATTGCAAATTATAGAATAAAGCTCTCATTCTTTGTATTATTTTTGCGTCACTAATTAAGCTTATTCAAACAAGTGGTAGTATAATATAATCCCATTGGAGGAGACGGTGCATTGAATAGCAGCAGTAGGCACCATCTGAACCAACCAAGACAACTTTGATTTCAAGCAACTCATTCGACTAGGGAAAAGGCCAATGCCAATTTTTCTTGACAGTATGAGGCAATTAACTGTGGCTACTAGCTGCTCTTCTATTGAATGTAATGGCAACAAAATTGATTGTGGTGCTAATAGTTTATTTAAGTCATACCTCCCGGTGTCGTTTGTATTGAAAAAAAAGGGGTCCAAAGTATAAAAGAAGGCAAGAGATTGAGAGCAACCGCTATTGAGATATTGTAGTAATGATAACTTGCCACCACCGAAGGACCATCTTATTGCAAACGACAAACATGTTATTTTCCATTATTTGATAAGATTGTTGAATTAGCTAGTCTAATCTACAGTGTAAGTCCCAAAAGACATTTTGAAAAGAATAATGCCTCCCTCCTTGCCTACTGATGTGGTTTAGTCACAATCTGACACATGTCTCTTTTGTTAAGAATAATTAAAGTGAAAAATAAAGAGAGTCTCACTATTATGCCCAATATAGGGCCCCAAATTGTATTAAAAAAAAAACTATACATGAAATGGATTTTAGAAACACACCAAAAAACTATTTACAACATAACAAAGAGGCTTTGAACTTCCTATAATTTACAAAACTGCCATCGATTTTCTTAAAACAAGCCCAACTTTAAAACCTCACAAAAAAACACAAAACGCTCAAAATAAAAGGGTAAAATTGGAAATTAGTATATTAAGTAAACTCAAAAATAGGTTAGCTGGCAATAGTAGGATTTTTTTTTTATAGTTTGTTTATAGAAATGAAATGGTATAATGTTTATTTATAACACTAGTGCTGAGAATGAGTATATAACTAAATATCTCAAAAATAAATGCTCCTTTTAGAATAAAATAAAAAGGACAAGTGTTAGTTTGTGAGTGAGCCACATCAGTAGGTAAGGAGGGGAAGTATTATCATTTTTTAAATTCTCTAATAAAAGTTAACATAAGGTTATCCATAGGACATGTGTTACCTTTTAATGGTGGTGGTAGTATCAGCGCCAACATAAAAATTGATGTCATAACATAGTAAGGCATCAGAATAGTAAAAAGATGTGATGCTATTTCTCTTATGTAGCATTAGGATTTATGTTGCAACTGATGCCCTTGATGCTTTTAGGCATCAGAAGTCAACGCCCATCACGTATATGCAAGTCTCATAAACATCAGTAATTTTGTCCAGACTAATGCCATAAGTGGAATACGCATCGGACTCCGATGCTTATAACTCTTCGATGCCTATAACTAGTAAAATGCCACGATGACGAATACCTCGGTTGGGGGTATTAAGCAAATTTTGGCATAGTGTAAGCTAAGCTAACCATCACATGAATGAACGGCTAGAATGAGTCAGCTAATAATTTGACAAAATGAGTAGAGCAGATAATTGTAATAATGGGTCAGGTCAACCCAGGCAAGCATGAGCCCAACTTGTTTAAATGGGGCACGACACGGTCCAAGCCCGATTATTGGTGGGCCGTGCTAGGTACAATACGAAAGCATGGGCCTTGCCATGATTAGAAAATAAATCCAATGGATAAGGTTGGCTCGATACCCGCCATAGGCCAGGCTTGGCCTGAGCCCGCTTCAAGCTCGACCTAACCCACTTAATTTTGTTTTTGTTTTTGTTTTTTTTGTCGAGGCCTACTTTACATAAATCATCTCTTAGCCTCATTTCCCTCTCGATATCTACATACATAGACTGTGATTTGGTGGCTTTTTCTTCCAACAAATCATATATTTTCATATTAAATAAATACTGCAATAAATCCTCAATTTTTAGTCCCATATTAATTCGTCAATAAATAAATCCTCAATTTTTAGTCCCATATTAATTCGGAGTCTCGTATTATATATATATATATAATATGTTCATGATATATTTTTTGGTAAAAATGTAATATACTAACACGAAAAAAAAATATTCAAAGTTAAATGGCCCAAGCACAAACCCGATTCAAGCACGGTGTGAACTTGAATTTTAGGCCCGGTCACGATCAATGATTTTGATAAATGTGATGAGAAAAAATGCCCTAGTCTAAGCCCCAAAAGACTTTGGAAAATGCTAACGTAAGAGCATGTAACTATCGAAGGCTAACCAAATAAATCGCATGCCATTGATACTCCCTCCCTGTCCCAGTAAAGCCCTGATTAATTAGTGTTGACCCAAACCCAAAGAATATTCTATACAGACTTTTTTGGGGTTGAAAAATATTATCGCTATTAGTTGGAATCCCTTGAGATATATATATATATATATATATATATATATATATATATATATTTATATGTATGGGCTGTCAACTATTTTGTCAGGAATCGTTATTTTTCTTTTGGGGACATTTTTTGCTCATCACTTTAACCAGGATAGGTGTGTACCCTCACCACCATCCTCAATGTTTGATATGTGTCCATAGGTATAATCATGATTACATAAATACAAAGCAAAAGTTAACTATAGTTATGTTTATGGACGTGTCAAGATCCTGGGGATGATGGTAAGAGTACACCTATGGTTAAAGTGGTGAGCAAAAATGCACATATTTTTTAATGTACATCCGACAAATGCTCAACCAAGGACTTCCAAACAAGTCTAGTTTAACTAAACTTGTTGTCTATTGCTCATTTCTGAAAAAAATTTATGACATAATTAATTAATTGTCAATGAAAATATTATTTTTCAGAGAGTAACATGAGAGTTTAGATTAGTCGTTCTAATTAATTAGCAAATGAGAAGCAACAACGTGCTATTTAAGGAAGCGTTAATACTTTTATCACGCCACATGCACAAAGAAGCCAAAAAAAGCCATGGCGGCTTCAACGTTGAAACTAGTGTTCTTCTTGCTCTTTTCCTTCTTCACCTTCTCACCAACAACCTCAAGCCACCACCCACTGGACCCTCTAACCCCATCTGAGTTCAAACTGGTTCGAACCCTAGTCAAGAAATCATACCCTAGCCCCAAACACAACCTAACCTTTCAATACATAAGCTTGGACGAGCCAGACAAACCAGCCCTCCATTCATGGCTCTCGAAACCCAAATCAAAACCCCCACCTCGCCGAGCCTTTGTCATCACACGGCTCAACAGACAATCCCATGAGCTCATAGTGGATTTATCAAATCGCTACATAGTTTCTGATAAAGTTTACAATGGAAATGATGGCTACCCTTTGCTCACCTTGGACGAACAAACGGTCGCAAGTGAACTGCCGTTTTCCTATAAACCATTTATTGACTCGGTCAAGAAGAGGAGGCTTAACTTGTCCGAGGTTGTTTGTACCACGTTTTCAGTTGGGTGGTTTGGAGAGGAGCACAGTGAAAGAGTGATAAAGATTTTGTGTTTTTATATTGAGGGATCGGCTAATTTGTACATGAGGCCCTTGGAGGGAGTATCTTTGCTCGTTGATCTTGATGAGTTGAAGATAGTTGAGTATTATGACCGGGCGAGGCTTCCGGTGCCAAAAGCTGAGGGGACGGAGTACAGGCGGTCGAAGCAGAAGCCGCCGTTCGGTCCACGGCTGAATGGATTCGCCATAGACCAACCGGATGGACCTGGGTTCAAGATCAATGGGCACAAAATAAGGTTAGTATCAGAAATGCGATCATGAGTTATGGTATAAATGGTTTGATTCGCTTAGAAAGCCCAAATTATTGTATGATCTTACTCACCAAATCATACTCATAACGAGAAAAAAAAAAGTAATAGTTTTTTATTAGTATATTTGTCAAATGAAACTAGGGTTAATCGTTTTATTAGTCCTTGAATTTAGGCTATTTGAATCCCTCAATTTTCAAAATCGTTTTCGTGATCCTTTAACTTCACTTTCGTTAGGACAAATGGTCATGCCGTCAATTTTGTTAATTTGTTATGTTAAATGTATGAGCAAAATGGTATTTTGTATTAAAACAAAAAAAAATGAATAAAAAATCATATCTTTAAAATAACAATAAAAAAAATCAAATAAAAAACCAACAAAAAAAAATAAAGTTTGGGGGAGTAGAAATTAGGATAGAGGGGGAGAGAAAGAGTTTAATATTAATTTTTTATTCATATTTTAATCAATTTAATATAAAAATACAATTTTGTCTCTGCATTTAACAGAAAAGATAAAATTGAAGGCAAAAACCATTTGTTCTAAAGAAATTGAAGTAGAAGGATCACGAAAACGATTTTAAAAATTAAAAAATTTAAATGCAAATCAAGTTTAAATTTTAAAATTAATAAAACGATTAACCCATAAAACTAACGTTAAATATTCCACACGTATATAGTTAGATATGTGGAAATTGTCATCAGACATTGAAAAATCAATGTAATCGATCACTAGTGACAAAATGCCGGCTATTGTGTCCCAGTTCCACATATTCGTCAGCGGGGGTGCCTTTTTCTCAATGGACTTAAAAGATATTCAAGCACGTGTACATCTCCTTTTTTTTTTTGGGTCGTAGTGTACATCTCCTTTTGTATGCAAACTTGTGGATTCTTCTCAACCTCATGGCCTCATTTTAGTCCTATCTTTGACTTACTTTTGGCGCATAATTATGGGAAGTAGTAAACTTCTTTTTTTAAAACAGTTTAACTTAACTTTGTGGAAGAGTTTTAACTTAACAACACTCCCAAAAGTGCTGGTTTAAGGCGTAATTTATGATTAGTCATTTGTAGATTAACTGGTTAAGAGTAATTAAAGTCCTATGTTTGAATCTCCTTCTTTAATATCGCTTGTATAAAAAGAAAAATAATAATAATATGAAAGTTTTACGATCACTTATTTTGGGAGTGTCCGAAGAAAGTATCAAAATTACTTTATTTTATTTTACACAAGTGTTAAATGTTAATAGAATCACTGTAACTCATTCTTGCTTTTAAAATGCAACCAGTTGGGCCAATTGGGAGTTCCATGTAGGATTTGATGTTCGAGCTGGTCCAATAATTTCCTTGGCATCAATATATGATCTAGAAAAGGGTACATATCGGCAAGTATTGTACAGAGGGTTCGTATCGGAGCTGTTCGTGCCATACATGGACCCAACTGAAGAATGGTACTACAAGACCTTCTTTGATGCTGGTGAGTTTGGGTTCGGTCAATCGGCTGTGCCATTGGAGCCACTGGCCGATTGCCCTGCCAATGCTGCATTCATAGACGCATACTTTGCTGGGGCGGATGGCACCCTTGTCAAAATATCCAATGCTATTTGCATATTTGAGCAACATTCTGGGAGTGTCTTGTGGCGTCACACTGAAACAGAAATTCCAGGAGAAATGGTAAGCTTACTAGAATTCATTTTAAATTTCAATTATGACAATTCCCTTCATGTATTTTATGTGAGTAATTAGCTGATCACGTGATATTAGATTAATTGTTAATCCATCAATTGTGACATCATGTGATTAGAAAATGTGATAATTTCTAGCATTACTGTATGTGTAGATGTGGTATTATGAATGAGAGTTATATATATGGTGATGGTAATGTAGATAACGGAGGTTAGGCCGGAGGTGAGCTTGATAGTCAGGATGGTCACAACCATTGGCAACTACGATTACATACTTGATTGGGAATTTAAGCCAAGCGGCTCCATCAAAATAGGGGTATGATATGATTTATTGTAATATATTTATTGATCACATTGTAAATCACATTCATATTTTATATGGAACTCACTAATGGTTTCGTAGCGAGTGAGATGAGAAAATTACAATGATGATCCTAAGGTATATAGGTTATTTCACTTTTGAAAACAGGTAGGCTTAACAGGAATACTAGAAGTGAAGGCTGCAGATTACACCCACACGAGTCAAATAAAGGAGGAGGCATATGGAACATTGCTAGCAGAAAACACAATTGGGGTGTACCACGATCATTTCTTGACCTACTATCTTGATCTTGACGTGGATGGCGAAGCCAACTCCTTTGTCAAAAACAATTTGGTGACAAAAAGAGTGACAGACAAGAGCTCACTTAGGAAGAGTTATTGGACAGTCGAGAGTGAGACAGCTAAAACTGAATCAGATGCCAAAATTCAGCTGGATTTGAAGCCATCGGAGCTAGTTGTGGTGAACCCTAACAAGAAGACCAAACCTGGAAACAACATAGGCTACCGTCTGATTCCAGGGTCAATTTCAAACCCACTTTTATCCTCTGATGATTTCCCACAAATCCGAGGTGCCTTCACTAATTACAATGTACGGGTCACGCCTTATAACAAGTCTGAAAAATGGGCAGGAGGACAATATATTGATCGGAGCCATGGAGATGATACATTGGCTACTTGGACCCTCAGGTATATATTAACATTTGGTGTGAGTTTGACAATTTCAATAATACTATTTGTTCACCCCTAAATTTATGTCAAAATTAATGCACTGCAGGAATCGAGGGATCGAAAATAAGGACATAGTGGTGTGGCACACCGTGGGCTTTCATCATGTTCCTTGCCAAGAAGATTTCCCAATCATGCCAACATTAAGTGGTGGGTTTGAGCTTCGGCCCACTAATTTCTTTGAGAGCAATCCAGTTCTTAAAACAAAACCTCCTAGTCATGTGAACAGCACTTCAAAACCCTAATTAGCATCACCTCCTAATTATGCCTAGCTTTCTTTTCTTCTTTTTTATCCTATAAGATTTTGTATTATGTCATCACCATCCAATAAATATGTGTTAATAGTGTATAATAAAACATGCAAATCAAATGGTTTTTCCTTTTCATCTCTCTCTCTCTCTCTCTCTCTCTAGAATGCAGGTTAGCTAATATAGAAATGGTTCAGTTCAGGCCACCAGAACTGATCTGTTGGTCTATGAATGGCATCTAGAAAATCTAGATGGATATGATCTGTTGGCAATCCAACAGGCAACACATGTGGTGCGTTGATGTACCATATACCATCCTAGCTGCCGTAAATAGTGAGAAGTTATTGTGTATACAAGACTAATAATTATGAATCATGATAATACAAATTTATGTGAAAATGCCCACTTGGCCAATTGATGGGCCACCACTTGTTGGTGCCGACTGTTCACTGTCCATATCTAATATATTTCACGTGTTTGATTGAGGCTTGGCTTTTGGTGCGAACTTGTTGCTAAAATCTGTCATAGATACATTTTTCAGCTTTGGTTGTGGCCTTAGTTCCTTTGGACATATTAGGGAAACCTGAAAAGTACTAATCATACCCCCAATGCCTAAGTCCCCATCCGCGAGGTTGGATTGGAGCTAGCTAGCACTGCTTTTCTCATTGCCCCCACACTACTCTTGGCCTTGAGGTCCCTCCCTTCAAGCCTATTAGAATTGGTTGGTGGCTCTGGCTCTCTGGGTTACTGTGGCCATTCAAAAGCACTGACTAGCTTAGCTAGGTCTTAAATGTTGGGATAAGAATTCTTGGCTTCTTCTTCTTCAAAATTTTCATTGTACAGTCTTTATCATCTCGATATTATCAATATTATAGCGATATTTTGACTAAATATTGCTAAAGTGTGAGAGAAATTATTGATGTCAATATTTTTCGATATTATCGATTTTTATACAATATGTGTATGGATACGTTTTAAAATATCATTGACCCAAAAAAAACGATAATATCCTCGATATTTCGTCAATATTATCGATATTTTAGACTATGATCATGATCTATTATCCATATCGATATTTTAGACTATGATATATGTATATATATATATAAAACAAGATTAATAAGGAGTTTGTCTATTCTCCTCATTATTACCAATTGATTTTGGGATGGAACCTCCACTTCCTTCAATATATATAGAAAGGATGTGATACGTCTATTACTCTTAAATTCAGATATTGTTAAAATTTAAAGATTTCCATTCAGTCGTTTACCGTGCATTGTGCATAATTACACCATACTAAGCTATAGCTGGTCCTTGAAAGTTCTTCCAGCAGTTATTTAGCTAGTTGAAACTCTTATTTAAGGGGATCATTGATGCCTGCATTTCTCTCACAATGCCATGGCATCCAGAGTAGTGACACCCGCTCTCTTGTTATTACTCTTCATCACCTTCTCATCAGCCTTATCCCTAAAACAGCATCCCCTAGACCCTCTAACACCGTCCGAGTTCATCCATATCAAAGCCATAATCCGCAAAGCTTTCCCTGCCCAAAACCTAACCTTCCAATACGTAGGCCTAGATGAACCAGAAAAGTACACCGTCCTCTCATGGCAATCAAAATCCACCACCACAACCAAATCTCCACCACCTCCTCGCCGGGCCTTGGTCGTTACACGGCTTAATAAGCAAACCCATGAGATTGTCGTAGATTTATCGACCCGTTCCATAGTCTCTAGTAAAGTTCACAACGGAGCAAATGGCTTACCTGTGTTAACCTTGGACGAACAAACATATGCAAATGAGTTGCCATTTAAACATGAACCATTTATCAAGTCCATTAGAAAGAGAGGGCTTGATATATCCCAAGTTGTGTGCAGCGGTTTTTCAGTTGGTTGGTTTGGAGAGGCAAAGATTAGAAGAACATTAAAGATTAATTGTTTCTACACAAATGGGACAGTGAACTTGTACGTGAGGCCAGTGGAGGGAATAGCATTTGTGGTTGATCTAGATGAGATGGAGATAATTAAATATACTGATAGATTTATAGTTCCTGTGCCAAAAGGCGAGGGAACTGAGTACCAAGCTTCGAAGCAGAAGCCGCCTTTCGGCCCATGGCTACATGGCGCACCGGTGGTGCAGTCGCAGCTGGAAGAAGGGTTCAGCCTCGAGGGGCACACTATCAGGTTTAGTACTCAACTTAATATTACATCTTAATTATTGATTATTGAAGTTGACTTGAGCAGGGATGATTCTAATGATATAAGTAAGCTCAAACATTTGCCACAATTAATATCACATTACTGGGCCATGATCATCTGACATGATATGTAATAACTGCATGTGCATGTGGTCAACTAATGTCTCTGAAGATATGTGTGTGATCCTGTACTCAGATTGATATTGTTGGATTTCATTTTATACACATGTTTTTGTGAGAATGTAAAGGTAAAAGTCTCACATGGAAAGGTTTGAAAATCTTGCAAGAGTTTAGGAGTTAGGCAATTCCCCTCATGGCTAATTGATTTTGAGGTAGAACCTCAACTTCCTCTAATTTTAACGAAATAGTAAGGTTTACATGAATATCATTTTAAACCCTCTTTTTTTAAATATATATATTTACGAAGCTACTTCTATAATGGAATAATTCATTCACAACAAAGTCATGCCATCAGAATGAGTTAGTTACAACTAAATATTGAGTTCACCATAGATATTTATTATGTTCGTACTCATATGAGTCAAACTTAAGGCATCCTCTAATTAAGTGGAGACAACTGTCACTCGTTCAACATTTATATTCATATTTGTTGTTCATATCGTTAGCTGTTTTTATTTTTAACAGTTGTAAAATATATACGGCGATGCTTGAACGGTAAAAATGCTTATTTTAGCTCTATATGGATTTTCATTTATGGTCCAAAAACAATTATATTCATCATCGATCACTTAATTATAGTCCAACAACAATAATGAGTATAGTTACTATATATATATATATATATGAGGTGCTTAGATTTAGGTCCTAAACGTTTAGCTGTTATTGGGTCTAGTCCTCGTGTTTTTGGTTTTAGATGTAGGTCCTTTGATAATTATTAATTTTTTGTTGTGTTGATTTTACCCTTTAAGGTAAATAAGGAAAACACATTGAAAATATAAATTTAATGCATTATTTCCTTGAAATTGAATTCCAAATTTTGAATTTTGAATTATTTTTCCTTTGATAATATTCCTAATATATAGATAAAATACAATTTAATCAATAAAAAGTTTAGACTCACATATTATACAAATCGATTAGACAAGCACCCACATTAAATTATGTACCTGACATACAGGTAAATAATGTTAATACATACAGGTATATATGTACCTGCCTTATAGGTAAGTGTTTTTTTCTTGAGTTTTCTTAAGCAGTTTTTTCTGGAGATTCATATTTATATACATACGTACATGTCTTCCATGTAATAGTGTTTTTTTTTCAAAGAAATTTTGTATGGATTTTTATCTCAGTTGAGTTTAAAGATCCATACCAAGATATTATATGAGCTCAATTAGCTGGGCTAGATGGTATAACTAGTTAGACTAGATGTTATTTATGGATTTAATTACCTGGACAAGAGGTAATTTATGAGTTTAATTACCTGCATACTGCATACAAGGTGTATGCATATGTACCTTACCTATTGTTAAGGTATGAAGTTTTTATGAACTATTATTACAAATTTTGATGTCGGTATACCTTGGGAAAATTTCAGAATTCAATAAATAAATTTGCAATTAAATTCATATCAAATATGATATAATATCCTACAAATCAATAACTTACCAGTTTTAGGAATTCATAATTTACCTTATTTATGTTTTAGGTGCATAATTGGAACAAAAAAAGAAGAAGTAAATATCAATAAATTGAAATAGGCATGTAATCTTATGTAGCGCAAAAGTCAAAGGACTTGGATCAACAACAATTTCTGCTGGATTGCACCCAAAATCTCTCCTCGTAATTGGACTTATACCAAATTTTCTATATATATATTCCTCTTTTAATTTCTTTTGTTGTGATTAGATGGGCTAACTGGGTCTTCCATCTCGGATTTGATGTTCGAACTGGTACAATCATATCTCTAGCATCAATTTCTGATCTTGAAAAGCACAAATATAGAAGGGTCTTGTATAGAGGCTTTGTATCAGAGCTGTTTGTCCCATACATGAACCCAACCGAGGACTGGTACTTCAAAACCTTCTTCGACTGTGGAGAATTTGGGTTTGGTCAATCCACAGTGTCACTTGAGCCATTGACTGATTGCCCAGCCAACGCCAAATTCATGGATGCCTACTATGCTGGTCAAGATGGCACACCTGTCAAGATATCAAATGCTTTCTGTATTTTTGAACGACATGCAGGCAACATTTTGTGGCGTCACACAGAAGTGACCATCCCAAATAAAGTGGTAATTCAAGTTTTCTTATATATTATTATTTTTGCTTGGTTGATTGGTTTTTATGATGTTGGGGCATTGATATGATTGGGAATTCAATTGAACTGCAGATCACCGAGGTCAGGCCAGAGGTGACGCTAGTGGTGAGGATGGTTGCAGTTGTGGGTAACTATGACTACATAATTGATTGGGTATTCAAGCCAAGTGGCTCAATCAAGCTGGAGGTATGAGGTTGTTTTACCTAATTAAATTAACGTCTAGGATCACTAATATCATAATTCTAAACAAAAAATGTTGAGTACTAATATCGAAATCCTAAACCAAAAATGATGAATATATAAGACTTAATACATGTTATAATTTATCGACATATCACGTGGTGTTATCACCACAAATAATAATTTTTGATCGTAAACTAAACATAACGATGAAGTAGTAAGTGAATCTCTCTTGCCACATAACGATGAGTTAGCAAATATGGTCTGCAAATAAATATAGGCTAAAAATATTATCAAGCAAATAAATATACGAGTTAGCAAGTGGATTATGCATAATATGTAAAGTTTACCATCTTCAACAGGTTGGGCTAACAGGTGTGCTAGAAACTGAAGGGGTTAAGTACACCAAGACAGACGAAATAGAGGAGGAAGTTTATGGCACACTAGTTGCAGATAATACCATTGCTGTAAACCATGACCACTTCTTGACTTATCATCTTGACCTTGATGTGGATGGTGAAGCCAACTCCTTTGTCAAGAACAAAATGGTGACCAAACGAGTGAAAGACCCCAATATTCCGAGGAAGAGCTATTGGACTGTTGAAAGTGAGACGGCTAAAACTGAATCGGATGCAAAACTTCATTTGGGTTTGAAGCCATCTGACCTGGTTGTGGTAAATCCTAATAAAAGAACAAAACCTGGAAACCCAATTGGTTACCGTTTGATTCCGGAGTCAGTTGCAGGACCCCTTTTGTTGGAGGACGATTACCCACAAATTCGTGGGGCTTTCACCAAGTACAATGTATGGGTTACACCATACAATAAATCTGAAAAATGGGCAGGAGGACAATATGTGGATCAAAGCAGAGGAGGTGATACTCTAGCAACTTGGAGCCTCAGGTATGGTATTATATGTTTTGCTTGCTTAGCTGACTATATTATGTGACAGTCATTTGTATTTATTAGTATCGGGACATACAAAATATTAATGTGGCCGAGTGAATCATGCATGATTAATAATTTGGTCGAACTTGTATATGCTTAAAAAAATATAATCATCCTAGCGTTACTCTGTCGAGTTTTGATATGAGTGTGAAAAGTGATTGTGATAATTTGTTAATTTTGTTTATTGTATTTATCACTTTGTACGTATCTTATTAATGTGCGCAGGAATAGGGAGATTGAGAACAAAGACATAGTGTTGTGGTACACCATTGGGTTTCACCATGCTCCATGCCAAGAAGACTTTCCAATGATGCCAACATTGAGTGGTGGGTTTGAGCTCCGACCAACCAATTTCTTTGAGAGCAGTCCAGTGCTTAAAGTTAGAACAATATCTCCTAAGCATGTGCCTTTGCCTAATTGCACCACCAAAAACTAGTTGGACTTAGTTGTCAGGAATAAGCCAAAGAGCTCAATAACTGATGTTTGATTACTTATTTGCAATCTCCAACATTTCAAATAATAGAATTTCTGGTCGCATTTGAATGTATGACCGCACAAATTGCCCTAGTTCTGCAAGTTAGATTGATAGTTGAACCTATATTAATTGGACCTGGATCATTCACGATTTAGACCAAAAACAACATTATTTTTATCAATAGGGAAGGTAAGGAGAACGACCAACTTAATTGTCATCTCTTTACACATTGTGAAGAGATTACCATTAAACTAATAGCTGGTTGACATATAATTTTTTCTTTGGAATCTCATCGAACTAAATACCAAGAAAAGTAGGATAAATTTTGGGCTTGAAGGTTGGTCTGAAGTTCCTATGGGGGCTTTTCTTGTCTTCAACCATCATGGTCTTATGATTTGTAAATGGGATGAGCCCAAATCCAATATTAAGCATTGCGTTATAATTTGTGGCACAAACATTACTAATCATATGTAACCCACATGCCAGTAAATAAAATAAATAAATAAATATAGCAATTAGAATGAGGCCTCTCTTACATGTGATGTTTGACAGACAAAGTAGTTCTCTTTTCAATGCTCCTTTTTTGTCTTCGATGCCCAAGAACAAACTTTTCCATGAGACCGTTCGTATTTCAACGAAAATTCACACATTAATTAACTCACTAATTAGCCCATGGAACATGAGCCCTATTAATTAACTAGTAAAGCTAAAGTTAATACATTGTGTATGATATATCCAGGGGTGGTGTTAGAATTGTAGAGTTGGGGTGCCAAAAAGGAAAATACACGGATCTCAAACATCTAAATATTCAAGAATGAAATGTGTGAGCTAACTTTTTTTTTTTGGGTTAAGAAATTATAGGATTGCATTCATAATTCAGATAAAAAAATAGACTAATACAAACTAGTCGCAAATGGTCATTACAATAATGGATCGATCTAACATCAAAATTAAAACAATCTGAGAGCTCATTCACTAACGATCATGCATGATTGAAGATACTCTAGCATAAGCATCTCAACTACGAGTGCAAACTCAAAACAACCACAAAAAGATAAAACTTGAAAAAACAAAGCCATAACAATACTAATAAAACTCTCATAGTAGAGAGGTGGAAACCTCTCACAAAGGAGATGTGAAAACTACACAAAAAAACCCAAAAAGTCTCTGTAACTTATTCCAAGTATGAAGAAACCGCAAAAAAGGATATCATTTCTAATTTGTTTTAGAGGGCTATTAACTTAAATTATAAGTTATGTATTACTAATTCTATATATTATGTATAATATAACAGAGGAGACGTAAAAAATCTAGGGATCGGGTTAGGGCCACTCTTGGCTTAAGATTGGCTCTGCTACTGATATATCAACATGGAATAATCACCACTTTACAGCCAAAGTGACATGGCTCGCCCTTTCTCTGAAGGAAGAGAAGCTATACTAGTGCTGAAGTTAAATAATGTGTGAGTATTTAGCATGTGCCTTGTTAATAAATAAGTGTCGTGGTGATCCCCACATAGAATTTGCAATATTATTCAAACAAGATTAGGTATTAAAAAAAAACAGCCCAAAAGCAAAAACCCCTGCAATATCTAATTAACTTTCTGCATGCTGCACGTGTTTATCTTCACCCCAGAGATTAAGCATCAAAATCCGGCAATATTTTAAAATTGCATACTGCATTTCATTCTACCCGTTTTCAGAATCCTCAAATGCACATATGCAAGTAGGACATTAATTAATTAGTATATATATTATTAATTCCAGAAACTTTCTTATAATTTGTACATATGTTTTTTCTAATAATATCGATTTGCAGATGTTTGGTGAGCCTTCCTTGCATGATGCATCCAAGGTTAATTTATTCTAATAAAGTACTCAAATTTTTCTGCTTCACGACATCGATTGTCCTGATCTCTCAAGAGTTAAATATTTTCCCTTCCCTCCCTATCTATATCCTTAAAACCAATTTCCTTGTAATTAATTTAGTTGGAAATCAATAATATTGGAGTAGTCAATCGCAAATTCATTGAATAATATTAATGTGTCACACCACAGTTACTCCCACGTCACCCAATATATGTTATGCGGTTTACTTAATAACCTAGCTTGCAGTAGTGGTTGAAAATTAGGAGCACAAACAATTAAATACAGTTTAAGCAAGACAATATATTGCATCTATAGTAAATTGTGGCTAAGGCTCGTATTGAGCCAATATTTCAACTACCATACAAAAAGAAAAAGGGTATTATGCTGGAGGACCAAAATTTGTTAATCTCTCAAGCTAAGATTGCTTCCCCAATCAGTCTGAAAATTCCAACCTTCCTTCTTTTCTAGCGCCATATAATTGATGCTCAAACTTGATTTTTCATATTTGTACCCTAATTTTCTGACTTTGAATTTTGTTCATTTTCTAAATTTACTTCGTAAGTTCAAGCCTATAATTTGTCCTACATCACAGTCAACAAGTGCAACCCTACTTGATAGACACACAAACACACAAAACAAAGACAGAAATAAGAAAAGGAGCAGGGTCACACCTTACACGTTAGTTAAGTGAGGGATAAATTAAGGTTAAAGGTTTTGCTTTGAGAAAACAGAGTCTTCAAAAGCTTGATAGTAAACTCGAAGGTACCATCTAGAATTTGTGCTATACTGGCTGATCAAACTCTTATTTAAGGGGACCAAAGATGCAAGGCTTTTCCATCCAATGCCATGGCTTCAATATTGGCACCAAGTCTCTTACTAGTCTTCTCCATCTTCATCACTTTCTCACCAACCTCATGCCTCACTCACCATCATCCCCTAGACTCCCTAACACCATCCGAGTTCACCCATGTCAAAACCATAGTTGAAAAATCATACCCTGCCCAAACCCTAAGCTTCCAATACGCAGGCCTAGATGAACGAGAAAAGTCCACCCTCCTCTCATGGCAATCAAAACCCGCCACCACAAAATCCCCTCCTCCTCGCCGTGCCTTGGTCGTTATACGACTCAACAAGCAAACCCTCGAGCTCATAGTCGATATCTCAGCCCGTTCCATAGTCTCCACCATTAAAGTTGACAACCAACATGGCTACCCTTTGCTAAACGATGAAGAACAATCAGCTGAAAGTGAGCTCCCATTCAAATATGGACCATTTATCCAGTCCATTAAAAAGAGAGGGCTCAATATATCCGAAGTTGTGTGCACCACTTTTTCAGTGGGGTGGTTTGGAGAGGCGAAGACTAAAAGAACAACAAAATTAAATTGTTTTTACAAAGAGGGGAGCGTGAACTTGTATGTGAGGCCAGTGGAGGGAATAACAGTGGTGGTTGATCTGGACGACCAGAAAATAGTTGAATATAAGGATAGGTTTGTTGTTCCAGTGCCAAAAGCTGAGGGAACTGAGTACCAAGCGGCTAATCAGAAGCCTCCTTTTGGTCCAAAGCTAAATGGTGCTCCAGTTGTGTCTGTGGAAAAAGGGTTCAAGCTCGATGGAAACACTGTCAGGTTAGTGCTCAAACTTAATTAATTTGTATTTACATATTTCCAGCAAGTTAAAGACAACTTTGTATCTTTTTTTTTTACTAAGAATATATTGCTAAGTGGAATATTCTAGCTAAGAGTGTTAGAATCTTCTGATCAAAAAAAAAAAAAAGTGTTAGAATCTAATCCAATTCAATGATTACAAAGTTTAATGGAATTAGATGCGAAATGAATAATAAAGCTAAATATATAGAAGTGTTTTGGTTATGAAATGGGTGGGGTTATTTACACTAACATTCTTTTAAGGTTTTGATTTTTTTCTCAAAATTCCAGAGATTTTGGAAATTACTTGAACACTCCTTCAAGTTTTAAATTATTTTCACCAAATCCCTTTCGGTTAATTTTTTGTCCAAATATTGATGATTTTAAATAAAAAATTTCTCCAAATGACGAAGTTAGCCTTTGATATTAGATTGCACATACATTCGTTAAGGTAAATTTTGTCATTTGCATAAGTTTTTTTGTCTAATAAAATCACCAATTTATGGACGAAAATAATCAGCTAAAGTGGATTTTGTGAAAACAATTGGAAATCTCAAGGGGCGTTTATGTAATTTTTGAAACATCAGAGAGTTTCTGAAAACACCGAACAACCTCAGGATAAATAACTCAAATAGGTGCTAAGTTTTACCCTATCATCAAATGGTTTAGATTATTCATAATTTTGATAGTTACCAATGCTTACAAGACCAAAGAAGAATGAAAACAATTTGAATATTGAATTTTCAGGAGCTGAATCCGATTCGATTATGTCGGTTTTTAAAGTTCAATATTCAATTTGTCAAGATCTTTGAAAGACACGTGTTTGTATATGTACCAAAAATTGATCGTGACCTTGTGATGATCAGATGGGCCAACTGGGCCTTCCATCTCGGATTTGGTGTTCGAACCGGTGTAATTATATCTCAAGCATCAATATATGATCTAGAGAAGCACAGATATAGGAGGGTCTTGTACAGAGGCTTTGTATCAGAGCTGTTTGTGCCATACATGGACCCAACAGAGGAATGGTACTACAAAACCTTCTTTGATTGTGGAGAGTTTGGGTTTGGCCTCTCCACTGTGCCACTTCAGCCCTTGACTGATTGCCCAGCCAATGCCCAATTCATGGATGCCTACTATGCTGGCCAAGATGGAACACCTGTCAATTGATATATCAAATGCTTATTGTATCTTCGAAAGACATGCAGGCAACATCCTGTGGCGCCACACAGAAGTTACCATCCCAGATATAGAGGTAATTTAGTTGTTATTTTATATTAATTTTTTGTATTTTTTAGATGGGTTTTTAATGTAATTGTGGTTTTGATTAAGAGAGTTCAATGGAATTGCAGATAACAGAGGTCAGGGCAGAGGTGACTCTGGTAGTGAGAATGGTCTCAACTATAGGCAACTATGACTACATAATTGATTGGGAATTCAAGCCAAGTGGCTCCATTAAAATGGAGGTACATATCATGATAGGGTTTTATAATGTATTATATGAGATGGTTATGTTGATCGATAGTGAATCTCGACCTTTGATCATGTTGATTTTTATCTAGAATGTGTGGTTTCGATTCATAATCTGATGGTGTGAGTCTAACAACGGAACATTAGCTTATGATAATTATGTTTTGTAATTAACCTTCAACTCCTTACACAGGTTGGGCTAACGGGTGTGCTAGAAATTGGAGCGGTTACATACACCCACAATGACCAAATACATGAGGAAGTTTATGGTACATTAGTGGCAGATAATAGCATTGCCGTGAACCATGATCACTTCTTGACTTACCATCTTGACCTTGATGTGGATGGTGAAGCCAACTCCTTTGTCAAGAACAAGTTTGTGACAAAACGTGTGACAGACAAGAGCACACCAAGGAAGAGTTCCTGGAATATTGTAAGTGAGACAGCCAAAACTGAAGAGACGCAAGACTTCACCTGGGTTTGAAGCCAGGAGACCTGGTTGTGGTAAACCCTAACAAGAAAACCAAACCCGGGAACCCATTTGGCTATCGACTGGTTCCTGGGTCAGTTGCAGGACCCCTTTTGGTAGAGGATGACTACCCACAAATTCGCGGTGCCTTCACCAAGTACAATGTGTGGATCACACCATACAATAAGTCTGAAAAATGGGCAGGAGGACAGTATGTTGATCAAAGCAGAGGAGGTGACACTTTAGATTAGGGGTGGGCAAAAAAACCGATGAACCGAATGAACCAAACCAAACCGAACCGAAAAATGAATTTTTTTTTACCAACCCGAAAAAGTCAACGTTGGACCTAACCCGAACCGTTGACTTCGTTTAAGGCTTGAGGGTCTAAAAAATTTTGAACCGATGGACCTGAACCGAACCGCATAATATTTAATTATATATGTATTTTCCATGTGTCATTGTCTGATTAGCTTAAAGAAGATTTTCCATATGTCACTGCCTGGGGTTGCTTCAGCGGATCCCTCATTAATTTTTTTCTTCCTACGCGACTCTCACTCACTTTCACTTAGACTCAGTCTTCTCTTCTCTTCTCTCTTCTATTTTCATTTTCTTTCTTTGGTTTTGACCTAAGGGGCTGACGGCTGCGTGTGGCTCCTCTCTCTCTCACCTCACCAAAGCTCAGTCTCCAATCGGCCTCGGATCTTTGAACGACAACATCAACGTCGCTCCTTCCTTCATCGATCTTTCGATTTGTCATCCTGCTGCCAGGTATCATCTCCCTCTCTCTTTCTCTCTCTCTCTCTCTCTCTCTCTCTCTCTCTCTCTCTCTCTCTCTCTCTCTCTCTCTCGTCTGGCTCTCTGTCTTTGATAACCCAGAATTTATTCTTCCATTTTAATAGGATTCTTCAGTTTTTTTATCTTTGATAAAAATGTCATCTGGAGTAAGAGTTCTTAAAAAATGGTGCCAGGCAGTGTTTCGATGCTTCATAGTAGAGGAATAATATTGTTCTTGGGGTTGAGGATCAAAAAGACTAAGCTTTGTGTATATTCTATTGATTGGAGGTAAAAAAAAGACGAAGCTTTGTGTATATTATATTGATTGGAGGTAGAAAGTGAAAGTATCCCAACAAAACCTTCTAACAGCAAAAAGAATATGGAAGTTGGAACCGATGCAATTGCATCTTAATAAAAATAATCATGTCCAACTAGACATTTGGGCCCAAACAAAGAAATACTACAACAGAATTTTTTTTGGGTGATATTATTTGTGCTGCACTTTAAGCTATCCTTCATGAATTTAGTTTGTTTAAGAGACCCTTAATTTTTCCCTTTTTGGAAGTTCCCTAGTTAAATATTGGAGTACCATTGTTAATTTTGTTCACATTTTAATAGAGTTTCAGTATGTTTTTTTATATATTTTAAACTTGGATTTGGTTTGAATTTATGAAATGAATTAAGCTTGTTTGTAACATAACCCTTTTTTTATTTTCATTCATAATTGTTTAGCATCTTTACTGCTGAGCTTTGAAAGTTTGGAAGATTTTGCTGAAATGGAGGTAAATATTTGCTGTTAACCCTATTTTTGTTTTGTTTTAAGTTAATATGTTTGTGGTGTGCATGCATGTTTGACTCTGTTATTAAATCTAGTTTTTGGATAGGATATGTGTTTGACTCTGTTTATCAATAGGAACCAGCTTCTAATGAGGCTCAAATGCATGGGAATGATGATTTTGTACTTTGTAATGATGCTGATATGCCTTCTACAGCAGCATCACAAAATCCAACACCCTCACAATTAAAACCTAGTATTGGGAAGAGGAAACCTAATAAGAAGGAGAGTGATGTGTGGGAGCACTTTGAAAAGTATAATTTGGTATTAGATATGAAGGCGGTAGATGGGACTGAAAGAAAAGAAGTTGAAAAAAGGGCTAAGTGCAAGTATTGTAGTTCTACTTATGCTAGTGATTCCAGGAAAAATGGGACTAGCAATATGTGGAAGCATCTAAACAAACAATGCTTGCATTACCCTTATAGGCACAAGGATAAGAACATACGGACGCTCGCATTTGATGCATCCAAGGGCAATGCTCTTGTTTCTAGAAATTTTAACAAAGATGATTGTTTGGATGCTTGTATTAGGATGGTAGTTAGAGATGAGCTACCTTTTAGCTTCGTGGAGGATGAAGGGTTTAGGGAATTTTGTAGTGTTGCATGCCCACAGTTTAATCCACCTTCTCGTAGAACTCTTGGAAGAAGATTTCTAGAAATGTACAAAAAAATGAAGGAAAAGTTGAAAGTTGACCTTTGTTCATATAGAATATGCCTTACAACCGATACTTGGACATCGGTTCAAAATGTGAATTACATGGTGTTGACTGCCCACTTTGTTGATTCTGACTATAAAATGCACAAAAGAATCCTAAATTTTTGTGTAATTGATAGTCATAAGTGGGAGAGCATTGGGAAATTGCTTGAAAATTGTTTGATTGATTGGGGACATGAGAAGATACTCACAATTACTGCGGATAATGCAGCTGCCAATACTAAGGCAATTGATTATGTGAGAAAGAAAATAAATGGGTGGAAAGATTCAAATAGTGTGTTAGGCGGAGTTCACATGCATATGAGGTGTACTGCCCATATAATCAACTTGATAGTTAAGGAGGGTTTGAAAAGATTAGAAAGCTCAATTGTGGCAATCCGTAATGCGGTAAAGTTTGTGAGGTCCTCACCTTCTCGGTTGAGTTACTTCAAAATGTGTGTTGAGACTGAAAAAATAGAGTGCAAGGGGTTGGTGGTGATGGATGTGCCCACTAGGTGGAACTCCACTTATTTGATGCTTGATGCGGCATTGAAATTTCGAAAAGCTTTTGATAGGATGGGGGATGATCCGGATTCTTCCTACTTAATGTACTTCAAGGAAGAGGAAGGAGAGGATGAGAGAAATGAAGGCATTGAAGGAATTGGAAAAGGGAAGGGAAGGTCTAAGAGTAATAAGAGGGTGGGTCCACCTAGTGATGAAGATTGGGAAAAAGCCGTAACATTTGTGATGTTTTTGAAAACTTTCTATGATGTTACTTTGAAAATTTCAGCTTCTTTGCATCCAACATCACACTCAACCTTCCATGACTTGCTTGCCATAGATGGGGAGATTCGGGAGTTGTATAGATATGATGTTACAATTCCTATTGAAGAACGGACAGCCATGGATACGCTTTTAAATGATATGGCAGCATCAATGAAGAAGAAATATGATAAATATTGGGGTGAACTTCATAAAGTGAACCCATTCTTGATGATAGGAGTTGTGATTGACCCCCCGATTCAAGCTTCGCAATTTGAAGCACATTTTCGATGAACTATTTGAAAATGATCCTACTTGTGATAGATTGGTGGCTCAAAAGACAAATGAGGTGAAACAACTTCTTTTGAATATGTATGATGTGTATAAGCCTAGTAGTAACAATATGGGTGCTACTAGTACTACCAATGAGAGTGGTGGTAGTACTAACAATGAAACCGAATCTTCTTTAATTTTTGGAGGTCGTAAACGAAAAAACATGATGGAAAAATGGAAAAAAATTCAACAAGAGAGTGAGAATGTGGTTGTAACACATGAAGTTGATAGGTACTTGTTGGATCCACTTGAATCAATTATGGATGAGTTTGATATACTAGGGTGGTGGAGAATAAATGGGCTCAAGTATCCTACTTTGGCATCAATTGCAAAGGATGTGCTTGCAATCCCTACTTCCACAATAGCTTCGGAGTCTTGTTTTAGCACAAGTGGGAGAGTGATTGACTCATTTCGAAGCTCATTGTCTCCTAGGATGATTGAGGCTTTGATTTGCTCTCAAAATTGGATAAGGTCCGAAGATATATCTTCATTGCAATATGTGCCAAGTATTGAGGAAATGGAGTTCTATGAATCACTTGAAATGGGTAATATTTTCATTTGTATTAGTTTATTTGAATCTGATTATTTTCTTATGTTTATGTGTTCTAACTCAAATTGGTTTAATTTATTTTATTATATTTTGTAGAAATGGGTAGTAAAACATCCACGACAAATTCGAATAAGACTCTCCCTTCTTAGTGTGATGAGGATATGTTGGAAGGTATTTTTCTTCTATATTTTTGTAATTCTGATTTGTTGATGATGATGAAACTGTGTTAATTCTTAAGTGTTTTGTAGGTTGCTTTGTTAAGGCTTTTGGAAGAATGGATGCAGCAGATTTTTTGCAACGATATTATGTTTATGTGTATTTTTATGATGGGTTGTAATTTTTCATAAGTTTAAATTGGATTCCTAGCTTTATTTGTGTGTTATTTTTTGTAATGGTTTGTAAAATGTTATATTTCCGTTCTTGGTTGGTTGATGATTGTGTGAACGTGAGATTTATTTAGTTGTTTAGAAACTTAGTTTGGAATGATGGATTTGTATAGGTTTATACATTTGCATGATTTCAGGATTCAAGAGAAGTAAAAACTGATTTGGGCTTACTAGGTTATGACAATTTCACAACATAAATGGTTTGGGCTGAAAATAAATATGAATTCGGCTTATTTGGTTGAAAATAAATGTGATTTGGGCCTTTAAAAATGGTATTATTGGGCTCAAGTCCAAACCGAACAAAAGCCAGAACCGACCCGAGAACCGGAGTTCATTTATCATTTGGCTCATTTTCGGGTTTTAGCCTAGACCCGACCCGAACCCGAGAACCGAAGTCTTCATCAGTTCAACCCACGGGTCAGTCAAAATTAGACCCGAACCCGAACCGTGCCCAGGCCTCCTGGCTTTAGCCATCACCGTCGTTATCCACATCTATCCAAAATGCTCACAGTAGAAATAGTCAATTTTATCAAAACCAAGCCGAACTTCAAAAAATACTTTGTCACCTCCATCTCATCAGGTTTTCCTTGGAACCCTTTCATGGAGATAGTATTAATGTGTGAAGACAAACAAGGAGGTGGTGTATTATAAATCTTTCAGGTGAATTTTGACGTGAAAATAAATCGTCGTCGTCGTCCAAACCTAGGCTGGGCAAACCAGTCCATAATAAGTTGCTCCATCTTTTAGACAAAACAGTGGTCTGCACGGCATATAACGTTGGAAGGAGTAAAAGTACGAGACAAAAGCGCGTTTGAGTATAGCCGAGTATAGCCGTTCGGCTATACTATTTAAATATTAATATATTCGAATATTTTAAGAGTATAGCCGAGTATATTCGAATATTTAAGAGTATAGCCGCACGGCTATACGCTTTAAATATATTCGAAACGAACCCGAAGCTTGCACCTCGCAGACGCAGAGGACGGATCGCAGTCACACCCATTTCGCTTCCCCATCAACTCAAGCTTCGATTTCCTCAGTTTCGGCTGCTTCCTCCTATGGGTTCAGCACGAAAAAAGACCCAACCCGCCCAGCCGCCTAGCTCCCGCCTAGCCGCCTAGCCACCCGCCTAGCCGCCTAGCCACCCGCCTAGGCCGATTTTTGGAACGCTGCGCTAAAGCTGAAAGCCTGAAACCCGAAATTGAAAAAATTTAGCTGCAAATTTGAGTCAAGTGTACAAGAACGGGGCAGTTAGAAAAAAGTTTCTCCATTGAGTGAATATTTGTCGAATTAACTGTAATAGAGAGGTACTTGAGACTTGGAAAACAACGTGTCTGTTGTTGGCGGGGGAGCAGCCGTAATGCCTTCTAAAGTCAGCTTCAAGTCGACTAGGGTTTTGCACATGAAATGCTTGGAGGCAAATCGGGGAAAGTTTTCAACCTGAGAAGTTCCATAAGAAAGATCGATAGTTCAACAACACCGCTCTCGATGGCGGTGCATACCCAACGGTTAAAAGAAGACACATCAGATAAATCTTCGAACGAGTGAAGACGAAATTTTGTGATGTTGCGTGAGTGATCACGTAATGAAAGCACACGATCGACAAACGTTATAAATCTTTCAGGTGAATAAAACTGTAGACATGTAAACAAATCGTCGCGTCGTCCAAGTCTAGATTGGGCAAACCAGTTCATAATAAGTTGCTCCATCTTTCAGACAAAACAGTGCACACACAGCATATAACGTTGGAAGGAATGAAAGTATTCTATCTTCATCAACTCCCTCAAGAAGGCGTTCTTGTCTGGAGTCCATTGGTCCGCCCTTGTATACTTTTGTTTTGTTTGTTGGATTTCCGGATCCTCTGCTTTTTTTTTTTTTTTTTTTGACTTGCAATCTGTTATAGCACAGATAGTTTAAAGATTGGGCTTCAAACATGTCGGTTCCGCACAGATAGCACAATCTGTCCGCATCCATCCCAAACATTCCCAAAAACAAATGAAAAAGACATAAGGTCAAACGCTTATTAATTTCACACATCTTTGAAGTCCTTTGATTTGAAGCCTAAATATAAGGCAAAACCGGCTTAATGACGAGGATCATGAAGGTAAAACTGCCTTAGCCGTCACTACTTTTGTGCATATCTATCCAAAAGATTCACAAATACAAAGCGATGATCAAAGTCAGCAATAAGGAGAATAAAATCCAAACTCCATAGATGATGCTCTAAAATTTTAGTCTTTTAACTCGGGCTGGGGTCTTAATGCCAAGGTCTCATCAACCGGTAGATCCAGTCATGGGAGTGAGAGGACGTCGACGGTTGAAGAGGTCACGGTTGGTGTGCTGAAGGGACCCACAACTTATGGTTCTACTCGAAATTTTTTGGGCAATAAACTTGTCTTCCAAATGAGACACACAGCACGTAGAAGAGGGACCAAATTTTAGATCAACACTAAACTTTATTTTTGTAATTTTGGTATATTAATTAGACAACGAGAGACAGAGAAACAAGAAGACTCAAACACAACTAACATGCAATACACCAATAAAAACAGAACCAGCTTATTACACCCAATCCACACACTATAGAGTATGCATACAGAGTGTCATGCTTACATTTCAACAGTTGATAGGTCTATAAGAAATAGAATACACTTTCGAACTCAGAAAGAATAGAAAGAACTTCATATTCAAAGATTGATGATGCTTTAACAATAACTTGGAGAGATCCTTGAACTCTGACCCACATTCAAACATTGAAATTTCCTTGTATATCTCCTCTTTCAGGCGGGGAGAAGTGACAACACCAGCAGCAGTCGCAGTATAAACAGACATTTTATTCATAACCAAACCGAACTTTAACAAATACTTAGTCACATACATCTCATCACGTTTTCCTTGGAACCTTTTCATGGAGATTATCCTAAAGTGTGAAGACAAACAAGTAAGCACAAACGCCAGTGGATGGAAGGGGTTGTTTCCTCTGTTCAACATACGATCAAGGTCTAGGATAGGAGATTCTAGATTAGGTGATTGGTTTAGTTGCAATGTTTGATGTGCACACAAAGCGAATACACGAGTACAAAAGGCCGCTGCTTAATATATTTGGCATTATCCATCGATATGACTGTATCGAGGTGAATCTGATTTTATATGGTGAAAAACTTTGCATTCCATATTTTTGTAACTTACTAACAAAGAACTACCTTATACCTTTTAAAGGGAGCTATCACCATCCTCCAGCATTGTGCATACTTAGTTCATCTTTTTGTCACGGTAATTTAAGAAGTTGTTGAACAGTAATTTGTTGATTTTTCAATGAGATATGATGTGCAGTTGGAGCTTTCTTATCATGTTTTTTGTATTTTAGCCCTTAACCCTAAAATAATATGACACAATTGTATATTTAAAGAGTATAGCCGAGCGGCTATACTATTTAAATGTATACGAATAAATGCATTCGAAAATTTTAAACATACAGCCGAGCGGCTATACTCTTTAAATATATCCCAGATGAACGCGAAGCTTGCACTCGCAAAGGACGGAACTTGCTCTTGCAGTCACTACTTCTTCCTCCGAGTTCGGCAACGGAAAAAGATCCAACCCGCCTAGCCGCCTAGAGACCTCCTAGCGACTGGCTTGCACTCTTTTGACACATACCTGCATACCATATTTCTTTATGGTATGTAGTCAATTTTCTTTCTTTTTAATTATTTTTGTACTCTTTCTGCCGCAACTTTTTCTCAAGAAATACGTCCCATTTAAGCATTTTCTTGTGGTATTGTCCTTAATCAGAGTTGCTCTCATCAAAACTCACTAGCTGAAAGCGTCACAAGTTCTGACTGAAAGAAATTTTTGAGAATTTGATATTGTTAACAGGTATATTTGATAGCAACTGTTACCATGTTGGCCTAAGTTAGGAGATTTGATGCAAAGATCAATGCCTACAACAGCGACTGTAACCATTACAAACATGAATGTATAATAGTTTGAAAGATATCTGATGCACGTTTGTGTTTGATTTGTTTATGTTCCAATTCCAAATGATATAGCCGCACAGCTATACTTTCTAAAATAATATGACAAAATTGTATATTTAAAGCGTATAGCCGGCTAAAGGGTGCCTCTATTTTGGACTCTCCTAACTTTACCAAGAAGACTAGTTCACACACGTGGAAAGGTATTGTTCATGGTGTTGAGCTGCTGTTGAGAGGTATGAGGTGGAGGATTGGCTCTGGGGGATCAAGCCAAATTTTGGAAGGATAGCTGGTGTAGTGACATACCCTTGCTGTATCGAGGATGGTGTGTTGAACGTCCGTGATGATGATTGTGTGGTCTCAAGCTTTTTTCTTCATAATTGGTGGGATATATCCAAGTTAAGAGAAGCCCTTTCAGAGGATTTAGTTCAACAAATTGTGAGTATTCCTGTGGGTGTTCGTGGTTCTTTAGAGGATACTCAAATTTGGCATGCTTCTTCTAATGGTGTTTTCTCTGTTAAGACTGCTTATCAGTTGTTCTTTGCTGATCCTTCTTGGCCTGATTCTAACTGGGCTTTTCTTTGGAAGCTGAAAATTCCTCCCAAGTTGCAAATCTTTTTTTGGCTTGCTGCTGGAAGTAAAATCTTGTCCAATGAGTATAGGGTGAGACGGCAGCTAGCTATTGATGCTTCTTGTGGGTCTTGTGATTGGCCTGTGGAATCTGTTCTTCATATTTTCCGTGATTGTGAAAGGGCTCATAGTGTTTGGCATGCTCTTTCTATTTCTGGTCTAGCTCCCTCCTTTTTTAAGCAGGATTTCATACCTTGGCTTAAAGTTAATTTGCTTTCGCAAGCAAAATGGGGTGGTGGTTTGCCTTGGTCGGCTGTGTTTGTTTTTACTTGTTGGCACTTGTGGAAATGGAGGAATAATCATATTTTTCTCCCTTGTGATGAGTGTACTGCTAATCTTGTTAAGGCTATTTCTATGGCAGTTTGGGATTGGGTCAAGGCTTCTCTTGTTGGTGTTAAGGTGAGTCCTAAAACTCAGCTTTTACTCAGTTGGGAGCCTCCTGGTCTAGGCATGTTTAAATTAAATGTGGATGGTTCTAGGAGAGCAGCCTCAGGTTGTATTGGTGCTGGCGAAGTGATCCGTGGGGCTGATGGTAATTGGATCTGTGGCTTTGCCTTGAATTTAGGCAAGGGGCAGATCCTTGAGGCTAAGCTTTGGGGTTTGTATTTTGGGCTTCAGTTGGCTTGGGATAAAGGTATCTCTAATCTTCTTATCGAGATGGATGCTGCGGTTGCTGTTTCTCTTGTTCAGAAAGTTGGTACTTTGAATTATCACCTTCTTGCTGCACTGGTTCAGAGTTGTTGTGTTCATATGAGGCGTATTGGCAACTGTCACCTTGCTCATATCTCCAGAGAAAGGAATGTGGTAGCTGATTGTATGGCTAACAGGAGCTTTAACTTGGATTTTGGAGTTTGTTTTATGGATGAGGCCCCTGCTTGGGTTAGCTCCTTCTTGGAGGCTGATTTACTAGGTGTTGTTAGGCCCCGTTTGGTCTGTAATAGTTAGTTGCTGTTTCTTTTCGGGGTTTGTCCCCCCTATAACCGGCTATACGCTTCAAATATGTTTGAATATTTTAAACGTATAGCCGATCGGCTATACTCTTTAAATATATTCGAGCAAACACGAAGCTTTCTCTCGGACATGATGGAACTTGCATTCGCAGTGCTTCGTCCTCGGGTTCGGCACCGAAAAAAGACCCAACCCGCCTAGCTGCCTAGCGCTCGCCTAGCCGCCTCAGCGTCCGCCTAGCAACCGCCTCAGCAGCCTCAGCGCCCGCCTAGCAACCGCCTAGCAGCCTAGCGCCCGCCTAGCCTCATAGCGCCCGCCTAGCAACCGCCTAGCCTCATAGCGCCCGCCTAGCAACCGCCTAGCCGCCTAGCGACCGCCTAGCTACCTAGCCGTCGGCCTAGGCCAATTTTTCAAACAGTGCGATTGACTGCGATTAACCTAGCCCTCTGCCAACTCCGTCTTATTCCCTTCTCTCTTCGCATTGACGACATGGCGCAGAAGAAAAAAAATAAAAAATTTGCTGACTTGGTGTCTGTCTTCGAGTGGAAGGAAATGATGAAGCTATCCTATCATGGAGTTTCTATGGTCTTGCCAATAACAAGGTTCGGTTTTTAGACCCCAATCTCAAATTCTAACTATTTATTTCTGGTTTGGTTAAGCAATATATTGATTATTGGTTTGGTTCTTCTTGCCTGAAACTTGATAAATCTTTATGCATTCAATATTCATCAATGGATGGTTCTTCTTGGTTGGACTGCTTTTCATTCATTGGATATTGCATTTCTGTTATAGATGTTCACATTTGATCATGCCCTCTTGTTTGCTGAGAGAAAGAAAAAAAAAATGAAAGATTTGTCTCCTCCTCCTCCTCTTGCATAGGAACACAAAACCAACCCACCAAAGAACAGAAAAAAAAAATTGAAATATTACACCACCTCAAGTGAAAAATCTAATTCATTTAAGCTTTTATATTTGTTCTTGTATCAGCATCTGTGTTTTTCTGGAGTGTGAACTCCACCTCAACTCCAAAGAAAATAAAAATAAATAAAAAATTAGAGGGTGCATTTGCTAACGTATGGGTTGGGAATCTCTTAATTATATTTAACTTTTCAAACTAACTTCAAAAGCACCAGATTAACGCATCAACATGAAATATAGTTTATCGAGACTCCATTAGTGTAAAGGGATTGTGACTTCATTAGCTGAAAATGCTTTAGAAGAAGGATTGACTTCCAGTTCATTGAGATCCCTTTCGTTATAAAAACAACGTTTTTGAGGTTGAGGCAATGACCCTTCAGCACTCTACATTACAACTGCAGCTGGCATGCTCGGCCTATCTGCTAGGTTACGCTGCACACTTGAAAGACCTACATGAATTGACCTCACAACTTCATGTGGATCACTGGAGTCCCATGCTCGGCCTTCTGTGTATAGCATCCATGCCTAGAAGAATTGATCAAAAGTTCAAAACCATTGTGCTTAATTAAAAGAAGAAACAGAAACAAGTAATGAGTAAATCCTCTGTTCCTCTTCCCACTCACTATCTCTAGCACCAACACACCTATTCTTCAACTCATTGAAATCCTCTGTTTCTCTTCATGTGTAACCTCATTCTTCAACTCATTGAGTCCTTGTCTAGAATGTTTTGAGAGCCTTTTCGGCTATTTCTTGTCCATCTTTCAATGTACCATGAAATCCATAAGCCACATGTGATGACCAAAATTATTTTGTTTGCAAACGTTCAATATACGGCTTGTATCCATAGTCCTGACCCAAATGACATGTGGAAACTGTCAAGCTAACTGTAGGGAGGATTATATTTGATTTTACCTTAAAGACTGATCCGAAACCACCTTCTCCAAGTTTATTATTTTTTGAAAAGTTACTGGTTGCACAAACAAACAACAGCGGCCAAGTCAAATAATGGTAATTCCAGATCTTCCTTTTGGCCGGGCTTCAGTTTTCCTGTGAAATACGTAGTGAAGTAAATAATGTAGCATGGAACCTTAGATTAGAAAACAGGGAGGCAACAGCAAAAATTCCCTATAGAACTGAACCTACCTATCTTAGAAAATGGAGGGGCAGAAGAGTACAAAATCAAATAGCTTACCATATTTTTGTGGCTGGTTCTTCCTCACATATAATAGCAGGGCTAGGCCCAGGATCAGCAGTCCAGTAGACAACACAGTACTGGTTACTATGATCTTTGTATTGTCTCCTTTATCTAGGAATGAAGTATTTGAAAGCAGAAGATTGAGGTGTCAGAAATTCATAAAGAAGAAAATCTTTACTTTTTATCATCCAACAAACAATTAATGCTAGTTTCTGAGACAATTCTAAAGAAATATTTTTCTAATAATGTCATAAGTTTTCTGACTCTATCTTGTTTCTAATCATGTCACTGTTGGAAGATTTCTTTCTTCTTTTTTTCTTGGTGGCTTTTATTTTTCTTTCAAACTTTGTTTTAAACAGCAAGACGATTTCATACCTAGTTCTGATGAAGCCATTCTTATGTAGATATCTTGCCCATGTATATTGGAATATCTTATATCAATCAGATCGCTGAACCACAGCAAGCACCCCCTTCCTCCATCTCGGATATCCAAATTTGCCAAAGCGGTGCAGGAGCCGTTGTTCATGCACATCATCTCACATTCCTTTTGGTTCATACTTGTGTTATACCAGGATTGTTCTGTACTTGGCAATTTCACCCAGAGTACTTCTTAAAGATGTCTCCACTGCAATTCAGTTGGGTCTTTCTCACATAGCTATATGACCAATCCACCAAGACCCAGTCTTGTTGAAAGTTCGGTATAAATCCATTCAAGCAGCTACATACTGGGGACTTGCCAGTACTAAATGCACCATTTGGACCACCTATTCCATATTTGTCACAGATATCAGTTGGTGCTATTAGATAAACAACCCAACCTTGGTTTCCATCACTCGCGATGTAGCTCAGCACAAATCCATCTTGAGTCAACGCCAGCCTGAAAAGAGTTGAGCTGTTGAGAAGCTTATAACCATAATATACTTCATCATCATTATCCAACACAAGATAATATGTGGGTTTTATATTATGCATCCCACTAAATTGGATTCCATTCCATGGTGCATACTTAGTTCATCTTTTTGTCACGGTAATTTAAGAAGTTGTTGAACAGTAATTTGTTGATTTTTCGATAGAAGAACTACTTATCTTCTCTTAGATAGCGGTCGATCGGTTCGCATCTATGGTCAATCAATAGGTCCGCGGATCTCTTCTTCTATACGATAAATCGCCATCTCGTAGCACCACCACGACACCGATTCTTGTTATTTTTCCGAGCCCCCCATGCCGTCGACTTTGAGTATGATGAATGAGTGGAAAAATCATTTTAGAAGTCCCTGTCCGATCCAACCAAAGAGTTAGTATCTAAAATACATATATATATATATATTATAAGGGGGGAACTGCTAGTGTATATTTAAAGAGTATAGCCGAGCGGCGATACTCTTTAAATGTATTCGGATAAATGCATTCGAAAATTTTAAACGTACAGCCGCTCGGCTATACTTTTTAAATATATCCCAGACGAACACGAAGCTTGCACTCGCAGAGGACGGAACTTGCTCTTGCAGTCACTGCTTCTTCCTCCGAGTTCAGCACCGGAAAAAGACCCAACCCGCCTAGGCGCCTAGAGCCGCCTAGCCGCCACCTAGCGACCGACTAGTGACCACCTAGCCGCCTAGCGCGAGTTCTTGAAGGGTTCAAAGACGATTCACAAGATGCACATTCTTGAAGGTAATATTGGATATCCCACACTCGTAGTAGTAGTTCAGAACTTCAGATAGGTTGATATATAGTCAATATAATATTCTGACCATCTGTGAACTGTCGCGGGAATTTAAATCCCGTCAACACTGACAACATCAAGTCTTTTCGACAATTGACCTATTTGGCTTTTTACAAAATATAATCTCACATTAACTCAATAAATCTGATGTTTTGCAGTTCATAAACAACCTTTCTTCTGACCCTCTGTTGAAGAAGCTTGGGCCTAACTTCAGATCCTATTTCTATCGAGCTTTTCATCAGTTCAAGAGAGTCTTTGCAGAATTTAAAAGGTCTCACCGTGAGGTATGTATCAAAGGTCCTTTGTTAATTGGTCTGTAACAGCTGTTGGAAAAGGAAAATATTTGTTCAATGTTCTTAGGAGGACACTGAGGCCACTCATATGATACATCTTTATAGTTTTCTTCCATTAAGTCTGCTGTTGTTTATAGAATAGTTTCCAAATTTTGGTGGTTGGTTTTCTAATTTTCAAGAACTCTGAAGGTACGTGTAACTATATCACTTCAATCTTGAAGATGTTGAGCCGCAAATTTTTGCAAAACTTAAACATGTAATGGATTGTCTCTTCCTACCTCCAAAATTATTAGTTGTAAAACACTGAGAATTACATGACAGATGCTTGCATTACCCTAAATAATCTCATTTAGCAGGTTTTTTTTACCATGAATGCATATGCTATATTGTTGAGGACTGCACCATTATGTACAATCACGACCGCCTAGGCCAATTTTTTTTATGCAGTTACAACATTTCATCAAAGAGAAACTGGAAAAGAATGAATTCACAGCGGCTCTTGCAAATGAGGAATTAGTTTTTTTTATGGTATGTAGTCAATTTTCTTTCTTTTTAATTATTTATGTACTCTTTTTTGCCGCAACTTTTTCGCAAGAAATACGTCCCATTTAAGCATTTTATTGTGGTATTCTCCTTAATCAGAAGCTGCTCTCATCCAATGGCGGATCCAGGAATTTTTATAGGGGTAGGCTAAATTTTTTTTTTAATAGGAGATATATTATAAGCCTTTTTTCTCTTGAAACAAAAATGTAAATAAATTTTTTATAAATTAAATAAAGCCACATTACGAGCAAATATAACACAAAGAAGTACAAAATATAAATAAATATAAAATCAAACACATTGTTCAACTATTTGAGATCTCAGTTGAGTAAGTTCCTCAGGAATTGAAGTATCAACATCAGAATGCAGAAGGTGTATCCTTGTTATCGTTACCTTTTTTTTTTTTTAAGAATAGTTTTTCTTCTCTTTCTCGGTCTATTATCATCATGTAACATGATATACATCATATATACTAATTAATAATTCAAGTTGCAAAAATAAAACATATATAACAATCCCCAAAAGTTTTCACCCAAACCCTAAATTATAAAAACTTAACAACAACAATTAAAATTGGAAATTTAATAATAATAAAAGATAAAAACTTACCAAGATTGAAGAACCTACTGAAAATAGGTTGGTACAATTTTTTTAGAGGGGGAGAGCTATTTCTTCTAGGCTCTGAAGGTTCAAATATGACATTTTGGGTGGCTAGAAGAAAAATTATGATATTCGCTTCTAATTAAATTTATATAGCTATGGATCGCATGTTTACTATTTTCTATATGCTTCAAGAGTGGGCTTATTTCTACATAGAGAGCTGAGCTTATTTTAAATAGAGGGCTAAACTATTATTTAATTTGCCTATATTTGGCTTAAACCACTAAAACTACAACAACAACCACAACAAAAATCAGCACTAGGCTGGAGCCCACTCCAGCCCAAGTGTACATCCGCCCTTGCTCTCATCAAAACTCACTAGCTGAAAGCGTCACAAGTTTTGACTGAAAGAAATTTTCAAGAATTTGATATTGTTAACAGGTATATTTGATAGCAACTGTTACCATGTTGGCCTACAACAGCAACTGTAACCATTACAAACATGAATGTATAATAGTTTGAAAGATATCTGATGCACGTTTTTGTTAGATTTTCTTATGTTCCAAATGGCCCTAAATCAAAGACCCTAATGAACTATCCCATCAAACCACTCATCTAGTATATTTTCGTCCTGTTTGTTGATGTTGATGTCAAGCATAGAGGTGTCAAACGGGACGGGCCAGCCCAGCATGGCACAAGCCCAGCCCATTTAAATGGGGCATGGCACGGCATGAGCACGAATATTAGTGGGCCATGCCGGGATAACAAAAAATTAGTATAATCACTGTGATATGAATTGATCTTTGACCTTCTTTAAAGATAGATGAAGTGTGACTGAACACAACATGAGCTTCCTTAGAGAATGGAAAGGCCGAGCGAGATTTATGTAGCCAACTTAAAGTAGTTGTATTCAGCTTAGCTGATTGTGATGTCAAGTATTGTCGACGAAATGAAATTTTCTATTGCTGTAACTTCTGCAGGATGGAATCTGTGTATTGACTATTTCCAGATTTTAGATTGGTATATAGTATATACTTGTTTGTAGTATAGCAGTGATAATTCTCTTAGAATTTGCTTTCTCCAGTTTTTGTTTAGGGCAAAGATTCATGAAGTTCCCAAATTGCGTGAGGAAGGATCTCATAAATGCCACTGCAATGTGCACGTGTTATAAGGTACGCAATTACAGTCACTTCAATCATACTCACTTAGCCAGTTAGTGATTGGGGTGACCAATCTAGAATTTTCAGATTCTTTAGAGGGCATGTGTTTGGTGTCGTTTTTGACCATTGTGTGATGTTCTGAGCGAACTGTTTCCTCAGGTTCTAATTCTGCTGTGATATTTATTATGTGCAGGATGGTCCGAGATGGCTATTTTGGCTTTAAAGACTATTTTCAATCTCTATGTGATACTGTGGACGGTGGTAAAGACTTCTATTTGCTTGGTTCTGATTTTGAGAGCTATTTAGAGGCTCGGGAAATTATTTCTGTTTACTTGGCAGTTCCAACCCAAAGCATGTATATGCAGTTTAAGTTTGGTACTATATAACTTACTATGGTGCATGGGATTTGAATCGATATGACTACAGGCTGCTGCCGATAAAGCATTTGGGGATCCAAATAAGCGGACTCATATGAGCATCCTTAGCACAGTCCGGTCGAGAGAAGACTTGGGGAATTGAACCGTGCATATTCTTTTTTTGATGGCTAGCTCACCCTCACCCTCACCCTCATCCACACCCCAGTAGCAACATTTTACAGATTTGAATGTAAGGTATTGAAAAGAATTTAAATTCTCATTCCCCAACATCGCTTGTACAAATAGAATAATTGAAGAAATAATTGTAGCCCAATGGGCTAAAGTGGTATTTTAGCCCCAAACCCTTAAGTGATGTGGCAAAATTGTATAGTTAAAAGAGTATAGTTGCACGGCTATACTCGTGTATAGCCGTTCGGCTACTCTCTTTAAATATTAGTATATTCGAATATTCTAAAAGTATAGCCGCGAAGCTCTACGCTTTCAATATATTCAACACGAACACGAAGCTTGTACTTGCAATCACAACCATTTCGCTTCTCTATCAACTCAGCCTTCAATTTGTTTTCTTCGGTTTTGGCTGCTTCGTCCTCCAAGTTCGGCGCCGAAAAATGACCCAACCTGTCTAGCCGCCTAGGCCAATTTTTCAAACACTGCAATTGACTGAAAGTTTGAAACCCGAAATTGAAAAAATGTCGCTGTAAATTTGAGCTTGAGATTGTAATTGGGAAGCACAAGTCAATTCCATAGAAGAAGAGATCAAGAGACTCTTAATTCATCTAATTCCATTCCTCTCCATGTTTCCCGCCTTATTCTCTTCTCTCTTGGCTCTCTCCCAAACGACTTGTTCACCTCACCATACCAACGACAACGATGACAATTCCTCCCCTCTGCCAACTCGCATGAAACTTGATTAATCTTTATGCATTCAATATTCATCCATTGATGGTTCTTCTTGGTTGGATTGCTTTTCTTTCTTTGGATATTGCATTTCTGTTATAGATTTTGACATTTGATCATGCCCTCCTGTTTGCTGAGAGAAAAAAAAAAAAAAGAAAAAAGATTTGTCTCCTCCTCCTCTTGCTCATACATAGGAACACAAAACCAACCCACCAAAGAACAGGAAAAAAAATTGAAATATTACACACCTCAAGTGAAAAATCTAATTCATTTAAGCTTTTTTATTTGTTCTTGTATCAGCACCTGTGTTTTCTGGAGTGTGAACTCCACCTCAACTCCAAAGAATACAAATAAACAAATTTGAAGGTGCATTTGCTGACGGATGGGTTGGGAATCTCTTAATTATATTTACTTTTCAAATTGACTTAAAAAGCATCAGATTAACACACCAACATGAAATATAGTTTATCGAGCCTCCATTAGTGTAAAAGGACTGTGACTTCATTACCTAAAAATGCTTTAGAAGAAGGATTGACATCCAGTTCATTGAGATCCCTTTCGTTATAAAAACTAGGTTTTTGAGGTTGGGGCAATGACCCTTCACCACTCTACATTACAACTGCAGCTGGCATGCCCGGCCTATCTCCTGGGTTACGCTGCACACTTGAAAGACCTACATGATGAAGATAGAGGAGCCCCCGAGCAATTCCATTAATAATGTCAAAGCTCTTGGGCCAATCTAGCATCATGCTTTTTCTTGCAATTTCTAGTCTTGTGATTTTTATGTTTCCACTTGTAGGATGAAAGTGAAGTTTTCTTCAGGATCAAAAAAAGTACAAAGCTACATAAGCTGGTTGGTGCTTTGTGTACCACCGTTCCCTAGATCCTGAATCATTAATAATTTTGTTTGAGAACGACCAAAATTATAAGCAAAAGACTGCTGAGGAGGTAAGACTTCATCAAAACCACTGTATATAATGTTACTTCTAAAAATAATTTATTGTTGCTTAAATGATTTGTTACCTTATTATAGATTATCCCTCTAAACTTATATGTTTCTATTTCTCATGATCAACTCCTTGTTACTTCATGACTTTGTGCAGCATCAAATGGAAGATAGTGATGAAATCGATGTGTTTCTGCTCTCAGATAGGTTCACTAATATTTGAAGGTTATATAGAGAGAGGGGAAGGAGATGATGATTGAAGTATGGAAAAATTTGTGCTACGAATATGTGATTGGCTACTTACTAGCTGATGCCCTTTGATGCATCAAAGCCAGTTTGAACAAAAGTTATACTTCTTGTGGAATTTAAAGTCAAGCACTATATATTTCTGCTTTCAATCATGTGTCCATTGTTTCTTAGTTGCTACTTAACTTTGTGCAGCTTGGAATGGAGATGGTGATGAGATCGATGCCTTTGTGCACGTTGATGGAGCTTGAAAAGTTAAAGCCATCATGATATATATGCAGGAAGGAGTTTGTGAAAATTTGGATATGAGCTAGATTGATAGATAGTAAAATTTTGGATTTTATTTTCTACTGTTGAACTTTATTTGATTGAATGTGGGCCATTAGAAATTGAGATGGCTGTTAGTTATTTGGAAAACAAAAAAAAGTTTGAACGTGAACCATTGGATGACAGCAGTAAAAAAATCTTGCCAGTCCAGCCCATTAGGTTTGGTGGCACTGGCCAGGTACTAATATGATGTTTATTTCTTTGTTCTTGCTCTGCTAAAGCTTGCGTTGCGATAGCAAGTGTAGTTTCCTAATCAACATTGATTCTCTCCTTATCTGATCCTTTGTCATCTGCTGTGATATGGTTCATTATAGTTTATTTATTTATTAACGGAAACGTGAAGAATCCGGATCCTTTGCTTGGATTTTCTTAGATCTTACTTGACTTTTGTCCTAAATACGCCACCTCATTAAATTTAATATATGAGACTTTAAAAATTGACACATAATTATTCAAGCAAAAATCCAATTTACTCTTAATTAAAAATAATAATTACCCTAACCGAACTAATGTCAAACTTAACGTCTTGTCCCTTTTTTTTTTCCTTCCTTGTTTACTTTTGCACGTCTTTTCGTGTCTATGCCCCCAAAGTCTTATCTCTCACCAACACCAAGCTTTCCTTCTTACTTTCGCACGTCTTGTTTCCCTGCATTTCTATCCACCATGTAAACATTAAACATCATTATTATTCTTTTGTTTTATCTGCATGTTTCTGAGAAAATGACCTCTCTTGGATGTGCAGGCGCAAGGAGGTGCACCTGCACCTCCGGTCGCCGGAAAACTCCATAGAAGCTGCTGAAGTTGCACCTCTGCTCATGCACCGAAGCTATTCGATGAAATGCGCAAATGAAGCGCTATTGTGATTTGTCCTCCACAAGGCTGCAAGGGACGGATCCACAGAGGAGTAAGGGTGGTCAAGTGACCCCTGCAACTCCTAGAATCCTCCATTAGAGGGTGGAAATTTGACCCCTGCAACCTGTTTGATGAAAGTCCCCAAAGGGGCTGCTGTTCTGTCTTGCTGCTGCTGCTATCCTCCTCCAACGCGCGTCAATTTTTCTTTGCTCCTTCGACGTCAAAACGACGTCGTTCTACTTATGTTTTTTTAAAAACCTGGCCAAAATGATCATTTTGGCTCAGTTTAAAAATAAAATAAAAACTGAAAAAGAGGCAGCATTTGCTGCCCGATAACTCCCCATCCCCAAATGAGTTTTCACTCGTTTTTTCCATTTTCAAACAACACCCCCCCCCCCCCCTCTCTCTTTTTAATTTTATAGTTTTTTAGCAGTTTAGCTGTTTTTTCTGACTTTCTTTGGCGCCTTTTGTTTCTGGCTGCCTCCTAGCTTTGCGTGTGTTTCTTTTCTTTATGCTTCGTTTGGTTGTTGCGCTGGCCTGTTTTGGCTGTGTTTATGAGACCTTGAGGATTGCATTGATTTTGTTCCAATTGTTGTCATGGCTTCCTTTAAATAAATAAAAATAGAAAAAACAGTAAAAGGGAAATCCCAGCCATAGCAGCAGTAGATTTTCTTTCTTTTTTTAAGCTTTTAGCTTTTAAGAATTGCACCTCCGCTGAAAAATTCCTGGGTCCGCCGAGTTTGGAGAAAAGTCATCAACTCAGTTACCTGGTTTCTATGTGGATGGGTCATATATATTCTCATTTAGTATGTTTCCCTTTTCACTATATTTTGTATTACAGGGGAAGGAACTGCGGTTGAAGCAACAATATATGTCTTTGTCTCAACATCCATACAAGACATAATTCGAAGATTTAAAGAGGCTCACAGTAACTTTGATGAATTTCCAGAGAAGGTCTAAGTCTTAATCATATGTGTTTTATCATATGTTGATTTCTAGGGAATAAAAACCATGTTATTACCCAATCTGGCAGCTTGTTTTAGCTACAATGACATTATATTTATTACTTTCCTCTGATAGCTAGTCATTCAGGTTTGCTTTTCTGTGTTTCCTTTTTTCCTCGGCTCATTTTGTCTTAATTAGGGTGATCTGCAGGTCAGTGCTACTCACCCAACTCTAAAAAATAGCGGAGGTCATGAGAGTGCTTGTTGATGAAGAGCATTTGGGTTGGAATAAAGCGTGGGACATTGCTTGCAAATGGCTTGCGAGCATATGCAGCAGATCCTGACCTTCAACAAGAATGGATGATGGTACTCTCTGGGCTTGATATCTGCTTAGGAACCAAAAATTTATTAAGCTTTTGGCTCTTCTTTTGTATTATTATTATTTAAATGTGTTGTATATATGCTCATGTTGTAGGTTAAGAAGGTTAACAAAATGAGGCTCGCTGAGTACATTGAAGCAAAGAGTGGTGTGAAGGTTTGGTCGCAAGTTCTTAGAACTTCTATCCTGTTCATCTTTTCTCTTTTGTCTTGAAGGTATGTCTCGTAGATTACACTGAAATTTATCACTTTCAACTGCAGGTTAGTTTACATGCAATGTTTGATGTGCACACAAAGGGAATACACAAGTACAAAAGGCAGCTGCTGAATATACTTGGCATTATCCATCGATACGACTGTATCGAGGTGAATCTGATTTTATATGGTGAAAAACTTTGCATTCCATATTTTTATAACTTATTAACAAAGAACTACCTTATACCTTCTAAAGGGAGCTATCACCATCCTCCAGCATTGTGCATACCTAGTTCATCTTCTTGTCACGGTAATTTAAGAAGTTGTTGGACAATAATTTGTTGATTTTTCAATGAGATATGCTGTGTAGTCGGAGCTTTTTCTCATGTTTTTTGTATTTTAGCCCTTAACCCTAAAATAATATGAGAAAATTGTATACTTAAAGTGCATACGAATATTTTAAAATTTAAATCGGCTATACTTTCTAAATACATTCGAATATTTTAAGGTATAGCCGCGCGGCTATACTCTTCAAATATGTTCGTGACGAACACGAAGCTTGCACTCGCAGAGGACGGAACTTGCTCTCGCCGTCACAGCTTCGTCCTCCGGGTTCGGCACCGGAAAAAGCCCCAACCCGCCTAGCCACCTAGCGACCGCCTAGCCGCCTAGCCACCGCCTAGCGACCCCCCTATCCGCCTAGCCACCGCCTAGCCGCCTAGCGCGCGTTCTTGAAGGGTTCAAAGACAATTCACAAGATGCACATTCTTGAAGGTAATATTGGATATCCCACACTCGTAGTAGTAGTTCAGAACTTCAGATAGGTTGATATATAGTCAATATAATATTCTGACCATCTGTGAATTTAAATCCCGTCAGCACTGACAGCATCAAGTCTTTTCGAAATTGACCTATTTTGCTTTTTACAAAATATAATCTCACATTAACTCAACAAATCTGATGTTTTGCAGTTCATAAACAACCTTTCCGATGACATTCTGCTGAAGACGCTTGGGCCTAACTTCAGATCCTATTTCTATCGAGCTTTTCATAAGTTCAAGAGAGTCTTTGCAGAATTTAAAAGGTCTCACACCATGAGGTATGTGTCAAAAGTCCTTTGTTAATTGGTCTGTAACAGCTATTGGAAAAGGAAAATATTTCTTCAATGTTCTTAGGAGGACACTGAGGCCACTCCTATCCTATGATACATCTTTATAGTTTTCTGCCACTAAGTCTGCTGTTGTTTACATTTGCATATCTCTTTACTTTTATAGAATAGTTCCCAAATTTTGGTGGTTGGTTTTCTAATTTTCAAGAACTCTGAAGGCACGTGTAACTATATCACTTCAATCTTGAAAATGTTGAGCCACAAATCTTTGCAAAACTTAAACATATAACGGATTGTCTCTTCCTACCTCCAAAATTATTAGTTGTAAAACACTGAGAATTACATGACAGATGCTTGTATTACCCTAAATAATCTCATTTAGCAGGTTTTCTTACCATGAATGCATATGTTATATTGTTGAGGACTGCACCATTATGTACGATCACGACCGCCTAGGCCAATTTTCTTTATGCAGTTACAACATTTCATCAAAGAGAAACTGGAAAAGAATGAATTCACAGCAGCTCTTGCAAATGAAGAATTAGTTTTCTTTATGGTGTGTAGTCAATTTTCTTTCTTTTTAATTATTTATGTACTCTTTTCTGCCGCAACTTTTTCTCAAGAAATACGTCCCATTTAAGCATTTTCTTGTGGTATTGTCCTTAATCAAAGTTGCTCTCATCAAAACTCACTAGCTGAAAGCGTCACAAGTTCTGACTGAAAGAAATTTTCGAGAATTTGATATTGTTAACAGGTATATTTGACATTATACATCGATATGACTGTATCGAGGTGAATCTGATTTTATATGGTGAAAAACTTTGCATTCCATATTTTTATAACTTATTAACAAAGAACTACCTAATACCTTCTAAAGGGAGCTATCACCATCCTCCAGCATTGTGCATACCTAGTTCATCTTCTTGTCACGGTAATTTAAGAAGTTGTTGGACAGTAATTTGTTGATTTTTCAATGAGATATGATGAGCAGTTGGAGCTTTCTTCTCATGTTTTTGGTATTTTAGCCCTTAACCCAAAAATGATATGACAAAATTGTATATTTAAAGATTATAGCCGCGCGGCTATACTCTTCGAATACATTCGAATATTTTAAACGTATCATACTTTCTAAATACATTCGAATATTTTAAAAGTATAGCCGAACGGCTATACACTTCAAAATATATTCGAACAAACACGAAGCTTTCTCTCGCAGATGACGGAATTTGCACTCGCAGTCACTGCTTCGTCCTCTGGGTTCGGCACCGAAAAAAGACCCAACTCGCTTAGCCACCTAGCGACCGCCTAGCCGCCTTGCGCCCGCCTAGCAACCGCCTAGCTACTACCTAGCCGCCTAGCGACCGCCTAGCTGCCTTGCGCCCGCCTAGCAACCGCCTAGCCGCAATGGACGACCCAAGATGGCAGGACTTGGAAATGGACTGCTTGGTGAAAGTGTTCGAGAAAGTTGGAATGGAGTCAGTACTTTTGGATGTCCCTTTTGTGTGCAAGTCATCGTACAAAGCGACCCTCAATCCTTCATGCTGGCAATGTCTCATATTTCCAGACAACGAACGTACAGAGGTTTGGCCTTGGGATGATTTTGAATGTCCTGATTTTCAAAATCTTATGGACAGATTTGCGAGTGAGTTTCAAATTGATGGGGATCGTTTCTCTGACACTACTTTTTTAAAGTTTGTGATCAATCGGAGCACCGGAACTGCTGTTCTGCTTAAGCTTCCCAAATGCTGCACAGTAGAGACCTTTGAATTTGCTGCAAATGTGTAAGTTTCCTTTTAACTTGATGCAAGGGTGGGTTGCTCACTGCTCTGGCTAACTGCCCAAGTCAAGTATATTTTAATTTTTCCTGTAAAAGTAGCATTTTATTGTGTAATGTGTGCAGGTGTCCTGGCCTTGTGACTTTGGGTTTACCCCTAAGATTATTGGAGAGTGAACACGCGAACCCAGAGCTGATTGGCAACTGGAAAAATTTGGAGGTGGTGTCATTGGGTTCAAGCCTAAATTTGGTGATAATACTTGCCCTTATAAAAACACACCGCAAGAATTTTTACGGTTTAGATTTGTCCATGACCTTAATTCGTGAACGTGAGGCATAGGCAATTGTCAAGTTGGTGCCTGATATCAAGTATTTAAACTTGAAAGGTGCAAACATTAGTCGGGATAGCCTTGTCACATTGCTGCACGGCTGCAAAGATCTTGTGGTGTTGGACGTCAGGAATTGTATTAGTTTTGATGAGAACGATGATGAAATATTAAACTTTGCATCTCATATTAGTAAATTTACGTGTTGGGGTTCTGTTTTTCCGGAATTTCTTTGTAGGTGGTTTTCTACAGATGATTTGGTTTGTAAAATAGGTTCAATCCCCTTCGATGTTGGCACGTTCAATGAATTTGAAGTTGATGAGGAATGAAGAACTATTTGATTGTTATTTTCATGAGGGCTTGTAATTGTTTCTATCTTTTATTTAAATTATTTTCTTTCTTTTAGTTATTTTGTTCAATTGATATTGTGGAAATTGTAATGTTAAAATAATTATATATTTTAATTACTTGAACTACAAATTCTTCTTCTTTTCCACTGAAAAATAATTAATTTTGTTGTGAAGTCTAATAGAAAGTAGATATGGCTCAAACCCCACAAAAAATGCCTGACAATTTAGGGGCATTATTCTTTTAGTCCTCTAGAAGTTTGATCTGTTTGGTGATAGGACAATTATGGCCTTGATTGCTTTGGTAATTCCTTCTTAGCTTTAGCTAAGCAGAGCAGAGAGTCCCTTGCTTTTTTTAAAAAAAAGGTCCCACTTGCTTTTCCAAAAGGAAATACTATACTATGTTGCTTCTATTATTGCTGGACTAGTTTCCTACTTTTTTTTTAATTGGCTCAAATCTGAATTCGATTAAAAACCCAAAAAGGGAAGTAAGGAGAAGCTTAAATAAAGATGATTTCTTTACCAAAAAAATAAGGATGATTTCTTTGGTGATAGGACAATTATGGCCTTGCTTGTTTTGGTAACTCCTTAGCTTTAGCTTAGCAGATGGTTCCAAAGAGTCCCTTGCTTTTAAAAAAAAAAAAAAAAAGGCCCTACTTGCTTTTTCAAAAGGAAATACTAGAATTGCTTCCTCGTGAAGTAGTTGCCTCTGTAATCATTGCTGGACTAGTAACTAGTTTCCGACTTTTTGTTGTTGGAATGCTGAAAGTGCTTGTTGAATGAACAATTATACAACACTACATCAATTAATTCTCTTGTTTGTTCTTATTATATAGGAAAAGGATTACCATAAGATTGTTTTCCCAGGTTTCTTTGTATTCTTTTGAAATTTATGGTTTTTTTTTTCTATTCATTTATTGTATACAGATGTAGTTATATTAAATCGTTGTTGCAGATGGACGAACGAAGATGGGAGGACTTACAAATGGACTGCTTGGTCAAAGTGTTGGTGAAAGTTGGAATGGAGTCACTGCTTTTGGATGTTCCTTTTGTGTGCAAGTCATGGTACAAGGCGACCCTCAATCCTTCATGCTGGCAATCTCTCATTTTCCCGGACAACGAATGTATTGAAGTCTGGCCTTGGGATGTGTCTGAATGTCCGAATTTTCAAAATCTTATGGCCAGATTTGCGAGTGAGTATCAAATTGATGGGGATCGTTGCTTTGTCACCGCTTTTCTAAAGTTTGTGATCAATCGGAGCAGTGGAAATGCTACTGTGCTCAAGCTTCCCAAGTGCTGCACAGTAGAAGCCTTTGAATTTGCTGCAAATGTGTAAGTTTTCTCATTTAAGTTAATTTTCAAAATTCCAACCCAAGTGTAGTTTAATTTTCCTTGTAAATGTAAATGTAGCGTTTTTGCTGTTGTGCAATGTGTGCAGGTGTCCTGGCCTTGTGACTTTGAGTTTACCAGCAGATGTATTGCACAGCGACCACACGAACCTAGAGCTTATTGGCAAGTGTAAAAATTTGGAGGTGTTATCATTGGGTTCATGCTTAAATTTGGCGAAAATACTTGCAATTATACAAACACATTGCAAGAATTTTTATGGTTTAGATTTGTCCAAAGGCTCTGTTGATGGACGTGAGGCATTGTCAATTGTGAAGTTGGTGCCTAATATCAAGTACTTAAATTTGAAGGGTGCAAAAGTTAGTCGGGATAGTCTTGTCACGTTGCTGTGCGGATGCAAAGATCTAGTGATGTTAGACGCAGAGATTGTTCTGGTTTCGATGAGAACGACGATGAAATATCAAAGCTTGCGTCTCATATTAGTAAATTTATGTGCGAGGGTTCTAAATTTCCTGAATTTCTTCGTGATATGGACAATTTGGTTCTTCGTCTTCCTTTTGATGGATACTCATTTCAACAGCATGTGGAGGAGAATTGGGATGAAATGCTCAATGATTTGCGCGATGCATTCAATGATTTGAGCGATGAGGAATGAAGAACTATTTGATTGTACTATGTAATATCTCATCTTTTTCATATTTACAACACTAATGAGCAATTATGTGTGTTGAGTGTGGTGTGGTGTTCATCTTGTGTTTTTGGACTATGTTACTCTAACGAGGGCTTATTATAAGTTCCTATCTTGATTTCATTATAAGATGTTTGCTTAATTGGGAAAATGGCCGTTCTAAATTCCTTCTCTACATTTTCTATAATATCACATGTGCTCGGGATTGTCTTCAGCCTTGCCTCTGCCTCTATATCTATCCTAACTTTCCCTGCCCACCCCCGTTTGGTTCATTGGAAATCAATTGCTTTCCCATGTTTGGTAAGTCAGGCATGGGAAATCGTTGTCTTGTACATGGGAAAGTAGGGGGAAAGTGAAGTCATCATCCCTCCTTGGGTTTTACTTTCCCTTCTCATAGGAAAGTAAGGCTAGTATTAAATGCACATTTTTCTGACTAATTTGTCCTTACTAATAATTTCTAATTATAGTTATATCCAAAAACTATTGGTATTCTTTTTTTATTTTTTAATTCATAACATATTTTTAATATGGGTAAAATTGGGAAACTAAACAAAATTAGTTTTCCATTCCTACTCAAAACAAACATGGGAAATGAACTAAAGAAATATTTGCGGGTTACTTTCCGGCGTTACCAAACATGGGAAATGAATCACCATTTCCTATTCCTTAGGAAATGACATGGGAAATGATTTCTCATCAACATGCACAACTAGTAGACAAATGAAATAATACGTTTCATTGATTTTATAAATAAGGTTAAGGAATGTAAGGACCAACTATACATACGCAATTTTTCGCACGGTTTAAAATTCTAAAAAGAATTAAGGCAATCTCTGCTAGGTGGTAAACAAGTTCAATGATGCTAGTTTTGGCATAATAAGAAGCATTTGATAGTAAACCATAGATTGGGAAACAGAACAATCTCAACAGAGAGCTTCATGTTTAGCAGCAAAAGAAAAGCTTCATTTCAATTCTTCAAAATCTGATATATCCTACGAGTCTACTACAGTTGAGTGCTCTATACAGAAGGCAACCTCAATTTCAACTTGTCCCCTATCTCCACTGCAAGTCTGCAACAAAAAAAAAGTGTGGCAGCTTAACACGTCCGCAAGCCCTTCAACCAGTCACTATTAAATTAAGGCATCAAAATGAAGTTTCTATTGCTATATATATTTAGGCATCTATAAAATAGTAAGTATCACAAAAAGTGATGAAAAACATGGAAACATGAAACATCTAAGAAAGATGATGAGCCAGAACTATATTAACCATTCATTCAGACAGGGGACATTTACCTTCAAGAATGACAATCACAGTGGCCAAATCAGAAAGTTGAAGTATAATTTCTACTGACACAACACAAGCACTCTATACTAATTATAGTTTTTTTTTGTTTTTTTATTAACAAAGACGGAAGATTCGATCTTCGGCCTCTTCTAACATTGTGAAGAGATGGAAGAGCTAGTTAAGATTGTGCTGTGTTTTCTGTTCTCATGTTTAGCGATTGAGCATCGCTTTTGCCTTGTTATAAAGGATTACCATATGCTTGTTTTCCCAGGTTTATCCTCTTTCTATTATTTTGAAATTTATGGTTTTTTTTTTATAATAAATAAATTTGTTTAATTGATATATTGTTGTATTTCTTCATGTCATTAATTCTTTCTTGCAGATGGACGAACGAAGATGGGAGGACTTAGAAGTGGACTGCTTGGTCAAAGTGTTGGATAAAGTTGGAATGGAATCGCTCCTTTTGGACCCCCCCCTAGCAATTCCATTAATATGTCAAAGTTCTTGGGCCAATCTAGCATCATGCTTTTTCTTTGATCTGCAAAATCGCGTACTTCACCAACGTTCAAATGTCCATCATGCTAACATAATCAAGTTTTGATCATACGCAAACAAACAACAAGACATGTTATTATTCTCTTAGCCAAATCCTAATTGAAAAGGAAAAAACTCTTAAAAAAGAACCAAAAAGGATGTGTCAACGGTCATACAACTGTTTTACTCTAAAAGCTTAAATTTTTAGGGAATTGTTGGAGCATGAAATTCGGGTCCTCCAACAAGTAATCTCGTAATCAATATTGAGAAACCGGACACTATCTTCGATTGCCACCAATGAAAAGGGATACCTACAAGAAAACACTCTGACGCTAAATTAAGCTAACAAATTCCTTATGTGCACACTACACACACAGAGGCAGAGAAATGCATATTGTAAGAAACAGATAGTTAAAGTCCTACCCTACACCTTGCAAACCCTCTAATAAAATGGGTTGGGCATACTTTTCGGTTCCATGCTTTTTCTTGTTTTGTTTCGTCGTAGATAAATAAACACAACATAATATAAAAGCGTGAGCAAAATAGAACTCTAATTTTTCTTTTTTTAATACAAGTCATAGTCTAAATTATAAGATGAGGGGTTTCACACAGACACATTATCAAGATGTCATAATTATAAGAGGAGGGGTTCAAACTTGATACCGTTGTAACTACAAAATTATAAAATTTTAGAATTAATACAACATACAAGAACTTGTTTGACAACTTTGGTTGGTCCATAAAACTTACACATTGGGCTTCAAATCATGTCGGTGTGGCACTCAGATTGGCCCAATAAATTAGCCCTTATATTTTATTTTTACCAATTTGCTAAATTAGGCATCATGTACTGATGAAGAAAGTTCAATGTTACAAAATGCATATGACGACTTCGTCACGTCCATTCAAAGCACTCCCAAAATCAAACGAAAATGATACATTTTCAAACTCAGGAAACTGCATAGAATAAGCTCCAAAACATCAACACTAGCAGTACCAATTTGTCTGCATATAACTTCAAAAATATATAATAATGATTGCCACTTGTCAACTGCTATTAAACAATTAAAATATAAATCAACAAAACCAAACCCTCTAATTTATATATATTTTCACGAACTGGGTTTCTCTAGTTAGCAGTGAATCAGCCAGAAAATCTCAGCACTGAAAAAGCCATAAGCTACAAACAGATGAACTTTGAGTCTCTAACATCACCTCCTGAGGAACCGAACCTTGGCGCACCCTGAGGACAATGGGTCCACGACAAAGCCGCAGCCCCCCAACCCAAACATGTCCATACAAAAAATGTATAAATATTTACGAAAACTTCACTTCCCAAAGCCTCACCCACACGTACATACAAATATGTGATCAGTAAGGGTACGACCTTGCTTGAATAAAAATTAAAAAGAACGTTGGCACGTAGCTACATTTTGACTTCTTAAACCACAAACTCCGACACATATTCCTACCATTTCTTAAAATAAAAATTGAAAACCGAAACTAAACCAATCCGAAACCCTACAAGAAGAAGATTACAAAATATGCAAGATTTCAAACTCTGGTCCATTTTATTATGAACAAAAATTCAACCCATGTGGTTCCGTCGCAAAGATTCCACAAGACGAAAGAAAAAAAGAAATATATATTTATATATATCAAAGTTTGAATTGAAATGAAACAAAGATTTCTTTTTCTCTTCTTGTTTTACAGCATATGAGTTCCAATGCAATATATTGTTCACCGTCTCGACCACGGTATCTTGTTCCCGAGCCTCAAAATTAGACAATGCTGCACAATCTCTCACACCTTGCCTAGTACGTCGTCTCTCTCTAAGCACAAAATTTCTTCTTAATTTCTTGGTCTTGGATAATTAATTAATGCACGAGGAGAGTTGGACTTTGCAAAAATAATTAATCAATTATTAGTACTCAAGTCAAGGACTCATTTTGTTAATTTAATAGTAACCTATGTACTTCGCTTTTCCGCGGCGGCTGGAGGAGGAGAGGAGGGTTTTTGAGTTTAGAACCGTTGCGATACTGACACGTGGCGGCGTCTGAGGTGGGGTGAGACGATGGAGATGAGCCCGCCCAGTGGGGGCCGCATCTTTGACCTGTAAATCATCTCGTCGTACGGCCTCCTGTAGAACTTCAAAAACGGGATGAACGACTCCCGAGACTTCTCCGTCTTGCTCACGTGGCACTCCTTGCTAGTGCTGCTGCGGAAGAACATGGCCGGTGACTGGAGGAACGACGGGCGTGGGGTCCGCGGGTGGCGAGGGGTTCTGCTTGCCTCGCTGCTGGTGCACCGTTGGGGAAGTGGGGTAGACGGGAACAAGCTCTTCCTCGTGGCCGCCGAGTTGCCGTAGCCGTGGATGGTTCCACGTGGCGTTCTCGCGGCTGGGGATGCAAAGGAGAACGACCGAGCGTTCAGCGGAGAGATGAGTGCGGGTCCTAGAGGAGAGTGACTGGTGGGCCCTACTTTGGATGCTGACGTGTCGGTGAGGCTTAGGTACCAAGGTTTGAGAGAGTCGAACTGGTGCTGAGAAACAGTGAAGGAGAAACGCGAGGACGAGCAGGAGCCGATCTTGGGCGTGGATTTGATTGACGCGGGGTCGAATCGTAGGGACGAGACTCGCGGGTAGTTTGAGAAGTCGTTGAAATCCAACGACTCCTCAAAGTCTAGTGATGACACCACCATCGTAGCCGTAGAAAGCTCCACAAAGGGTCGTACGCCCTACAAACCAATAAAACACATCCACGTCACACTCAACACATTTGACTTATTAAATTGTTTACCTTGTGGTCACACAATGATCAATAACTAGTAAATAGTAATCGAGTACTACAACTTCAATAACAATTTGCTTACACCAAAAACAAAACAATGTTAACATCCATGGTAAAATGTTGGAATGACTTGGAGAAATTAAAAGTATACGAAAAATTTTGGGCGGGATTTTGTTTGGCGTGACATTCGGAGTAGTCAAATCTACATCATGACAGCCCGATTGTCGTAACCCACGCACAAACGAGGATCTTCCCTTGAAACCACTTGTGTCATATAATGTGTTTTATCTAAAGTCGAAGCCCTTTTTCATAGCAACAGTGTTATATGGGTGGTAAGTAACACCTATTTAATCTTTAGAATTTTACTGTTCCTAGGATTGTATTCTCTGAAAGCAAACCCTAGCAATAATTGTGGCATAATTTGAACCCATGCAAAAAGCAATAATAATCAAGAGTTGATGATCAGCATCCCCCACCAAAAAGAAGTGGGAATAGGGTTGTCATTGACTTGTTTTTGAACAATGCAACCCAATTGGATGTGACCTAAGCCTTAAAAGGATAAGGCTTATAGGTGGGGTTTGTACCCAAAAGCAGCATACATTATGCACAAGTAAGTCAAAACAAAAACAGTGAAAAAAACACACAAACACAAACCCAGCGAGCTCAACAGTAACATTGGACTTTTTTACACAAACCAACCGAATATTAACTCATTAGTTTTGAATTTTGATAAACAATTTTACCTTCCAGAGATAAGAGAACATAGTGGGAGGGTCAATTACAAAGGCCTTGAACAGCCGTCCTGGGTAGTACTCTGCCACAATTTTCAGTGCTGCCAGCAACAAGTTCATAAAAGCCGAAGCTGACCTGAAAAAGCCTGCAAAATCCACCGCCACTTTTAATAAATAATCCAAATTAAACAATATTATTAGTGTTAATTACATGCATAATTTTGAATTATAATTGTTAATTGAAAGGGATAAAAAGTGTTTTAAAGGTCTCTGGCAAAGCAGAAAAAGTAGGATCCTGGCAGGATCAATATATTTAAGGAAGGAGCAGTTTTGGGAATTTGACCAATTCTAGGAGGGGAGGGGAGGGGGAGGGGTATAAAAATTGACACTCCGATTCCCCATAATACCCCTGCATTTCTGGACAACTTTTGAGGGTTTGACCGCGACACCTGAGGGGCACTCCGGACAATTTCTGATGACATCTCAGTCCCAGAAGACCACAGTGCCGCTTCCTCCGACATAACTGTGTGCCTTGTTTCTCATTAACTAGGCTAGCTTGCTAGTGAAGTGTGCACTTTTGAAGTACAATGGTTGTGAATTACTAAATTACCCTTATTGATTTTGGTATGGTAAGGGTAAGATTGGGAGGCTTACTTGCGTCGAGAAGGAGAACGAACTGCTCGACGCTTTTGGGCATGCTCTCAATGGCCACCTCCAGCGTGAAAACCAATAAGCGAGTGAACCTTAAATGTACAAAAATTATATTCAGGAAAAACAAAAGCAAAAACAAGAAGAAGAAGATGGACAAATTCTGTTTGAGCAGTTTCTGGGTTTTGTTTGCTACTCACAGTTTTTGCGAATGGAACTTCTGGTAGTCCTGCTTCATCCGGAAAATCTGTACAAAAAGTCAAGGAGAAATGTGGGTTGTTTAATAAACAAACAAAAACACAGAGGAAAACAAAACAAAACAGAAAGGAGATAGAGATTGAATTTATTTTAATTATTAAATTTTACCAGAACAGGTCTGGATTCTTCATCATGCCCGGACACGTAGGCAACCCCTTCTGCAAGTTCAGCTGAGAACTCATCTGCTATCAAGTTCTCTGTGTGTTCAAAACAACAACATTAAAATAAGTAATAAAAAGAAGAGAGAGAGAGAAGAGAGATTTCACTTTTTCATCATTAGTGGTTGGGTTAAAACACTTTAACGCTTAATTCAAAGCGTGGAAAAAGCAAAGATTCTACGCTTAAACACAAAACAAAAAGAGAAACCAAGATGCACTAAAAAAGAGAATAAGAAACACCAGTAGAGAAAAATGAGAAAGAAGAAGAAAACTACCAGTGCCAATGCTTTGTCTCCAAGAAAGACAGGCCCTCAGTTGCTTGGCTGCCTTCTTAACACTGTCTCCTTTTGCCTTCAGAAACCTCTCAACACAAGCAGTGTTGCAAAACTTCTCCTGCAAAACCAAAAAAAAAAAAAAGAGACACAGTCCATTAAAAAAATGATTGGCTGGAAAAGCCCGTGAACAAAATGCAAACTTTTTGAAAACCCATGAAGCAAAACATGGAGATCTGAAAGTTGGTGAGGAAGCTCAACCTGTTTGACTGAAAGTGGGGCTTGTTTTCGTAGAAGCTGGAGAACAGCTTCAACCCTTGCGTCGTCATTGCTCTGCTGATCTTTCTGCTGCAGATGATGATCTTTCTTTCCCATTTCGAGAGAGATTTCCGACAAATGGTGATGAGATCAAATCAACGAATCAGTTCCAAGAAAACACACACTCTATTATACCAGCCTTCAAATTCACGCAACCATTAAAATGTTCACTCCGAAAAAGGAGAGAGAGAGAGAGGGAAAATAAAGGTGTTGAAACTTGAAAAACTGATCTAACGTTGAATAAAGGAGAGTGAGGCAGAGGAGGGGATATATATAGCCAAAACGACAGCTAATCACGCCGTTACAAGGCTAGCACACTGGCGCATGCAAAAGCTATTATATTTATTTTATTTTATTAATAAACAATGGGATTTTTTTTAAATTAAAAACGTCGTCAACTGGTTGGTTTGGTCAATGCCATTGAAATATTTTGCAATGAGGGGTTCGAAAGCGATTCGTAACGGAACACGTCGGCTGGTCTAGGCCCAAGCCCATCGCCCACCTCCCCACTTAATTGCCCCAGCTTTATTACTTTCCCATTTTGCCCTGACCTCAGACCTCTGCCCCTTTCTCTGTTCGTCCTCTTGTTTCTTTATCAGAAACGTATTCATTTTCATTTTTGATAGTTTCCTAGAATGTAACTTGCCTACATGTTGCCTACGATTACTGCTTATGGAGCTGTTTTAATGCCTGCGCCCATATATTTCATGATGATGATGATGTGCCTGCCTCCCATATTAATGTGTGGTTAAGACCATTCACATGGTTGCTTGATGGTCACTCATGTGTTACAATTTGTACATGGTCATAGATATCATTATATATTTTATGTTACTAGTTACAATTTTGTTTCCACATGTCGTATGCATATTTGATTTTTGGAATTGACGTGGGATCCAGCGTGAAATCCATTATAAAAGTAACGATAATCAATAACTGATATTCACTTTGCATGCATGAGATGCATATGTTAGCATTTTCCCCTTCTGTTTATGTGTAGAATTCAAATCTTTCAGCATCCTTATTAGAGCCGTTGTTTTTTTCTTCTCAAGAACAAAGTTAACTATTTTCTTTTTAAAAGAAAAGAAACATCTCTCCCTTCACGTGTTTTAGAAGTTACCAAACTATTAACCATTGGAAACCGTTCGCACACACATAAGTGGATGATAAAATCTATCTACTTCATCGTGGTTATATGGTACAATCACAAACAAAATGGATAATTCACTATATTTTGCCGATATCACACGTGAACAATGTTACTAGTCTACATTCTAAACATCCTCATCACAAAAGATTTCTATATTTATCACTTAATTGTGCGTCTATATTTCTCTTATACTGAGAAAAAAACACATAATTATATACATATGGTAAGAGAGAATAACTACTCTAATGTGATTATTGAAACAGAGACTTTGGTGGCTTTTGTATAAGTGAAAAAAGGCTGCAGTGGTACTGGATGTAATTATTGCACCATACCACTTTTGTTTGTGTAAATTGAATGGGAGTTGCAATGATGGCCACTTTTGTAGAGCAAGGTGGGATGGTGGGGGTCTAGGTTGTGATGATAAGGGCAAAAAATTCCAACACGTGAGCGGATATTGCGGGACAAAAGAACAGAAGGGCATGTATGTATGTATATGCATATATATATATATATATGATCGAATGTCACACACACAAAACAGTATCTTTCTTGTTCTTTTAGCTTCTTTGGATGAATGTTACATAGTATATTCTCGTACACATTGTATACACAAATTTGTCAGTTTCGCTTCAAGTTCTTAGGCAAATTGTGCTTCACTGTATTTTTCCCTTGGGTGATGAAACAGTGAGCTGCTTTCCCTTTTTTCTTTACCAAAATCGATCCCATCCATGGTACGTTTGTTGTTGCTACACCAATTTGGGTAAACATAATATCAAATCCTATGTATATTTGACTCCAAGAAACTGTCTATCAAATTGTGCTTTTGGTTTGTAATGATCTCTTGTTCCCCACTTATTTTCAATTAAGTTTTGTGTGGTGGGATTTCACATACCGCCCTTATCTCTCTCCACTAAATATGAGAGAATGCGTTAGCTTGTTATATATTGTTAGCCAATTTCTTAACAGCCCGTTATCCAAAGAAAAGAAAGGATTGTTAATCAAAATCACTTATTTTGACCTAATTTGATAATTTCAAATGTAAGATTATTGTTTAGTTGTTTTGGTTATAAATGATTGTTATTTTATAATTTATGCTACCGATGAGAATTGTAGAGGATAATCAAAATGCATGCAGATGCAGTGTGTCCATACCATGATACCACCACTATTTCCAGGAACAATGTTTGGGTGCAAACAAAGAACATAATATTGGTGCAATTAATATCAACACAAAATTTACACATAGTCCCATGAAGTCAAAACCTTGATACTTGGCGTTCACATGAATACCATACAAACCCAGTCCAACTCCGTTATTCTTACGGCGGAGACCTTCCCCTTTCTCCACACTTGGCTTAGAAAGACCCCACATTGTCGCTGACATTCTCCACGTGTCCATCTCCTTAATCGAAATTTAAAACACCGCCCCTTCCCTTTTAATTAATTAATTAAGCTTAGGTTTACTTTGTTTCTTTATGCAAATGCTTAGCTTCGATTATCTCCTCTACAAGTTGTTAACCGCTTGCCCACTTTAGAATTAAAACAAGTCAAAAGAGCTTAAAATTTGATGCTATTATGCCTCCTAAACCCTATTATCAACTTTAATTTTCTCTCACAAGTGAGAAGAACTCATTTTATTTTATTTTTTGTTCGTCTTTATTGTATACGGACAATATGTCATGTCGTTAAGTTAGACAAGAAATCATCAACTTAATATATCATAGACAATAAGTATCTTACACGTTATGTTGTTGGGTAGAGAAAATTTCTTCATATATTCACAAGAAAAACAGTGTGAAAATCGACACGATCTTACGCGCGCACAAAGAGAGAAGATGGTTGGGCTCCATAAGTAAAAGCCATTGCTCGTCGCTTAACTAAAAGACCGTACAAAGTGAGGGTTGGAAAATATATATATAAGTTGAGATTGAGAGTGCAAAGGCAAATCGAGCGTAGATTAGGCTGGTAATTTGGGGTTTCCAAAGGTGAAGGTGTAAGCTTTATCGTGATAATTAAAATAATGTGGCAAAGCTGGTGTTTAGTGAAAGATTTGTTTCGTTTGTCCTCATTCAAATGTGTGAGAGATTCTTCCTTCCACACTTTAACCCAACTTCCTCTTTCCCCTTTTTCTATTTCTATTTCTTTTCTTTTATTCTTTTTTTTTTGTGAATAATTTTTATATCTATTTCTCAAATATATAAACATAATGTATATGAAATATGATGGTTGAGGAGCATGATATTATATTATTATGACTGTGGGGATCAAAAACAATATGATGTTGTTGCTTCAAATCCCTCCCACGTGGTCCAAAGTGTGCTAAAGTGGCTTCCTTGTATATTCCATTTTTCCACCTACCCTTAAATCCCTTTTCTGATTCAAATTTTGAAACACCGTCCTCTCCTCTCTCTCTCCTTGTCCCTTTTTATTAAGGGACACCTTTTAGGGTTTCCTATGAATTTATTTTCAACGGTTCTAATATTTTATTTTTCAAATCTTTATTCATAGATCATCCTTACAAAAAATCATGTAAATTAAAAATCATTAAAGCATCCAATCAAAATCAACAAAATAGACGAACACGGTGCTTCAAGAAAAGACTATGATAACAATCATCTAATTGAGTGGTCATCAAATGGTTCAGTTTGAATTATTGAAATTCAATGTATAGTGAGGCCTACAAGGGTGTTCCTCAATCTCTCAACTAAAACGCTATATATATATATATATATATATTTCCGTAACACAATTGCCCACCCACTACAAACCCCCAAAACCCCACATGTACACTTAAAATGCACCCAAAGAGTCTCCTTAAACCAAAGGTCCAAAAACCATATGATATCTAATATAATCATTGCATTTTAAAATTCAAAAAAACATATTGCTTTCCTCTCTGGCTCGTACTCTCTCCTCAAGTATTCATATATAGAAACGAAATGAGGTGAAAAGGCGCACAGAGTTGTTTGCTAAAGATAATGAGAGAAGGATGCGCAGGGTCTCTCTTTGTCCTATTTCTCTGACTTATTAGGGCAGAAGTTGAAAGCATTCTTGTCTAGATGAAACTAGACCAACTCACCAAGATAGATAGCAATCTGCACGACCAAAACAATTTTTCCTTTTTAGCCGCCGGGTAGGCGGGTACGGATATATGAACTGTTCTTGAGACAACTATATTTCCAGAGGAGAGAGATATATCCCTCCATATATATATATACCATTTCATATAATTACGAGAGTATAATTAGTTCAATGACTAATCTCACTCATGGATAATTGCCTCTATATATTCTTTAATTATATAAGTGTTTTTGTCTTCTCCATACATCACTTGCATTAATTGGAGCAATCCGGGAGACGATAATATACCGAAACCCCAGCAAAAATAAACAAATATGAGCGTAGAAACCCTTCATAAGTCCTCAAAGTTGTAAAAAGAAATTCAGTTTAGTCTAATAAAGTTTAGCGATGTTCTGGATCTCCATAACCTAAATAATCCCCAAGTGTCGTTAGTTTCACATGTACAATAATCGCAATGATTGATGTTAAATGGTTCTGCTTGGTGGAAATTTGATTAAGCTCTGTTTCATGGAAAGAAAAAAACTATCTTTACTAATCTTAATTTAATCACTAGACTCTTGTGAAACCAAGATAACAAAAAAATCTTACATAGAAAAGCTAGCTTCAAAAACAGTGAACATTTTGGTGCCATTAGATGATGGATGGACCATATGCTTCCAAGATGTCTGACCTCACAAGACAACTTATGATGTTTCGTATTTTTCTTTATGGGGGGTTGGGGCCTGAACTTATACCAATCAGGACGTTCTTCGTGAAAATGGTAAAAATTTTGCCAACTTGAATGGAGAAGGAGATATGAAAATGTGCAGTAAATTAAAACAGCTCTTCAACTATAGCTTGCAGTGTCACATGCAATACGTACGTACGTACAATGAGCAGTTTAACTGCATGCATATGCATCATGCATCTGCAAAGCAGTGAAAAGTGTTCCAAGAATGGGAGCATCCTATCGTGGTAGAGTTGCTAATTTCAATCACGAATGGAAACCAGCCACACAATATTACAATTCGATCGATATTTCAACTGTTGAAGAATGCAGATCAAAATTAGACCGCACGGACGGTTGTACGTGCATTATAACGTATACAAATATAAACAGTGTCATTGAAATTGAGTGCACCTGCAACTCTTCTATGTATATATACTGTGTCCAGAAATATGATCACACGACATCCACCTAGTCTGAGGGAGGAGAAAAATGTGTAAATGACGGGGATATATAGCACTGTTTTGTTATAACCAACCAATCACGTTCCGTCACGAGTGATAAGGATTTTACATAACAAAGCATGATTGAACGGAAATAGCAAAATACGTAATATGCAAATTTCTTCTCCAGAGACTGAGAGAGACTTGTTGTGCTGCTCTTTTCACTCATAAATTCAAAAACATTGCTTACTACTTTAATTAAAGTTTAAAAGTAGTTCTGAGGGAGACTTTGGTGTGACCCAACTGGACGAATTTTTGAATATTTAAAAAATTAAAATGAAAACACAATTAGTAGTCTGTAACTGTTGAAGAATGTGAAAGTACAGCATTCTCATATGCAAGAATGTCATGGTGGCACGTATAGAAGATAGAGTTGGTCATTTCGACTCAAAAATTCAAAACCCAAATCACTTGTTTACTACTTTAGTCTACCTCTCACGAATTAATAAATTATTATTTTTCCTACTCTTCTCCTACTCTAAGAAACAAAATTGAACTAATGAGATGACTTGTAAAAATTTGAATGATCCTAAAATATATGGCCAATACAAAAAGACTATTCATCATTTCGGATTAGACTTTGGTGGCAAACCTGAACGACTTTTGGGTCTTCAAATCTTGAAAGGAACGAACCGTTGCAAAAGAATACACAAAACAAATGTTTTTAAAAAAAATTATGTCATGATTTCTGCAGCCATTAGCCATTTGTGGGTACCCAAATAGCTGCCATTTTCATTTTTTGACCACAAACACACACAAACAGATCATATCATGGACTCTGCGCAGAGCTCTCACATGGTGGTTGGGCCCCTTTGTCCTAATTTATGACTTCATCACAATGACTTCGCCATTGAAAAACAGAACTCTCCTTCTGTTTTTTTTTTTTTTTGGTACCAAGACTGCCTAATTTGTCATGACATCTTTGTTCATACCCAAAAATTATATAAATGTAAGCAGAACCCTCATATTATTGACTGTAAAGTATAAAAATGTTGGGTTCAACAATTTTTGTGTAAATAAATAATTTATAGAGACTGCGATCAGTAACTTACTGATCTTGTGGAATTATATTGAATATTTGACGATACATTCCATGTTATTTACCATTTGGTAAATGAATGAAATTGGTTTTCATGATAAAAAAAAATTTAGAAATTTTTCCTAAAAGTCTAACTTTGTTTTGATTAATGTGTGGCTGCAGTTTGCTGGCATGCATTGTACAGTGTTAATGGTACTCAATTATATGTTCACTATTCAATATAGTTTGTTTATTCTGAAGGGATTTTTAGAATATCTCTTCGATTTTTTTAGAGAAGAAGAATCTATATCCATACTATTGACATAATATTCAAATTTAACAATGATGTAAGCCAAACAATTTATGAGAAGCCTCGTATTATTGACTGTAAAGTATAAAAAATGCAGGGTGCAACAATTTTGTGTGTGTAATTTTAAATAACTTATAGTGACTGCGGACCAGTACTATTTACTATTTGGTAAACGAATGAAATTGGTTTTCATGATAAAAAAAATTTAAAAAAATTCCTAAAAGTCACCTTGTTTTGATTAATGTGTGGCTGCAGCTTGCTGGCATGCATTGTACAGTGTTACTGGTACTCAATTATATGTTCACTATTCAGTATAGTTTGTTTATTGCAAACAAGAGGTTGATTGAATTGGTATGAATCATTATCTTCGTTATTTATGCCTAGGTTCGAGTTATATTGCCGATAATATCTCTTGATGGATAATCTGTAAAAACTCAAAAAAGGGCTAAGACTCATTTGTAAGTCCTCAAAGAGATCATGGTATGCTCTGATCATGGGATGAGGTAATATTCCCTCCACCTAAACTATTCTGTACCCAAAAAAAAAAATTATATAGTTTGTTTGATCAATTTTCATAAATAATAAGGTAGAAATTTAATCATCAACGGACGACGTCCCACTAGTCGTTGCTTGATTGATTGATAGGGCAACAGGAAAATTACCGTTAAACAAAAGTGATTACAATAATTATAGGATCCTTTTCATATGTGCTGCTGGTGAACTACTGCTGTGATTAGACAGAAAACAAAAAGAAGTTGTAAAATTTAAATGATTAGACCGCAACATCTCAGATATTCTCTTGCTTTCGGTTGTGTGTGTAAATCATTTGTGTTCTTTGTTTGCTTTACAAGCCAAAAATGAAATTAATTTATACCATCACTAAAGAATAAAAATCACATCACGATGTATAGTTTGGCAGGTCCGCTTTGGGACTTGAGAGGATCTTTAGTTCTGGACTTCTTCTTCCCCAGAATCCTTCTGTGTTTTGTGTATTGATGCAAATTTCTTCTACTGTAGATGATCACAGCTGATTTTAATTGTCATCTGATGACTTTTTGGGCCAGAGGATCTCCATTTTTTTGGTTTTTTTTTCCCTTTTGTCTTGGACTGGCTACATTTGTAGGGCATTGATTGAACCATAGGTTTACAGACAAGATTGTGGTTGTGGACAGGAATCAACATGATGGGTCAGACAGAGTCCAGGTCTCAATATGATGGTTCATGTTCTGCAGTCCTTGCTATGTAAGCTTGTGAAAGAAACTACAAGACAATGAGACAACTGGTAAACTACTGAGCAAGCAATTGGGTCGGGTCAGCTCAGCTCCGATTTCATGGGTGGATTTGGGTTGCATTTGGTAAACTCATGGGCTGGCAATAGGCCTCTAACAGACAAGCTGGCAGGTTCTGGGTTGACGGGCCCTTAACGGGTCAACACATACCTAAAGTGTTACAGTCACACTGAAAAATTATTATTTTTATATAAAATCTCCTTCATAATTGTTTTGAGTGCACAACAAGGAATAGTACGATAAACACAATGTGGAGAGTGATGTAGGTGAAGAGAAACCCATGTTTTCTGTTGTTAGGCTTGCTAAAAGCCTACCATTATGACAATGAGTTTGTAGTTCAAGTGATTAAGAGTATGTATCCATGCATCAAAATATCCTAAGTTCAATTTCCCTTACTCCAATATTGTTTGTATAAAATTTAAAATTGAAAAAAAAAGCCTCCCATTATGTGCCAGCTTAGGAAATACAGGCTTCAAAATATAAAAAGCCCAACAAAGCAAAAGGGTAGGAAAAGGTGGGATGGAGCTTGGACTGGTCAGCAGAAGATGGTAGTTCTGTGATTGGGACAGATTGTCTGATCATAAGCTATGTGATTAGGATTTAAAAAGGGGTTAATCCTGGAAGGCCTTGTAACATCAGCACAAAAGGCTATTTCCATCAGCCAAAACAGAAATAAATCAGTAAAAACCTCCATACTTTCATGTCCCTAGGAATGACAATCATTGATAATTATGCCTTATTCACATATGATTTGTAGGAGATTCATGTTTTTTTATAAAGTATAATCAGAAAATTAGGACGAACCAAAGCAAATTAAGAATGGCATGAAACCAAAGGTTGATGTGTCCCAAACGAGTCAAATTTCAGAGTCAGCTAGCAAGCCATGTCTGAGACACACTTCTAAGGCAACCAAGTTAAGAGTATGGGACAGGTGGAGGCACCGAAGGCAGAAACCTTGTTGGAGACTCCAATAGGAAGCTTGGAAACACAAGAAGTTACCAAAAATGGTAAAAGAAGAAACCCCACTAGTGAGTGTGTAACTATTGCAATTTCCAAAACACACACACAAACAAGAGTAGAAAACCAAAAATGCGTCTTGAGGCAGAAGGAACAGAATCACAAAGGGATGCTATAAGGGGAGAGCTTTTTGTAGAAGTGTGAAAAGCAAATCTGATTGGTAGGGTGGCTCCTTCTGCTATAAGATAAAGAGGTTTGACAAAGACATGGCACCAAGAGAAAAATGTGATCCACATGATAGGAATTGTGAAATTGTCTTAGAAACAGTGACTTCAAAAAACTTCACCCTTGTCTAAGCAATACCTACATTTTATCTCATACCCTGTCTTATTGTTTATTTCATTCCCAAGTGTTTCACCCACATGAGCCACACCCTCTTCTCCAAATGGGGTGGCTGCACTCCCTCTTCTCTCCTTTGAAGAAGCTGTGGTTTCGCCTCCATTCAGCTCCGAAGAAAAGTAAGTTCTTTTAGTGATCACTCACTCCCACCCTGCATTTTCCCAAACTTTAGCATGCAAAATTGCAGATGCTTAGTTCCAAATCAATGAACACATCCTGCATTTCCCTCCATTTTTTAGTCTATCTCACAATCTCAATCTATTTGCTTTAAAACTGTTAAGCGAGCGCACGGGCACGCACACACAACAAAAACGCATTTTCTCATTCATGCATATACCTCTTCTTCTCTGTTTCCTTCCTTTCTCTTCTCTCCACTCATTCATCAAGAATCTATACAGAATACCAATTTACAGACTGCTTCCTCTTGGATGTTCATAATATTCATACTATCTTGAATCATTTGGCCTTTGTTTGTAGCAGGAAGAGGGATATACATTCTGTATGAGGATGTAAAATCCTGCCCCTATGAGGATGTGCATGTCCTGTGGTCAATACTAGTGGAGGCACATACACATACACCTTCTTTGCCATCAAAAAGCATGAGCGAAGGCTCCAATGTTCTTCACAGTATATGAGAGAGTTCCAGCCAAGTATATACAATATTTATGTTTTACTGTTTTATACTGGTGTACATGTAAAAAGGTTTTTACCCCAGTTTTTTTTCTTTTTTGGTGTTCTGTAAATGTAATGCATTAAAATATATGCTTTTCTTGAGTTTTTGAATGGCTCCAAATCTGAATGAATATTTCTTCTACATCATGAGATATGCTGTATGCTTTAAACTTAAGTTGCAGAGAAGCCTTGCCCAAAGAAATGGTAGTTTTTAGTTGTTTTCTATTTCTTTCATGTGGTTTGTTTTTGTTGTTTTGTCTGTTTCAGTGGTTGAGGTGGCTGTTTTTGTCTCTTCAGTTTGTCTATCAAAGAATGGATTGGACACCTGCATGATTTACATATCTTATATAAAATGTTTTGGAAAAGAAAATATATCATCGACATCGAGTAGTTTATCATGGCAAAAATGTCAAGCAATCTTTAATAATGTGACTTCTTGGCTTTGATTCTAGAAAATCAGAATGACATCCCCTCTAAAAGGTGATAAACAAAACAAATAGACAAGTCTATAATTTAGCACATAATTAATGTTTAGTGACACTCAATTTTCACTTTACTGCATACTATTTTTAAAAATGCAAAATTGGGTTAATGTTGGGCCCGGATAACATTTCAAATCCTCAGCTAAGATTTTGCGTGTGTGTGTGTTCACTTTTGTACATAACTAAATTTTTTCAAACTCTCATGACCCATTTTTTAAGTATAAAAACCTATATTTTTAATTATTGATGGCAAATATTAATTCCAGGCCAATAGTAACAGGAAATGTGTTAAACATCGGTGTCCTCTCTGACCAAGTCCATGAATTATTGAAAAGAGTTATAAAAAAAACTCTGTAGTTAATTGTTTTATGCGTGACTCGAAAGCTAGAGGACCATTTCTTGGAGGAATAGAGCTTGAGACTTTACAATTTTTGCTGTTTTGTGCGTTGGAAACATAAAGTAGTGACAAGCATTTTCATGCTGCTAGATATTTGTTACTAAACTTAGATATTTTATAACTTTTTTTATTCCACTTTGGGGATATCCAACTTCAACACGTCTTGTGGGTATGACTAGCCACCAAAAGTCCCTATCCTCCTATCCTCCATTTTATGATATGTTTACGTACTTGAAATGGGGAAGTTATGAACCATGGAAATAAAAGAGAGAATGAATGACCGTGGAATTGAATGTGAAACTAACATAATTTTTTATTCTTCATGTGTTATAAACACATGAAAAGTTAGGAATTTGAATCATTTAATACCCATGTGTTGGCAAAAATTGAGAAATTGAAATAATTTCATTACTCTTGGGAAAAAACTATTAAAGACTCATCTCAAATAAATAAACATGTTATAATATTGTTACTTGAATTGCTTCATTCAGAAAGAAAAAAAGCGACAAAATTTACTCTAATTAACATCTTAGCTCTTTCACCTCAATCATGTGTGGGCAGAAGTTCGAAACCCAGCACCCAATGAACCCCCTCCCCAAATCGTTTGTACTGAAAAAAGAAGAAAAAACAAAAGACTACTTGCCGACAAGAGTTTTTTATATTAAAAAGAGAAAAGAAAAGAAAAACAGAACGGCAACTCGGCAATTGTGTTGCTCTTGTCGGCAACTAGTCCTGTTGCTGATTTCCTGTCATGAAGGCTTTCAGCACCAATTCAAATTAGTTTCGTGGCTGACTTCTTCTTAGCAACTTAATGAGATGATAAAATTTCAGCCAAAACGTCCCCAATCCATACAAAACTTAAATATGACAGCCATGAGGACTGCTACTAAATTAATTAATAGATTTAACAATACCACCATATAGAATAAGGAGCCTATCATTTCGAAAATTACAGCATCATATTTCGAAAATTAGAATAGGAGATCCACCATATAGAATAAGGATATAAAACCCTTATTGAAGTTTTCGAAAATAATGTTTGAGTACAATTGAAAACCCTGTCAATCTGAATGCAGGGGAACGACCAGTAATCCAGAAAACTATGGGCAACCCGTTTGAGATTGAAAAATCCCTTCAGAAATCCTGCACAAAATGAGCATTTCCTTTCAATAACAGCTAAAAAACTAGACACCAATGGCAATGAAATGATTTCAGGCAGGCACTTAAGGCATAGAACTCTTTCACACTAGTTCATAACAAGGGTGCAGAGACCAGGTTCCAATCATACAAGTACATATCATTTGCATAGAAAGGCTGTTCAAAATTAGTAAACGCATGAAAGAAACTGAAACAAGTACAGTCTTTATCCCCAAAACCTTACTGAAAGTTAAACTTATAAAGACTACTGTGTTACACTAACCAGATGCCTTAATAGCTTTATAAGGCCGATGCAGAAAAGCGTTCAGCTACATTTGGCAGCCATTCTTTTAAGTAGGCATGGCAATCTATCTCAACATTAGACAAGGCACCAAGAGGAGTGACAGTAATCTGAAATTAAATTATGAGGACGTGTTAGTACGGACACGCACTCTACAAAAATAAGTTTACCGAAATTACGAAAATACGCACATATCCTTCTTGAAGAGATCGGTGGTCACTATCATCCTCATCAACTTGGCCACTCCTTATCTACAAAATTGAAAATAGATCCTCAACATGATGCACGCAAATTAGGAAAAATTATGTCTTTCACTTAGGGCAGTTCTAAACAGCATCATGTTTGTACAGCTCATTCACTCAAGTCAACCACAATCAAGTATTTCCATCTCACACAATCCAAGACTGCCAAAATCAACTAGAAAAGACCTGGGGAGTGTTTGATAACCCAAAAATGTGCTGAAATTGACAATTCAGTACTTAATTAAGCGTGTTTTCAATTATAAATTTAGCAATGAATTTATCAGTGGTGTTTGATAATACCAAAATAAAAAGAGAGAAAGGAAATCAACACTTGGCATGAAAAAAATAGGGCAAGTAAGAGTACTTTGCACCTTGTTCAGTGCAAAATATAAAAAGAACGCAATTTTATCATCCTTTCCATCATCTAAAATCTAAATCAAACTTAAACTGAATGTTGTTTAAACCTTATACATTATTACCATAATTTCCCTCCTTACTACCCTCTTTGCAACTATTGCCAGTAATATCCGTACCACCACCATCATTACCACCTCATGTTAGCCAAATCCTGTGTCTACTATCACAGTGGCACCACTGCCTTCACCAACACCACAACCGCCAAATTATCAACCTTTTTAAGCAATAACAAACACATCAGTTTTCCATCAAAAATACCTCACTATAACTATTTTCAATTATTAACTGAAAAGTGTATACATTATGAATCTACCAGTTACTAGGATCCAGAGTGATTTTCTTTCACTTGAATGAAAATTTAAACTATCTTTTTCCACAGAAAGGTCAATTTTGATTTTGAATGATGAAGAAAAACCAAAATATAGACGGAGTATTTCTAGACTAGTTTCCAAAGAAGAACACAGAGAAACCAAACACTAGGCTTCTTGAATATCTAACTCCTTCATCAACTCTGATTCAAGATTTCTCTATCAATTACCTTGCCAAACAACAAGCCAAAACTATAAAGTTTCTAAAGAAGAAATGATAAGAAGGTAGACAATGGATAACACAGGGGAATGCGAAAATAACGAGAAACATCCAACCCCAATAATATATCAGCATAAACAAAAAGCCCACTAGCCTTCAAGCAGAAGTCAGGTAAAGCAAGGCAAATATTTATAAGTGAATACAAGAAGTGAGGTAGACAATAAATAACACAGAGGAAGAGGACCCACTTCTCTTGCGAACCAAAGATGTTCTGCTGATGTAGCTGATGTATTAATTTCTGTAGATGCTGTTGAATCTGTCTCCATTACCATCGTTGACAACATTTTTCCTGCCACCTGGTCAGAAGTAACTTGCCTCCACCCCATTTTTATTAAACTTTTACCTTGCTTAGTGAGCTTATACCCCTATTAAGGCACAAGAAAAGAACAGAACAACATTACAAAGCCCGTGTCAAAATCAATGCATAACAGAAGGACTAATCCTCTTGTCATAAAACTGGAAGCATTATCCTGGTAAATCACATTTAAAATATTACGGTACAAAGCTAACCTAGACAGCTTTCTAGTATAATTTTCATAATCAGGACAACCAAAAGTACATTGAGGGAACACAGTACAGAAGTTAATACATTTAAGATGAACAAAATGACTGGCACCAAATTCCAGAGATGTAAACGTTCTATTAGGCTACCTTCCTGTTAGCCTCCTGGATTGACTACTGCAATTCGTAATATTAAAGGAGATTACAGACCTTAACCATTTAACTAAGAGCAAACCAAACAACCTCATTGCAATTCAGTAAGACTTGCTAAAGGATATAGCATCGAAACAAACTGCCTACAAATCTTGCATTGAAAAGGACTCGGAGGGAAACAACAAAAATAGAAAGAGAGACAACGAAGGAAAGAAAATAAACTATTGATATAAATTACTTCCGTAATGAAATAGCCTTTATATGTAATATTACTGTGCTTATCAATGAGCTTTGTCTACTGTAGTGTAGTCAATTTAAAAATGACTCACACAGATGAGCATATTGAAGAGGGGGAAAAGAGGAAGGACTGAGAATTAGGCATGCAAGTTGTAAAATTCATAAATTAAGGAGAAGATGAATCTGACGAAGGTCACAATACTGAATATTCCCGAAACACAGCATGCATCCTGAAATTTACCTTATGATTAGCAATATTTGCTGGCAGATCTATATTCAAGAAACAGCTTTGGGGATAAGTTTTGTTTCTTAATTCCACCAGTACTCCGTTTATGATAGGTAAGCAAGCCTCGGCAGCAAGTGTGAAGTCATTAATACTGCTCTTAGCTGCAACCCTGTAATGCCAGTATTCAATGTATTCATACAGGAGAATAAAAAGGTCAACATAAGACTTCTTTACTTTCTTTTATAGTCAAAAAAAGAGGATGTACGGCAGCTGAAGGAAATTTTGGCAAAAACAAAATACCATTAGATTCAGCATCAACTTATGTACAAATGAATATTGTTCAACAAGCAATACAAGTATCAAACCTGTAGTGTATACATACCAATCATAGGATACAGAGATTGCAGGTACACCATTAAGAAAGGCCTCACGAGCACCAGCCACTGTTCCAGAGTAAACACTACATTTCCAAATACAGAAATCTTTCAATAAAGTTATGAGCAGAAACAGGCCAGAAAAATAAAACTGTATTTTGTGAGGAACAACAGTTGGATTAGTGAGCCCACTCGAGGGAACAAACCTAATTGGGTGAATTTTTAAGATTTCCTGACAACATAGTATTTTACTAAATCATCATAGCTTTTAGGGAGAAGTCGAAAAGACTGCCTCCTTGTGATAAGTGTGTTTGGATATCTTATGCGAATAAAATCATTCTAGTTTCCTCACCACAACATCTGGTGGAAATCCAAATCTTTTCAAAAGAAACTGGTGAGTATAAAACTATATTGGTGTTTAACAAATACAAGATGATCGATAGTTTCACTGACTCAATTGAACTGGGCTTTTTCAGAGTTCAAACAGGGGATAGCTGGTACTAGTTACAGATATCTTTCTGTTTAATTGCGAAAGTCTTGAGACAAAATCAGGATAACAAATTACAGAAAGGAAATAGAAGAGGAAAAATTACTAACATGTGATAACCACAGTTGCTGCCCATGTTTATGCCACTGATTACCTGCGTGTAAAAAGTACAGGTAATTAGCAATCAGGAAAAAAAAAAACCCAGATAAGAAATGTGACCATGGCACTAGTACAGAAGTGAGAAAGATTTACCAGGTCAGGAACTGAAGGAAAAAGCGTTTTGGAGATACCCAGAGAAGCACAATCAGCCGGACTTCCTGCAAAGTTGATCAAGAATAAAGATTCTTACTTTTTCATTTTTTGTGTTTGTGGCGCAAGGAGTAGTGATCATTTTGTCATAAACTGGAAAAATGCTTATGTGGTTTTGTAATTTCCATACCAGAAACAGCATAGGCTGTTGCTCCATCAATATGCACTTGCTTGGCAGGAATTGGATGACGCCATGTGATGCAGTGACTCACAGCTGACTTTTCCCTGCAAACGGAAATGAATTTTTTTTTTTTCTATCAATAAACAAAAGACTCGAAAGAATTGGGCAAAGTGAAGAATATTTTTAGTGTTTGATGGTTTTTAAGTAACGTACGAATCAGGAGCGCAGACAATAACATTGTAGCGACGGGAGGAGACTAGGACTTGAACCAGAGCCAGAAGTCCAGGACCTTCGATTCCGTCGTCGTTCGTCACCATCACTGTGGGCTTGTCGCCGGAGATGATACTGTTGTTTTCCATTACCTTTTTTCTCTGAACTGCCGTTTCGGAATTTTGGACCAGAAAAGACACATTAGAAACAGAGAGGTAGGCACACCATAATATACTTGAACTTTTTTTACATTTATCTTTTACATTTACTGATTAACTGAAATATGAGACTTTTAACTTTAATTTCTCTTCTTTTTATTATAAATTCGACGGAGAATTCAAACTTCACAGAGCTTTTCCAATATTGTGAAAAGAAGTAGCATTAAAAATTGTTTAAGTAAATTCGAACAATAAAAATAAAATTTAAATTGTGATTTTCGAATTGTATATATTAACCGTGTGACAATTTTTTTTTGAGTCATAATTGATCAATTCATTCAAAATCCCATAAATAAAAAAGAAACAAACATATAATACAAGAACCGAAAAGGCCAAATACATGAACAAAACACCACAAACACATTGAATATTAGACTAAAATCAGCCCAATTTAGTATAATAATCTTTCCCGTGTGACATTAGTAATATACCATTGGTTGCATATGAACTAAAAATTCTCCTAATGAGCAGAAAATTTCAAACATTCCTCTATTATTAATTCATTTGAGAGGAAACATCCCTCCGCTATCAAATTGATAAAGAAAAAAGCTTAGAGACCAAATGTAACCATTCCTCTATTATTTTATTTCTTTTTATGTGTTTGGTTGGTGCGACCATTTCTCTATATTATTGATTGCCAAAAGGAAAAAAAAGGAAAAAAACAAAGAAAGGAGAGAGACAGAAAAGGACTAGAGAGAGAGAGACCAACAGATTCCCGCGCTCAATGTAGCGTGCAGCAGCAGCAGCAGCACGTCGCATCTAGATTTTAACTTTCTGGCCATTTAATTTTGGACGCATCAGTTTTGGGTTGTTTGATAAATTATTGTAGCATCTACTACGACGAGCTGGGCTGGCTGACCACGGCCGCTGGTTCCCTTTTGGCCCAATTTCATTATGGCTGGCTGCTGTCAGATAAGCCGGCTTTTAATGACAAACTCTACACATAGGCTCTTAACAAGTGGTATAGGAGTCTAGTTTCATAACGCAACTGAATTAAGAGCTCCTGGACACCACCGCTTTTTAGAGAGAAACTGTACCTATGGGCTCTTAACAAAATACTTCTTTCTTTTTTTACCCTTTTTGGTTACAAGGGGCTCAAAGGCCAAGCGCAGGGCAGAGAAAGCAAACTAAATCTCCTACTCCCCAACCACTTATCATGGACTCTATTTTTATATGGACCCAGACTGTTCTATCACTATGCATCATAGAACTATAGGCCCAATATCTTTACAATTTCCTTTTCGAATAATTAATTTCTTTGTAAATTTATAAGCGGTCGGTCCATTTTAACTTGTTCGTTTTGTGATACAATTAGAAAAAACTGTCACTTCCAGTTGGAAAGCTACTTAGTGTCTCAATAATAGAGGTTCGAAATCTGTTAGAAACACTTTGTGGCTAAAGATAGCGGAATTGGGAACCGGATTAATCAAACATTTGAGTGTAGAGATACCTCGTGATATTTACCAAAAAATACAAAAAATTAAGCTCAATTGACTGCTACTGGTTAAATCAGCGTATTATCATTACAAAAATAATTTATGAGTAAACTTTAATTTATAAGCTATGTGAGTATTATCATAACAAAACACAGATGGGTAAACTGCAGTCCTAGCTAATTAGTTATGACTTAGACAACATGACTTGATCCGTGAATATTAAATTTATTTAATTGATTAAGTGTTAAGAATCATGGAGGGAAGAAAACAAAATATCTTCAAGTCCAAGGTATATTTATACAAATCTCAATCACGGAGGAATCACTGTCCTTGGTTTTGGAATCAAAACAAATTGTCTCCCTCTATGTTTGTTGCGTGTCAACCTTTTATTCGAGTTTTTGTTTTTTGGTCTTAGTTTTAATTTTCCACTGACGACTGAAAATAAAGAAGAACGATTTATATAAATTGAAAAAGAAAAAGAAGCATAGACCTTTGAAGTCAATTTTTGTTCAGAAATGAGACTGAAAATAAAGTCCTCAACTATATGTATAATAAAATAAAGTCCAAACAATAATTTGTATGAAAAATACAAAAATTTAACCTAATTGAAAGATTGCGTGGATATGCCATGCAAAATGAATTTAGGTTTCTTCGATTTGTATACCAGACACTTTCAAGTTTATGTTGCTATCATGTAGTGGCCGGTCGATATTATTCCAAGCCATAAAGATGTGGTTCCAATACATTTTTCCTGGTATGTGTTGTGGGATTTTTGGACCATTTGGCTCCACTTCTGTCCTGCAAGGATTGATCTGGACTGGAGACCAAACATACGGGAAACCAAAATAAATATGTGTCAACAAATTTGTATGTTTTCCATCCTCGTAGTTTTCAAGGAGAGGGGGAGTTTTTATACGCACCTTTAAGGTGTTATGGGAAGTTAAAACTAGATCATTTGCTCGCAAATTAAGACCATTTTCATTTGACTAAGAGCCGTTTACATAAAAGTTATTAAGACTGTAAATATTATAAAGCAAATGAAGCCATATCTTAGACCTAACCTGTAGAGTCCCATGTGCCTCTTTAGCCTTTGCTTTGGCCACAGTAGCGTGCCCAATTAACTATATGGTGGGCTAGGATTTGGTGTGAATTAATTTAATTTGGTCACAATTCACATGTGTATATTTGATTTTGAGCACAGCAAGCTAGATGTCGCATGTACGGTGTACCTAACAATGTTGGGTACAAATGACTTGCATGAGACCGATTCACTGGCTTTGATATATAAAGTGTACGCATCCAATTATAATGATACGTGCAAATTAATATATATCTTCTACACAATATAATATGAGTGGACGATGAGTATATACATGCGTTATAATTGCGATTAGTAAATTAATTATTATGACGGTTTTATGATCTCACTCAAATATGATAGATTGTAACTTGTATGTTAAAGGTTTAAGCAGCTTATCAAACTTAAGTAATGCATGGAATCACTTAATGTAGCCTGCCCACCTAATGATGCTATAAGCAACAATATGTTTTGCAGGCTCGCCATTTCCTCAACCTCTTGGGAATAATTCCAAAGAAATGTTGAACCAATTAAGTAGTCTCTCGGTGCGCAGTGCATATCTAAACCGACAAAATTAATTACTTTTTTTTATAGTCACACTTGAATTTTTATTCATAGTTATTTTCGTTTTGTTGCTTGAAAGGGATGGTATTGTTGATTAAATAATGAGAGAAACGAACTACTTTTCTAGGATTAAAATACTCAAAGAAAAACTTGGTTAAATAACTTAAATTCTTCATAACCACATAGTAAGTACTGACACTCGAAGTGTTGACATTCAAAGTAATATGATAAAAAAAGATTGAAAATACAAGAATGATATGGAGAACATTACAAATTTACAATATACTGGCTAAAGTAAATAGAATCCATATTCAATGTCATTTAAAAAAAGGGAAAAAATCACAACATAAATTACATGAAAGTTGCAACAAAATCCAAGTTGATTGATCTTCATATATTATAACTTTACAAGAGATAAGAGATGCTTTCCATGCCAATTAGAACAAACTACAAGAAGAAGAGGACAAGGAAGAAAAAGAAAAAAGAAAAGAAAAATCATAATTTGAAGTTCCCAGTCCAGTCCTCACCACACCCACCATTTTCCAACTACAACAAAGTCTTCACAAGATTTTCGTGATTTAAATTAATTTTTTCCCAGATATGAAAAAGTTCACATTCCCATTTGTTATTTTGTACCACAGAACCATAAAATATCACATTTACACATTAATGATTATATATACACATAAAAAAGGAAAAGTTATGAAACTTGGTTGGTTGGTCGATGTATTGCAATTTGCAAGTGGTTGGTTTAACAGGCTAACAGCTCGTGATGAGATAGAAAGACAAGAGGCTGAAAAAGAGAGGGTGTTTTGTCTGCTTTTGTGTTTGAGTTTGAATAGTGAAATCGTTGCCTTGTTGTCTCTAAAAAGAGTTGTTGTAGTTGGCAATTAACTTTGTTCTGCTCTTGGTGGACTCTCCAAGGCTCTCTGCTTTCCTCTTCTTCCCTCCACAATAAACAATTATTCCATATCTTTCCCCCTCATTTTATCAAATATTCATAGTATATTAAGCTACTAGCATTGGATGAGTCATCTGCTCCTCTCTCTCTCTCTCTCTCTCTCTCTCTCTCTGTGTATTGAGATTATAGAAACAAGAAACAGCATTTGGTGGTGAGGGAAAAAATTTAACAAGGAGAAATAGCTAAAAATAGAACAAGGAATGAATGGTGTTACTGCCTCTGAACAGGATTACTCTGAGTTTGTAGAAGTTGATCCTACTGGAAGATATGGAAGAGTGAGCTCCTGTTCTCATTTCCTTTCCTGTTTTTCATGCCCTCTTTGCTGTTTTGTGTTCATACAGAATTTTGGGTCTGGTTTTTTAACTTCAAGTTTGCTGCTTTTTGCAGTACAATGAAGTTCTTGGCAAAGGAGCTTCAAAAACAGTGTATGGTTCAATACCCTTTTCAAATTAGTGCACAAGTTTGAATTTTCGTTCAATACCCTTTTCAACTTAGTGTACAAGTTTGAATTTTTATTACTGGCTGGGCCTGTTTATGTACAAAAGTATGTATTTTTGTTCATGTTATATATTGGTCGTTGCAGCTATAGGGCCTTTGATGAGTATGAAGGGATTGAAGTAGCATGGAACCAAGTGAAGCTTTATGACTTCTTGCGGAACCCTGAAGATCTTGAGAGGCTCTACCGTGAAATTCATCTGCTCAAGACCTTGAGCACAACAATATCATGAAGTTTTACTCTCTTGGGTTGATACTGCTAACAGACACATTAACTTTGTTACTGAGATGTTTACTTCTGGTACTCTCAGACAGTAAGTTCCATTTTGCCTTCTTTTCTGGTCTGAGTCTATAAATTTGGTTAATTATTCAATGTGTGTATATTTTGTATTGGCTTCCATGTGTAGGTATAGGCTAACACAAGAGAGTTAACATCAGAGCAGTGAAGCACTGGTGTAGGCAGATTTTGAAAGGGCTTCTCTTTCTCCATAGCCATGACCCCACTGTGATCCACAGAGATCTCAAGTGTGACAATATTTTCATCAATGGGAACCAAGGTGAAGTCAAGATTGGTGATCTTGGCCTCGCTGCTGTCCTCCGTAAATCGCATGCTGATCGTTGTGTTGGTAAGTGTTTCAAGCTCCTTAAAAGTCTTTTCAGTGATTAGAATATCTAGAATTGCTTTGAGAATTTGAGGTAATGAATTTTTTGACTGTTCAAGGATATGTCAAGTTTATAACAAACTGCTGGATATTTGTTATTCTAATAGCAAACTTGTAATCAGATAGAGTTTTTGCACTTTGAGTAATCTCATCTTTGTTTTGTTTCTCTCTTTCTTTGGTTGATTTTCCTTGCTCAGGAACGCCAGAGTTCATGGCTCCAGAGGTTTATAAAGAGGAATACAATGAATTAGTTGACATTTATTCCTTTGGGATGTGCATCTTGGAGATGGTTACCTTTGAATATCCATACAGTGAATGCACTCATCCTGCTCAAATCTACAAGAAAGTTATCTCTGTAGGAACTCAAAACTCTCAATTTAATTTTCCAGATTGCTTTTTGTTTCTACCAATTGATTTATGTATTGAATTTTTCATACAGGGGAAAAAACCAAAAGCTCTCTACAAGTAAGGAGGATCCTGAGGTGCGGCGTTTTGTTGAAAAATGCTTAGTGGCCGTGTCTCGTAGGCTTTCTGCTAGGGAGCTTTTGAAAGACCCTTTCTCAGGGTTGATGATTATGGATATGATTTAAGGCCAATAGAGTATCCAAGGGATATGTATGAAATAGGGCCCCTCTTAAGACAACCTTATTCTGAACTTCATCACAGTAACAGCTCTTTGAGCAATGGGTATGGCCATTGTCTTGGTTATGAAACTGAAAATGATTTGGATTACCATCCAGTTGATTACAGATTGAGTGAAATTGATCTATTTGCTTGTCAAGAGGATGAGCATTTGGGTGATCTTGACCTCACAATCAAAGGAAGGAGGAGAGAAGATGATGACATCTTTTTAAGGCTCAGAATTGCAGATAAAGAAGGTGAAAGTTTCAGTCTAATTCCTCAAGTATTCTAAATATCATTGTTGTTATTTCCTGTAAATCCTGAAATGAAACTGAAGGTTCCTTCTCTCTGCAGGCCGCATCCGAAACATCTACTTCCCATTTGATACTGAGACTGACACGGCATTTGAGTGTTGCTAGAGAGATGGTTGCTGAGCTTGATATCACAGACCAAGATGTGACAAAAATAGCAGAGATGATTGATGGTGAAATTGCTACCTTGGTACCAGGGTGGAAGAGGGGCCGAGGCATAGAACAAAGTCCCCATTGCAATAGTGCAAGTTTTTGTCAAAATTGTGCCTCATATGGTTCCATTCTGGATTATGCATCAGCAGATAGTCCAGGTGTCAAGAACCTCCAAGTTCTTCAGTGTTCTAAACATGGATCTGCTGCTGTCCATGGCCGTTTCGAAGAGATTACCTACCAAGTTGAAGGGTCAGAACAATGTCTTACAGATGGTGCACCCAGAACATCAAGCCATTCTAATGGTGTGCACTATGCTGATATCTGGGCTCAAAGAGATGGACCAGAATCCAGCTCACAAGGTTCAAGAGAATCAAGAGAGATCCATTGTGATGAAAATCATGAAACAATGGATGTAACAAACTTTGGGAAAGGAAGAGAGAATTATAACTATGGACAATGAGAGCGACTCCGAAGCAAGAAATTCTTCTCAGAGAAACTTCAACCACTTCTGATCAATTAGATGATTATGAGAATAAGCTTGGTCAGAGAACTAAGATGGCTCAAAGCAACGTATCAAATACAGTTGAGGGAGATTAGGGACCAACAGCTTGGAGTAAAACCAAAAACTTCAAGCCTAAGTCCAAATTCTGATCACTCGGAGCACAGGGAAAAGATGGAGCTTTGATGTCCTTGGTTTCACCCGGCAAAAGAAAGAAAACAAAAAACCTTCCCTGAAATCCTTTTCCTCAGGAAAGCATTTCACATATTTTCCAGTGGATGCTGAAAATAAATATTTGGCAAACCGAAGTCTCCAAAATTGTGAGGCAATTGATGGGGCTTACAGTCCTGAGCAAATGATCACTGCAAAGAGTTTCTACGTAGGAGCGTTGCTTCCACACTCTCTTCACAGGGCAACTTCTCTACCAGTTGATGCTATAGATGTTTAAAGCCTGCAAACTTCTCTAATTCTGTCACCAGGTTTTAAGCCTCACACTCTCAAATAATACTAGCAGCTGCCTCTTTTCACAGATAGGAAAATTGAATGTGATGGATTTTAGTTGTACAAATCAAGATGTACTCACAGTTTGTAGGTTTCTGTCTCAGATGGAAACAATTCAAGGTAAAAATTGGATCAACATGCATTGCTCCCTAACATGAAAGTAACAAGCCAGATTCCTAGAATTTCTGTGTCTCATCTTCTCAGAAGGAAGGAGATTTTCTTATGACCCTCCTATCCCTATTTGGAGATAAGGTTAATTTGATTTATGACAACTGCAGATGACAGTGATGGGGTGTATTATAATGAATGCTGGCCTCTAGAAGGTAGGAAATTACCATTTCAAAAATCTTCACCCACGCAAGTTCTTTTGCCATCTAGGTCTTTACCTTTGAGGAATAATAGATACATTTTCCTTCTCATTTCTAATTCAGCACCTAAAAGTCTATGAACTAACAGGTAACTGCTACAGTTTTAGTCTGCGCTTAATGATCTACTTCCTTTTCCCCACCCCTACCTTCCTTTGCTTTTCCTCCTTCCCATAAGTGAGCCAAAAAAATACAACTTAAGACGTTGTGGGTGGTTCTACTACAGAACAAAAGTAGAATGGTCCAGCTAGCTCCACTAGTTTCAATATCATGGACCTAACTGAGGCGCCATGTGTGAGCAACTTGACAACTTGAGCTAGGTGTTTAAATGAGATGCCACCAACAACCCAGGCCAAAAGAAAAAAAAGCCACAACAAACAACATAATGCCTTAATATTGAAGGGTGTATGTAATTCAATTTCAGAATGTAGCTACTTAATCAGCGGGTTTGTCAACGGACTGGTGCGCTAGAGCAGTGGAAAGGGGCTTCAAGCGAGTCGTCTCAAAGTTAAAATCTCTATAACACATTTGGTTTGTGGCAAACCTACTCTTTTCTAACTAGCAGAAACGAAAACCAAATCAGATTACATTTCTTCACTACAAATTTAACGGACAAGGGTGAATTCTTCAACCTAACAAATACAACTGTGATGGCACTAAGTAATACGAATTTATATTGTGGAAAAATCTCTCACCTTTGGTTTCACAGTTTCACTTTAGTAACTGATGTTTGCATGATTGCTTCATGTCCCCGCATGCGGCATGAAAACATTGAAAAGGCTTTTGGTCTTGGAAAAAGTGATTGTATAATCACAATCACACTGAGACAAGTCCTTTATCTTCATCACTCTCTTTTGAAAGGGTCTTTACAAAACGAAAAAAACAACCTCCCAGTGTCGGGTTAAGTTTCTGTCTATCAGAAAATCATGAGAAGTAGTATAGCTAACTGTAAAAAAAGAAACAGCAACGCATGATCACTAACAACAACAGCACCACCTTACATTGAATATTGTTTGGCTCTTGTCATCCTCCTCCTCAGCTCCCTCCTAACCTTTAATTTGTCGTTGAAGCATCTCTGACTTTTCCACCTCAAACAGCTGATCAGAGAAAATGACTTATGGTTTTTACATGCCAATTAAAACCTCCTTCTTTCTTTTTTTTCTCATCATTTGCTATATGTTCTCTACATTGAAATGTATTTCGACTTTTTACCGGCTAGGTATTTGTCTCGTGAAATTTTTTTTTTTCTTAATATTGGTTTCAAGTTCAAATCGCACTCACTTGTTTATTACATACGAACTAAATAGTGTAGTGATACTTCTTTTCATAATATTGATCTCAAGTTTGAATCGCATTGTTGATTAAAAAAATATATACAAAGAAAAAGGAAGAAAGTGCATATACACAGAAGCACTATGTGCACCTTATCACCTAGCTAGGACCAGCTCTTGTCGGTGGTCCGATGTTTATAGAAATAAGAGTGAAAAAATTTCGTACCTATTATTGTCAAATGGATATTGACTTATAGTGTCCCATGAGGATGTCCATAATCCAACTCATTGTGATGAAAATCATGAACAATGGATGTAACAAACTTTGGAAAGGAATAGAATTATAAAAGTAAAGAAATCTCTGTTAGAAAAACTTTAGCCATTCCTCATATGTTAGATACAGGGCAGGGCCACACGTCTTGATCGAAGTAGATGTTTTAAACTCCAACATTTAATTTACAATGAACTTCTGTAAATTTTGGAAAAATAGTGAAAAATAGTATATTTCTGGCTCCCCAACCAATGAAACTGGCTCCGCTACTGATTAGATGATTTCAAGAATGAACTTAGTAGAGAACTAACATGGCTCAAAGCAACATATCAAATGCAACTGAGGAATCAAACCCAAATTTAGGACCAACAGCTTGGAGTTAAACGAAAGGGCACATGGTTTTTTTATTTATTACTTCTTAGTGCCCTGGG